>JAOQGH010000012.1:34592154-34619614 GCA_025769975.1 Gallinago jamesoni
AGATTTTCAAGACCCGTCTGGATGCAGTCCTGAGCGGCATGCTCTGACATGCTCTGGGTGGTCCTGCTTTGGCAGGGCAGTTGGACTAGATGATCTCTATGGTCCCTTCCAACTCCAAAAAAAAATTCAGTGAAATTCAGTGAAAATTCAGTGTTTTTATGAACTCCCAGTTTATGTTGGTTTCATTCTTAGCAGAGGAGGGTTCTAGATACATACAAGCAAGATTTGCTTGTTTATGAGCCATCCGGATTTGTCATCTCCCCCTCCCCAGCCTATGAAATGGTAATCACTCTAATAAGATACATTGTTAGTAGTGTTATTTGGAAAAATTTTGTTTTATATAAAACAACAACATAGCAGTATCTTCACTTTTGATGCATTCTTGTTACTCAGTTTTAATGACTTTGTGACATCAGTGCATTCTGACTCAGTGATTGTGTGTGAAATGATCAGCACAAGTAACAGGACTTGACCTGTTACAACATGATAGAAGTCCCAATTTAGCACATACCAAGTGTGATTACAGATATGACCTGCGAGTTATAAAAATAGTATTTTCCTCAACTATTTGGAACCAGAAGTGAAAATAACTATGCTTAGTAATTCAGACTATTTATTCCTATTGAGGTTACAGTAGTCACTATAACGAAAGTAAGTAATCATGTATGTGCCTGCTAAGCAGAATTTGTGTGCCACATGAATCACAGTTGTAAATGGTGACCTGCTTTGGCCTGTGAATCTTTACTACCAATGATCACACACAAACAAGTTTGCCATTCAGGTCCTGTTTGGAGATTGCAGTACGGGCAGTCTTTGGTACAGTGCTCTACGGCGTGGAAGAAACATCCTAGTAATACTGTAGTCTGGAACTTTTTGTATTTCTTTTCTATACCTATAGAAAGTTTATCTGTTTACGTCTCTGATCTCTAAGTTGTTGCTAGTAATCCCTTTTTAAAAAATTTAGAGTAAAAACATCTAGTTGCAGGAATAAGCCACTGCAGGTACAAATGATGACTATTAGAAGTTCGCTGTTTTAAAGGCACACAGAGATCAGTTATGCTGCCTTGTCAAAGCTTTCAGTTGACCAATGGTGTTTTAAAGCCACTGGTGCTCCTGCAACGGTCAGAAGTTTCTCAACCTTACTGCCCTTGAAATAAAGAGATTATTTATTCACTCACTTCCCAGGAAAGAAAAACCCAGATAATTTTTTCAATGCTATTTTTAAAATTAATATCTGAAATACTTTTTACTCTAGAAAAGCTGATTCTAGTAACTTTCATCACAAAATCATCAGTACTTTTAAATTCTACAGATACGGTCAAATGTGTTCAATTTCCAGCTGAAAATAATTATTTGGAAAGCATTAAATAAGTCATAGCTGCATAAGTAAATCTTACCTCTCCATATTCTGAAGTGCTTACATTTCCCCATACCATTCTACAGGTTCTTCAGCGTCTGAGCTGCATGGCACTGAAGAACAAAATATTCCTTGTGGCAAACTTAGGGACTAAGCAACCCTGTGAGCACACAGATCCTCACTGTCCAGCTGATGGAAGATACCAGTTCAATACCAACGTGGCATTCAATGATGATGGTATGCTGGTAGCCACATACCGCAAACGCAATCTGTATTTTGAATATGCTTTTGATACCCCTCCAGAGCCTGACTACAAACTCTTTGATACCCCTTTTGCTGGCAAATTTGGTATGTTTACTTGCTTTGATATACTCTTTTTTGAGCCTGCAGTGAACCTCATCAGACAATACAATTTGAAACAAGTTGTATATCCGACTGCCTGGATGAACCAGCTCCCACTCCTGTCTGCTGTAGAATTTCAACAAGCTTTTGCAACAGCTTTCAACATCAATATTTTAGCAGCTAATATCCACCACCCTACCTTGGGCATGACAGGGAGCGGCATATACACTCCAGTCAAATCATTCATCTACCACAACATGGAAAGTTACGGTGGCAAGCTCATAGTAGCAGAAATTCCTGTGATTACTACAGATTACAAAACCAATTTGGAGAGTAAAGAAAGATTCAGAGAGAATGTACATCACTCATGTGAGACTTTTACAAGCCCCTCAATGGATGATCAAGTTTGCTTTAAGGAGGGACAAGAGACCCCTGACAGAACATCAGAAAAAGGAAATGAACAGTTCCCTCCTACATTTTATGCAGAAATGATGTACGACAACTATACCTTTGTTCCTTTATTGGGGGAAAAAGGAGAGCTCCAGGTTTGTGCCAATACCCTTTGTTGCTACTTAATTTACCAGAGAGCTGTTTTAACAGATGAATTATATGCTTTGGGAGTTTTTGATGGGCTACATACAGTGCATGGCACATACTACGTTCAGGCCTGTGCATTAGTAAAGTGTGGTGGTCTCAGCTTTAGCACTTGTGGACAGGAGGTTACAGATGCCACTGCTCTGATAGACTTCCAGCTATGGGGAAATATGAGTACCTCTTATATCTTTCCTTTACTGCTGACATCTGGTATTACTCTGGATTTTGCTGATCACATGGGCTGGAAAAACAACCACTATTTCATAAGCAAAAATAGAACATCTTCTGGCCTACTGACAGCTGCTCTATATGGGCGATGGTATGAAAAGGACTAGCACAGATATTTGGCTGAATTAGAAAATAATGGCCCTTATTTTCAGAGTATATATCTTAACAGAATTTGTTGAACATCTGTCTTTCCTAGAGCTTCAGGTGTGTTTATTACATGACTGACTGATTAGATTCCATATTTTTAAATGATAAAAGTGAAGCACTTAAGCTAGGAGGCTGTAAGTACAGTCTGTACCTTGGTGGCTTATGTTTTACCAGAAGAACTGCCTTGCAGAGATAAAGGCTTGTCATGTTTGAGAGGTTTTATTTTGGGAAAACAGTATTTCTCATTTCAACTGAATTTGTTCTTTTTAATTTAATCCTTTGGTTTTCTGGCTAGGAGTAGGGAAATGAATGGAATGGAAAACCATTGCAAAAGGAAGAAAAATAGGAGAGGGAATGAAGACACAAATACTGTGTGACATGCATGAAAATATGTATGTATATGTATTCATACACACACGTAGGTTGTATATGGTGAGGTTCCGATTTGTGGCTAAGGTGCCATGATTATTTTTTTTTAGTCAAAAAACCTCAGCTGAAATCATTACCATTTACTGGCCACTCAGTTGGCTGTAATCCCATTCTCATACACTTTTTAACAGTAACTGAATGTTGCAGTTGTGAACATCTATGGAACAGCTAGTCTACGGAAGGGAACATCAAATGATTATGAAAAACTATACTGCATTAAGACATAATTTTCAGCTTACTGTGCAAGGAATTGTGTTTAAAGATGTCAGCAATGAATATCAATGACTAGGTTATGTACTGCTTAAGTACTTTAACTTTCTCTAAATGACCAGAGAGGTCATTTCAAGACTGTTTTGACTTTAAGACATCTTACACATTGTTCATAAATTCATTCAACAAGAGTTATGAGAAGTACATAATGAATTGTGGGACAGCAAGGTTTTTACATAAATACCAGATGGCAGGTTCCTGCTGCTAAATGAGTAAAACACACCATTCTTTCCGGAGACCAACTAGATTAAGTGCTATAAATATTGTACTGCAGTGACAAACTGTTCTGCTGCAATGAAGAAGTTAGGAAGAGAATATTCAAAGGATATTAATTTGGGGGTAAATTCAGAGAAGACAGTTTATTCTCAAGCCTTATAATGTTGTGTGGTTTTATTAGCCATTATGACTTCATCTGCATAACAGCTGTTGAGTAATGGAATAAACACAAATGATCCTTTGGTGAGTCCATGTTCCAGTTGCTCAGTCTGTTAGTTGTGTTCCAGTGGCCAGGAGGAGCAGAGCGCTGACGGAGAGCTGCGAGTCTCCCCTTCGGTTGTCTGAGTCAGTTCTGAGATGTGTTCAAACTCAAACCACTATGGCAGCTACAAGTATGCATAAGTCCCTGCTTTGAACGAACTCGCTTTCTGGTATCAGAATGCAAAACAACCAAGAAATTGCTGAATTTCTACCTCAAGGTTTCATAAATATTTACACAAAATAAGTACATAAATACTTCGGATCTTGGGCTGCATCAAACCTTTTTTCTCCAAGCTGTATAACTGTGAACCAGGACACAGCTTTTTGTCCAATCAACATGGAAGGAAGCAAGCCACTGGCATGAGGCACAGCACTGTCTTACTCAGGCTGTGACCTGTCTTGCAGCATCAGGTATTTAATGAACATCAGAAACAGAACAGCATCACAGAAAACCCAAGAGGATCAACACAAGAAACCAACTACCTTCTTTGGCTGCTTCAGACATTCCATATAAAGCAAGTAAAAGAGCAAACTGAAGAAAATTACACTTTCAGAACTGTTACAGAAAGAGGACCTGAACAACGCTTAACTGCCACTATGGCTCCCATGCCAATCCAGTGGCTAGAAGGAGCTACCCCCTCCTCCATTTACGTAGCTTAAAAAATGCCCAAAGAGGTGATAAATGCCATTCCAGAAAACCCCAAATATTCACAAATTGAAGTGAGAATTATCACACAGTCAAGTTTTTCATGGTCAAGAGCAATGGGAGTACCTCAGAGATTGATTCACTGTGCTCTCCTTCCTCCCTCCACTGGGAGAGCAGGCATACGCAAGGCAGGTCAGAAGTCAGAGACAATAGTGGCACCCACAGCAGATCTGACAGACTCTTGGTAGAAGAGATTAGAAAGGCTGAATTCAGTAGGATGTCAGTAGACTTTAAGAAAGATTTCTAAGAAAACTATGCAGACAGCTTGAATAATAAAGTTTGGCAATGGAAGTATTTGACAGGATAGGACACAAATCCTTAGATTTTGCTTTAAAGCTGTTTAAGGTATCTAATATATTAACATAAAACTTGAAACCTCAGCATCTTAAGCTTTGCGAAGGAAGTCAAGCTCCCAGGTACAATGTGGAGAAAACCTGCACGTCTGACATTTGACAAGGCTTGGAATTGGGGGTTTGTTTTGTTCTGTTGTGAAACTGAATAGCGAAGTTTCTCATCAGGAATCAGTGCTTTTTAACCAAAAGCACAGTGGCATTTCTTTTAGGAAGTGGGTATGTACCAGTGGCAGAGCAAAGTGGTGGGAGGTGAGGAGAGTTCTCGCCCTCCAGCTCCTCAGCCGGGGAGGCCCATGAGCTCCCTCACCCCCCCTGTGATACACTGAGCCAAAGAGCTCCAGTTCTCCAGAACAGCTGTTTCCATAAACACTTACTCTTTTTATTTAGGTTTCAGTTTTTAAGATGTGAACCTCACTGATCCAAACATGGAATTAAGTAGCATGGGCTCCCTGGACACATCTAGCACTGTTAAACATGTTCTGTGATTATGCACATGAAAAATATTCTCACAAGTTTATGCTGAACAACAGTCCTTTGTACAGTGTTCACACTTGCTCACAATCTTTCCACAGGTTTAGCCTCTCACCCACTTATTGCATGATTAACAGAAAGGTCACCACAATTATTTTTTTTCCAAAAAGGAATCTTGAGCTACCTGTTGTTATCTCAAACGGGATTTAATGAACATTCTCCATTTTTTTGTATATTAGAATATGTCATTCTGCACTACTACAGTAGTTGTTGCCTTTAAATGGACATAGTCTCTGGGCAAGACAGGAAGGCTAATTCCTCTTAAAGCCAGAATTATTGAGTTGAGGTATCTGTAAACATTATCTCATGCTCCTTCATCTTCCACATACCTTAGGTAACACCTTTAGTGCCCTTTGTGTAAATGTTAAAAGGAGCAAAACTTTGAAGTAATTAATTTTTAAATATTAACTTATTTAAACAATTTGTGACCAGAAAAAAAAACAACCACAACCAAGGTCCAAGTTTAAAAAGTGCAAATTTCTACATCTGGTTGTTCCAAATATATTTATATGATTACTTTGGAAATATTTAAGTGTGGGGAAGCAACGGAGAGTAATAGGAGGAAATACAAAGGAGAGGTCAATATTTTGTAAGAAATTGCAAGAAAAATATTTTTGATCACAGTAGTGTCACTCTTGGGGGGGAGGAAAAGACTGATCCTTCATTTTAACAGCATCCAGCATTTATGCTACCACACTACACTCTGCAATAACAGCTCAGCCTAGGATGTTGGTACTAACTTGACATTTTCTTCTGCAGAGTATTTGTCCCGAGAACTTGAAAACCCATAAAACATCCCAGAAGTCAGAGTACACAGAAAGCTGAGCAGAGCTGGTTGTCCTCATTCCTGAAGTACTTTTTTTTTTTTTCCCCTCAGGATAAAAAGAGTTTCTTTTATTCTGACACACTGCTTCAGTGGTCCAGCCAAGGCTCACTTGCTCTCTCCTGGTGAAAATCCAGGAGACGAAGGCTGTAACAATAATCTTGCCCTACTCATCTGTACAAAAAGAGGAGGATTTCTTTTAGAAAGATGGAGGTTCCAATACAATTTTCTGGAAACGAACAGGCCTCCACTGAGGTATGAACAATTTTTGTTTGTTTGTTTGTTCTGTTGTTGGTTGGGTTTTGTTTTTTTTTTAAAATAAATCCCACCAGCCACAAACAGAATTATTTGTTTTACAGAAACTAGGAACCGTAGGAACCTTCTGTTCCTTGATCTCTCATTAAGAAAGTGGTCTCTGACCACAGTAGCATGTTCTTTGAACAAATCATGCTCCCTTTTGGAATAAGGCCATATTCTAATAACAGTCCCAATTATCACTTAACAAGGCACAGTTACCATCCTAGTCATATTGCCAGGCAGTAATGAAGTTTTTTGGTTGCCTTTTTTTTTTTTTTAATGGGAACAACCAAATACAGGCAATTGCAATCTACAGGCTCACTGAATAAATTCTAATGAGATAGATGAGACACATAAATCATTAATGGAATTCTTAAATGGAATTAACAATTTAGAATAAAAAAGACAGCTATTTAGCTCTAAAAAGTTCACAAAAAATAGCTTAGAAATACGAATGTAGTGAAAAAGTTTTCTTCCTCAAGAGGTGAGTAGTGATGAAATGGGAGAGAGGCATGATGTCTGTCTGACAGAAGGAAACAAAGGCGTTCGACAGCATTGTTTTTTGCATTTGCCTCTATTCCGTATCCAAATCTTTAACTTTTTAAACCAACACCTTCTGAGCTTTTTCTCCTGCACCATCCGGGCACACAGTGGACATTAACTGAATTTTTCAAATACAGGAGTGTCCCCTCCTCTGAACTGCGCTATGGCTACAGACAACCACACTGAGCTAACAGGTCACCCCAAAGACAAACAGAAGTTAGCACAGATAATAAAGGCCTATTAATGTCATCTTCACACAGTTCATTTGAAGCAGCAAAAAATCAGTTTCATTAACAGAAATATGCAATTGTTACCTCTTAAATAACAGGCATACTACTTGCATTCTGATGCAGATCTTCCACAGGCATATGAGGAAAAATGGATCTGCTCTGGTTCAACCTTTGTATTTAAATAGATGCAGTGAATCTTGAGAGAGGCCGATAGGGATCTTTTGAGTGACGCCTGGATGCTCAGCCAAGGCACCTGCATCACTCCCACACAGCCCCACGCTCCAAAGACTCAGATGGAAGAAAATACAGAAGTCACGATCTCCCTGAAGTCGTCTAACTCTGCTCACAGACAAACACATTGCATGTATAAACAGTGAACGCAGGCACGAATAGTTAAGGGAGTAATACTTAAAAGAAAGCCTAAAGAAATAATGAAGTCATTTAACATTTAAAATTAATTTAAATTCAAATCGCTCCCCTTCATTCTTCACTTTAGAATTAAAATCCTGGCAAAGCCTTTGTGAGGTAGATTTTACAAATTCCAACAGTTCAACAAAAGAGACCTTTTAATGCTTAGTAGATAGAAATAAATTATTCATTAGTAGAACTCACTTTGGGTTTTATTATACTCTGTAAAATATACAGGAATCTTGAAGTACTGAAAGAGTGCAGGTAAATACAGTATTCAAGCAGTCACTATTTCTATGTACATGCTCATTAATTCTTCAAAAACCCCACAAAATTATCAAATAGATCAAAATAGTGTCCCATGTTTCCACACTATGTTCAGAAAACCAGCTGATAATTTACAATATCATAAAGATTTCCAGTTTCACAATACAAAAAGGATAAAAAGGAAATTGGAATCAGTTTGTAGTAATTTATTTGTACTTTACCAGGACACGCAAGGATTCCTTGCATGTACATAAACAAATTCACTTGTAAAGTAACAGTTATAGTTAGAGCAGAGCCAAATTAAGTAAATATTAATATTTAACAGACAAAACTTCAGCTTACTTATGTCAGTTTTTCATTCTTCAGGCAATTAGAAAAACCACAATAGTCTGTTATAAATTAAATAAAAATAAAAATTCGGGCAAGTCTGAACTACATTACAGGGACCTGTTTCTGCTGTTTATTTTCTAAATGGAGCACAACAAAGATACACAGCTCTTCCCACAGACCAGACACTGTACTGTTTTCTCTAATAGGGAAATATACTTTTAAATTGTCCTCCCCCCCTTGTAACTCTAGGATTCAAAAAAAGAAGGTGGTGATAGGGATATACAATTTTAATCTTACATACAAATTTATGATGTGAGGAAGCGGACAAATTATTGAAAAAAACTCTCAGTCACCACAGGGTTATATCAAGATTTTTCATTTCAATTTTTTTATGCAGTTTCATAGTTTCCAAGTTTCTCCTGCATTTTGCATTTTTAAATTAAAAAAAAAATAATCAATCCCAAACCCAAAAGTTAAAACAAAAAAATAATCTAAACCTGTGCAACAATTACTGCTTCCCTCCCACATCTCCGACCCCTTTCCTTGTTTATTACACTGTACATTTTTCACCCTGACTTCACCTCGTTAGCTGGTTTAATTTTAGTATTATAAAAGTATGACAAGTTTGTTTTCATTTCACCTAAAAGAAAAAGAAAACAAAACTTAAAGGTACGTCTGCTTTCTTTCATGGTACATTTAATGTCGGAAGGCTTTCAGATGATTAAAAAAAAATAAAAATCAACATTTAAAACCAAATCTAAGCTTCTTTTCCAGAAGTAATTAAGGTTTGGTTGAAACAACTTCTCAAATAACCTATTCCAGTTTTCACAAAAACGTATTTAATTAAAAAAAAAAAATATCTTTAAGTTATTTGGTCCTTTGGCAATTTGCAGCACAAACAATGCCTACTGTACCAAACTCATTTATTGCCTTCAAAATGGTTTTAGTTTTATTGATAATATTTAAATCTAGTATCCTTTGTGTTGTACAATAGCGTTGTTCATTTACATCAAGTAGGGTGCCCAGTCTGCAGAAATTACCCCTGGCACCAGAAACAGAATGGTAGAATAGTTAAATAAAACAGTTTTGACATTCTTTTTTTCTTTTTTGCCATGGATTCCAAGTACTTATTCAAGAATTTATGCTTCTTCTGCAAAATATGCTCTTAAAAATTCTCCTAGAGTCTCACAGATTATTTTTTTTTTATATGCAACCACAATAAAAAACATCTTCTCAAAGGCCTGTCCTCTTCTTGTATTCAAACACTGGCAGCTTTTTTCCAAAAGCACGAGTCTGACCTTCCAGCACAAGGGTTCTCTCTTCAGACCCACAAAACGTAGCTTCTAATAGGTCTCAGAATCTGAGTCATTGAGTTCGTCTTCTTCTGTATATGGGTAGCCACCTTCCCTGCCAATGTTGTTGAAAGTACAGTAAGAGCTATGGTCACTCCTCATGATTGGCAAGGAATCGAAAGTAACAGTTTTTGAGGTGTTGGTGTAATGATTAATGGCATTGAACGTAAGGGAAGGTAACGTGCTGCTCGACGAAACAGGCATCATCGTGGCCAGGATGAGAGCCAGGCAATCAGCCACGTCCTTGTTGGGCGCACAGGCCAAAGCTGGTGTGTAACCTAGAAAGAAAAGAAAAAACAAAACCTTCATTTAAAACAACGTAAAAATTTCTCGAAGACCATGTCAACTTTCAGCTTCAGAAGTATTTTATATTGCTTAGTTCTGCACTGTTAAACCCAAACATGAAATTAACTGCATTATCGATTAGAATTTTTTAAACTTTCAGTTACAAAATCAACCCAGAAGTCAGCAGGCTTTGGAACAGAGATGCAATTGTTTCGTTAAGCAGAGTCAGATGCTCTGGGCCAGCAAGAAAAGCTGGGATTTGAAAACAGTGAGGAAGTCACTGGCCAAGGAGAGACCATTAATGGCAGCCAACAGTGATGGGTGAAGGCATTCACTAGAAGAGCCACTGCAAAACTGTAGTTCAGCATCCAGCTGCTTCATCCAGAAGCTTCCATACAGCTGTTCATCACAGGCAGTTATTTAAATTAGACTGTTCTATCTCAGTAACAGTCTGGCTAAAGCAACTGAAAAGGCAGAGTATATAATTTCAACCAACCTATAGTTTATTACAACATATGGTAATATAAACTATAAAGCCAGTGTCTAACTATTAGTTGAGGGATATCAAGTAAGAAATCCACAGAAGTTTGAGGAAATCCCAGCTGGATTACAAGACCGGGACTTGATTGCCTACCTGGTCTGGCCAAACTCCTGCCCAGCAACACTGCTGTGACAACCCCAAATGCAGGAGCTCTTGGGCTGTGGCATGACTTGCAGTCAGGTCATGTTGCTGTGAAACCTCTCCTGGGTAACTGTGCCTCTAATAATCCTCCAACATTTCTCCTTTGGCAGCTTCCCCCTTCCCTACGTACTCACCTCTACTCATTAAATATCAAGAAAAAAATGCTTCAAATTCTCCCGAGTGGAGATCCATGCACTGCTCCTGTCTCAGGCTCAATCATTCAGCCAGAGGCACTGAGGATGAGTTTTGGCACGGGTCTCTGCACCACTGAGGCGCTGCAATTGGCACTGACAACAGCAGCTCCCAAAGCGTGGCAGTAACTTAAGTACAACCCCAGATAACAACTAATTCTGCTGCTGAAACTGAAGTAAGTTCCCTCTCCCAGCGGGTGACCAGGGCACCTTCTCACATCCTTGCAGCATCTTGCCACGTGCAACAGATATGCCCACAGTGAGCTGAATAGAGGACTCACGTTCAGGTAGATTTGGGAGTCTGAAGTTCTGCACTGCCCCAGTCCACAACTTAAAGATGCACAACATCCAGGTAAAAAGCACACAAGGGTTTTTAAGTAATAGATGGCTGCATGGTGGATTTCTATCCAGACCTCAGGAGGGCATGGAAAATGAGGCAATGCCTGTTCTAGCAGCAAGTCTTTCAACTACCAAGGAATCATCTTTATTGTAGAAGTAGATCCAGGTCAGGTTTTAGGACATGGCTCAGGAGCAGTTATTGTGTTGTACAATTGCACAGAAGTTTTAAACAAGTAGGCACATTATGGAAAATAACTGTAGCTAGAAATGAGAACAAGCAGGGGACAATCTTGCAGCGCAACTGTTACTTGCTCAGGACAGAACTTGTGCGTGATGCTTGGAACAGAGTAAGACACCAGACCTTGCCCAAAGGAGGACACAATCCAGGTAACTGGATAAGCACACAGATAATTCAAGCAAAAAACACACCGGCTGAGCATGTGATGGGGCCGGACAGAGGTGCTGCGCAGCAAAGGGTCTCACTGCTGGTAAGGCCTCACAGCACTATAACAGCTGAGAGTTAACTGTGACTCTGCAGAAGAGAGAGGTTTTGAGAGGATTGAAAGCAAGGGCCAGAGCTCGCTACGCTGGGATGAAGACTGCATTTCAGGCATGTAATGCAGAACAGAAGGCTCAGCTTCCATACCCAAACACACACAATTTAATATCTACAGTTGCTAGAGACTGTATGACAGTAAGATGACACACAAAATAAGTTGATTTAAGCTGGCCGTATTCGACAACATTTTTTTTCGCTAACATGATTTGACAAAAGTTCAAAGAAGAAACACAAGCAATCACTCACTATCTTTTTAGGCTGTTGGATTTTGTTGTTACTGGGTTTTTTCATCCCTCTCTCCCATCCCCCTCCTTTTTGAAACACTGCATCTTGCTAATATCATGAATACTCATGTTCCTTCTGGAACAGAGCTCTCAGTTCATAAAAAAATTGAAGGCCAACATAATGACTAAGCAGGTTACTTTCTTCTGTTAAAAATTATCTAAAAACAGTGTTTATACTAATATTTGGTTGTAGGACTTAAGCTCCTGGCTTTCATAATTGGGAATGAAATATCATGGTTTTATTCTTGCCTTAACAAGATGAAGTGCCTGCTTGCACCATGAAAGACTGCATCCTGCACCACTTTATTTTTGTCTGTATTATTTTAAAATAGTAAGAACAAACTATATTTTTATGTCCCTTAACTGCAAAGTGATCATTCATAGGTATAAATGCTACAGATTTTCTTTCAAGATGTTGGTAAATGTACCAACTCTACTGAAATACTCTTAGTCAGTTCTTGTAAAATGTTCCCCATAATCTGTACTTGTATCTGTGTAAGAATTAGTTTTGTTGTTGTTGTGTGAAGGCTATCTTCATTTGGTAGATGGGGCGATAGAAACAAGCGAGGTGAAGCAGCTTCCTTGCATGACAGAAAACAGAGCCTGTGTGACAGACACTGACTGCAGACCAGGGCTCCCCCTGCCCAAACACAGAGCTGCTCCCTCCCCCGGGGCTTCAAAGTTTCCATGAAGGCGCCTACAGGATAACCAGAGGCTTATTAATGTGGTCACTGCAAAGACAGTTCTCAAGATAAACTGAATGAAGTCTTACTCTTGGGAAAGAGAAGAAAGTCATTTGAGGCATGAGTCATCTCGTAAGCATTTACAAGAAAGAATTCCTTCCAGAAAACTAGAGATCTCCAATTTAAACTAGAATACGAGGAATGGAAGGCTTGGAAAAGAGCAAGACAAAAAAAAAAAATCCCATTTAAAAAAACCCTAAAAAATAATTGGCCTTGAAAGGCCAATGATCACTGTAATGATGAATCTAGAAGAAGAGAGGAACTTCCATGCTATGTCAGTCTCCAGAGTTAGAGAATGCCTCTTCTGACTACTGTGGTGCACATTAATACGACACATAAAAGACTGTACCAAGAAATTTAGCTACCCTAGGAAGTTAAATGGTGAGGAAAAACCCCCAAACAAAACAAGTTTGATAATCTTGGTGAGTGACCAAAAATAAAACTTCAGATGGTGTCAAATGAAAGAAAACGCTAGTAATTTCTGTTAAGACAGTTAAAATTGTATAACTAATGTCAAATTCAACAGAATTTTTGTAGATGCAGGCGATGGCGAAGTTTCATCACGACAGGTGTGGAAACATGGTTAATGAACTGAAAGATGTGAGAACTGATACAGAACTAAGAAAGAACCCTCAACAAGATTCCATTTGGGAAGTAATCAGACAGTTAATTTGCTGTTTCAGTTGCATTTACTCTTTTAAGAACCAAGGGAATTACATTTTTCCTGAAGACATTAGTTCTTAAACATTTCAAAAAGCAATCTCACCCCATTAAAAGATGCTCTATAACAAAAGCAATATGACTTCAAATCCAGAGTTTTAAAAATCTTATAAATAATTTATAAATTGAAATGATGATAATTGATTGTTGGTTTTTTTCAAAGCTCAAGTTTTTCAATCATTTTCTGTAGCCCAGATATTGCAGAGAAAACTATTAAGTAGTTTTATACAGATATGGGTAACAATACAGACTGCTTCCAAAAGAAGTCAATGCAGCCCTGACAGAAAGGGACAACTTCAAAGACACAAAATGGATCACCTCTCTATCCCAGCAGAGCTTCTGCCGGTTACGTGTTCCATATGTCAAGACGTAACCGACAGAAGCTCTGCTGGGATAGAGAGGTGATCCATTTTGTGTCTTTCCACATAAAACACTAACCAAAACTTTACCTCCAAATTCATCCAATTCTATCTGAAATGCCAAACTTGTGTGGCAGATCATACTTATCTGACCTTATCTTATCACTGAACTTACCTGACAATGCTAAAAAGCAAGACGTCAGTGTTGTGATGCAAAATATTCCAGCGCCTAATTTTTCAGTCTGCTTTGCTAAACACAAAGCTTTCACCCCCCCAAAATGCAAGAATCATACTCTTTTAAGCCTTTCTAATAAAAAGAATTGAAATTTCTCCTATATTTTTACTTTATTAGAATTAAATAAATGTATGTAATTATTTTGTCTTTAGAAACTCTTATACTCCAGCAGCAGATGCTACATTCAAAGACAAGCAGACCTAAAGCAGAACCTGGCTGTCACTATTGCCAGCTTTTCCATTTAACATAAATGGTACGCTATGGAAATTAAGAGGACTTTTGCAACAGGTTTAGCAAGGCTGCTGACATGCTAATACTTCTAAGAATTAAGAAAAAATTACAGTGACAGGTGAAATAGATTGATAAATCCCATGAAAGTTTCCCTTGCTCTCTCACAACTCGAAGCGTTCATCACTTTGCACATGCTGTACTTTCAGCTGGTGCATTCATCCAACAGAAAAAGAATTCATGATGAGAATTCTCAAGGCTGCTTAAGATTTTATAAACAAAGCAATTGCTATTAGAAAGAAAAGAACCACAGTGAGGAACGAGATTACATAGTACTCAGAACTACTTTAAAATTTAAAATATGAACAGAATTAAAAAGAAGTTTTAACAAGCTGCAGTTAGATCCCCAGGCTGGCAAAGAATTGCTGCTTCCAAACAAACAACACTTTACTCTGTTAGGTCAAAGATCCGCCCTGCCAAGGGACTGGCACATGAAAAGCCCACAAATATACAGGCATCTCCAGTTAGCATACTTGTGATCAGAAACAGAAATCAAAAAGATACATTCTCCCATCTTCTCATTTTAGGGAGCTTCATTTAGTAGTGACTCATCCCCTATTTTAGACAAGGAACGATCTTTAAATCACCCAAGTCACGTCAAGCAGTGTAATTTGATAAACACCCAGAGGAAGTCACACAAACATTAAGAGGGGAAAAAACTTTCCCAAACTGGAAATATAATTAGAACTATTAATTAGGCACATCCCTTTGGGATGGGAGAAGGGGGGGAGAGGGAAAGGGAGGAGACAACTCTCCTACCCCCAGCTACTGTTTTCCTTTAAGACACATTGGGGTATGGCATAAGAGCAGGAGCATAGTTTTGGAGGACCACAGATGTCTTACATGAAAATATGCAAATAAGAAGTCAGCAGATCTAATTTTCTTTTGTTCTTAACAAGGTATGGAATAAAGCAGTTACTTTTTCTTACCTCTCTGTGCCAAAAAACTCTAAAGAGCCAGAAGCTTGAGACCAGTAACTGAGATCTGTAATTTATACTTGCTTTTAAAAGCTAACACCAATATACATACTGTGACAAAATGAATGGCAATTCAATCCACGTTCTTAACAGCTGAAAGTTATATTCCACTTTAAGCATTATGTTTTTCTGACCGTTTTCAGTATGCCAAAGCTGGTGTATTTATAGGGTACATATTATAAATCTACAAATGCAAACCAAACACTTTGATGCCATGACCTGCGTTGTTCTGCAAGTCTTCACTCTCCTTACACTTCTGTCACTTTGCTAAAATGACCCATCACCGACACATTTTTTATTACGGGGGAACCTACTGCAAGGCTCATATGAAATTTCCGAAGGGTTATTGCTTTTCAGTGAGCTGAGTTTAAAACCACAGTTCCTCGTGTGGAAACAAAGTTACATTTTTCTTACCATTTTCATCTACAGCAAGTACACTTGCTCCCTTCCCTAAAAGCTCTTGAACTACAACCGTTAGTCCGTTCCGAGCAGCAACATGCAGAGGCCTGTGAAGAGAAGAAAACTCATATATAAACCTTAGAACAAGATAGCAAGTAAGACAGGTAGCTTACATTTAGTTAAATGATTATTGAAGTACTTATACTTTTATGTTATTTAAACATTATATAACTATTGTAGATACAGTATCTAAGGTGGGAAACCCAGCAGATCTCTTTTCTTATTGCAAAGAAACTGTACAATAACAATTGTGCACTTTTTTCTTTTAAGGCACCACACAGTGAGGAAGTAGCTCCCAGAAAAGACCTGCTGCTTGTAAAAAGTTAGAAACATCTGGTACCCTACTGTTGATAAATCCTTCACTGAACCACTGTAACAGGTATCCTCACACCTGAGTTACTATATATCACTGGCAATAATCATTAGAATACTAGCAGCAGAATGGGAGTCACATTTTATTGCTTGTAAATGCTTCTAAGAGATGCAGAAGCATTTCACCAGTCTGCCTTTTAGAAACCACTATATGCCATTGTGACTAGAAATAAAAAAAAAATAATTTTACACTGCAATAGATGAAGCAAGAAAAGCAGGTTACTTTACTAAACCTCAAACTATTAACCATATCTCTGTTCTGCAGTGACTTGATCTATCAAGGGAAGTGTAGCTTTACCTCAAATATTCTAATCATATCTTTTCAAATGCAACAGTTTTTTCAAAGTTTATTCCCACTGACTTAAACAAAACCTCAGCAGGAAACAGAATAATCAGCCTATTTCCCTTCTGCTTTATATCGCTCTTCAGTTGTTTTGAGATTCTTAAAACTGTTTGAAATAACTGTGAACTATATTTTGATTTGGAAACAAGTGCCTTATTTAGAGACAAGAAATGCAAAACATGCAACTAGAAGCAGATACATATGTATGTAGTGCTTATATGAAAGTATTAAAGAACTACTGCACACCACAGATATACTGAAAAATTTACTGTAATTAAAAGAATTTTAATGCTTTTCTTGACACAAGGTAGGACATTGTTTAAGCTGTTTAGAAAGTCATAGTTATTAAAAAAAATTGCTAAGCCAATAATATTTTAAGCCACTTTTAAGATCTTGCAATTCATATAAACATTTCATGGAGGTGCAAATATGTACCTATTTTCCCCCATGACATAACTTGATCAGACTGCATGAGCCAAGGCATGTGGGTGGAATTACATGAGCCTTTGGTAGCAGCCTTTCCCACTTCTGTTCCCATCTCATTTTTGCTTTTCCTTCTCTCAACACATCACTTCAAGCCAGAAATGAGGCAATCAATTCCTTTCCTACTTCCTAGTTATTTCATGTTGCCTGAGGTGCACCACGGTGAGCAGCAAGAGCAGAGGAAGAATTCCTACTACTGTAACTCCTCAGCTCAAGGAGATCTCTGGAATAGTTGGAAGAACTGTAGGAGCCTGAACATGGCACATTCCAGAAGGGATGTATTTTTTTTATTAAATGGTCCTGTGATAGTTTTATGAAAGCAGCCTAATAATTCATGTACATAACTCAGCTACACATCAGGTATCAACTGCCTATAACACAAATACATTCTTTAAAAGGAAAAAAAAGATGCACAAATCACTGTAGTAGCCTGTCCTGATATATATTCCCCACTATGACATACCACTACATTTTTAAAGTCTTCCTTACGAGTGGCTTAATTGTACTTGAGAGAAGATCTTCAGGAAGCATTAAGAACACTGTACTCTCCATAATATTTAATAGAAAAGAATCTTTTATCTTAGTAAGAATAGGTGTCTTTTGCTAACAGACATCATGCTGAAGAATAAAAGCATATTTCAGCTCGGATTTATTTTTTTTTTTTATTAGCTAGCTTTAGAAAAGCAAGTCTTAGTTTGCCTCAAATGAGTTGTTAACTGAAGTGAATTTTAGGTTAAAAATTAGGTAATTTCTAAAACAGAAAAATATTGGCTTACAGGTTATCCCAGTGGATTGCAAAAATTCCAAACAGGATTCCCTGAATCACAATACTGTGAGATTTATTTATCATCCCAGCTAAATCCAGATTGTGCAAAACACCGCTTCACTCCAAGTCAGTTCAACTTTCAGTTCCTATTAAGCAATTAAAATTCAACCAATTTGGAAAAAAATTCTGAAAAATATTCCCCTTTATGAACAAGATACACACCAAAACTTCATCTGTGAAACCCACTCACTGCTGATACATACGTTTGCAAGGCTGCATTGGTGGCATTGATGAGGTTTCTATCCGTAATCTTCTCCAGTATTAACAAGGCACTAGTTTCATGACCCTTAAAATAGAACAAAGATCTGTCATGTAACAAATACTCTTCAAAAACTTTCAATGCCTTTTCAAATTAACAAGTTAATGTTTGCAAACAGTGCGTGGTAACACAAAGCTCAGCACTGTTAAGTCAGACTATGCACACACCTTGCTGCAAGCCAAATGGAGTGCTGTGTTCTTAGAACTGTCTTGCAAAGTCAGATCAGCTTTAGCACTGCTAACCAGCACCTCTGGGGAAATAAAGATTTGTATTAACTAAAAGCATATTCCTTTTAAGTCTTCATGGCTTACATTTGTGCAAAATGAAAACATAAATTTGACAAAATATATCCATAAGAACATTAACTGTAAGGCAACTTTACCCACAGTGAGCTTAACAAACCAAAGAGCAGAAATATATAAAACTTTCTCTTTACCAACTGTATTCGTCTGTCCATTCTCTGCAGCCATCATTAAAGGTGTTTTCCCAGAAGAATCTACAGCATTCACTTGAGCATTGTGACTAAGCAGAAGCTGTAGACACTCAACATGATCTGTAAAAGCTGCTGCATGAAGAGGAGTTCTGCAACAGACCAAAAGACAATATGGCCATGTTCAGCCACCCTTTCTACTTTAATCCAAAGGGCATCCTGACCATGATCCTGCAGATGCAAAAGACTGGGCAGTTCCTCCCACTGATCCTTTGAAATCAGCCCAGCTGCAGTCATGACTGCTGCCTTTAGAAAGTCACCTTCCAAGTTTCAAAGAGTTCCTTCTATGTAGTTTATAACAGACATACAATTTGATTCAGAAAAAATAAAACATGCATAAAATGCCACCCACAAAGTGATACAATTTAAAATGTGCTCTAACTTGCCTATATAATAAAAATCCAATTCAAGTTTATTGAATGAGAACAAAATTTTCAGAAATCTAATATTTATTTCTAGCACAGAATAAAAAAAAAATCTTCAAAGAATAAAAACAGGGGGAAGGGGGAATTAACCTAAGTAGCAAATACAATAACCCCAAGTGATTATAGAATTTAGCAGAGCATTCTATTACATTACAAACACTCTTCCACAGTGCATTTACACTCTTACCTTCCTTTTGAATCTGTTGAATTTACAATACCAGCACCTAGGGTATCAATTAACATTTCTGCAGCACCTTCATTGTCATTTATCCTATAATGAATTAAACAGACTGTTATTTACAGAATGATAAATCTTTTGTTAAATACAGCAATGAAATGTAAGAAGAATAATTTTGCACTTCCTTACACTGCACAATGCAATGGACTGAAAGAATTTCCTTCCATTTTCTGGAAAACTTCCTGTTCCAGGAGGAGCTCTACACAACTGTCATGACCTACAGCAAATGTAAGAGTTGGGAATTAAAAAAGAGGAGAAGATCTATTTATGGATTACAACAAAAATATATATCTAAATTAGATAAAGCAATATTTTATTTGGAAGTTTCAAAGACACACTGGTTTTATTCAATAGGGGTACATTTAGGAACTAAGACAATTTTAGAATCCTAAAAATCAAACCAACATTTAAGACTGTAAACTTTGTGAAAATTAGGAGGGTTCTCATGCTGTCTGAAGAACGTCCAGAACGCTTAATTTAGTTCTTTACACCTCCACGTTTCAAACTCTTCTCTACATTCACCATTTAGTCTACATGAAAATGTCTCCACCATTTGAGGGTTATTTTTATTCCACTGTCTTGTTAAACCCAAATCAAAACCCAAGTTGATAGTCATAACAAAAGCATAAAAAGAATATGTTCAACTTACCATATTATTATTATTCTCAGAATTCTATATCCTGCTGCTCTATAGGTAGGTAACCACTGTAACTATCTGTTTGATCTTCAATGCATACACACAGAGACCTTAGTTCAACATTTACCAATCTCTGTAGATTTGTATTTCCACAAGTCCTCTAAAATTTTCATTCTACAAATCCAGCATATTTCAGTTCTGTTTTATTCAGACTCTGCGGTCACTCTGAAAATGGACCAAGCTGGAAGAGTTTGATTTTATGAATGTGATAGGAGATGTTACTCTAGTTCAAATTAACGGTGTAGTACTCAGTTGCTTCAGCTGTGAAGAGTCTAGATAGCTATTTACTTAAAAATAATTAGTAAAATGAAGCTCTAACCCCTTACTTGTTGACCTTGCTCCATCATGTGACTCAGAGGTGAAAATGAGTACCTCTACTATGTTGGAAATGAATTCATGGAACAAAATCTTGAGCAAAGGAGCTGAATAAATTTCCTACCTTTTAAGGCCTCCCTCACCCCCAAATCCAAGAAAAGTATCAGCAAAAAAAAAAAAAAAGAATTCTAACTGAATCACTTTTATATACTTTAGCTTCTTATGCTTATCAAGGTTGATTTGAAGCAAGTCTTAAAAAAAACACTTGATCTGAAACCATTCCTCCCATGTTATTTTTGGGATGTATGGCCCATTTCTATTCACAGGTACTATGCTGAATTTCTTGAAAGGCTCCTCGAGGCATAAAATTAAGGCGACAATTTAACAAAAGTGTAGTACAAAAGTAAACACCTCTTATTATGTATAGATGTTAATGCATTCCCCCTCAAGATATCATGTGTAATGACATACTGACTAACATGAATTGAAAGTGGACAGGCCTTATATGTTGCCTTTATAAGTAGTAATAACTTGTATCTCAATATCAACAAATACATTTAGACCCATATTTTAACTTTAATGTATTTTACCATTATAGCAGGCCCAATGCAGTGACGTGTAGCCGTGATTGTCTGCTATTGCAGGTACTGCATCCACAGATGTAGCTGACTGCAGGAGAGCCCCAAGAACACCTATATGTCCACATGCAGCTGACAAGTGTATAGGGGTTCGCCCCCTACAGTCACGTAATAAGGACTTAGCACCATGTTGAAGCAACGCTTCCACACATTCCTCATGCCCCGTAACTGCCTGGGAGAGAAAATCAGGAAATAGTAAGTTTGCAAATATTCATGTATATAAGCCAAGGTGTGTAACTAAAGCAAGCAAACTTCAATCAATTTCTTAAATTTTTAAGTAAGAACAAAATTATCACACTTATTACTTTTATTCCTGGAAATAGCTACTCTGCTGGAAAAATAGCAATGTATTATAATATTGATGACAGAATAATTTCTTGGAATAACACTGAACGACCTGCTGATTTCTAGGGATCGTTCAATTGTCTTATCTGGCAGAGACTATAAAAAAAAATATTGGCATATGGTATGCATCATGCTTTTCTTCCGCCCATTAACACCACCCCCAGCCCGTAACAGAAAGCTGTACTCTGGGACCTCTCCAGTCCACACTTCACAGCAAGATTAAGAGACTCTGGAAGCCCAAAAGAATTCTGAGGGTACATAGGAAACAGACAAAAGCTAGCCTTTTGAAAGCAACTAAAAATACAATTAAAAACTAAGAATGACAAGAAGAATGAGAAATTCATTAACACTAGATATTAAATCAGTATTTGAAATTAATATGTATAAAACTTGAAACAGGAAAGGAATGTTCTCTTACCCCTCTGTGTAATGCTGTCCTTCCCCACTTATCTTTGGCATCTACATTTGCTCCTTTGTTAAGGAGTGAATAAACGCAGTCGGTGTGCCCATTGAGAACTGACAGCATCAAAGGAGTCCTAAGCAGAGAGTGAAACAAAGTGTAGTCTACACAGAAATTTAACAGGCCAGCACTCAGCTGAAATGTAACAACTACTACCTTTCAAAATTTACATCTATGACTTTCTGTAACACTACCCTTGACTCCAAAATGCCCCTAACATTTGCTTTTTAGGTTTGAGAAAATAAATTAATATCCACTAATTAGAAGTCCCAATTAAGTTACTAGAATCCATTTTTTTAGCATCTGGGCAAATAGACACATTTTAGTTTCCTCCCAACTGAACAGGAACATTTTTCACTGCCAACATTATGGTTATTGCAAAATATATGGTTACATTTGTCCTAGTTCAAATATCATCTCTCTTTAAAGTAAATTAAAAATCATCCACATAAAATATGTAGCTTTTCCTTTTATAAAATGCAGTAACACATGAAGAACAGAAAATGTATCGTTTAAACTTACTGTCCATTTCCGTCTTGAATGTCCACTGCATTCTGTGGTTCTGCATTTCCTATCAATAGCCGCAAACATTCTGAGTGACCATTTGTAGCTGTAAAACATCATATAAAAATATGAGTTTTCTATTAACTATTAACTGCCCTTGAGCATGCAGCTCAAACATAACAGTAATCTGCTCAGACTAAAGCCCATTAGCTTTAGAAGCCGCTGTACAGCTTTACCATTGTTATAACTTAAATGAAAAACAAAAAATATAAACACTTGGAATTTATTTCTGCAATCAGGCACTCTCAACTCTATAGCATTACAAATAATTGATTCCAACTGCCAACAGGGATTTTTTTTATATATAAATGAGGTTTCACACATTAATCATGATTAGAATATATGCTTATGACATCCATAAGAAGGAATAACTAAATATAGTAATCAGCATAACTTTTGTTTGGTTAAGGCACAGGTAGAGACACACCTAGCCAATCACACAGAGATTTTGTTAACAAGTGTAGCACGTGCATCGTCATGAAATAATAACTAAAATCACATTTAGAAAGAGGGAAGGAAATGTAATGCATGGAAGTAATTAACCAAGCAATTTTTAAAAAAAGGGAAAAAAAAAGAAACGAAAAGAAATGAGAAATCACATTTAAGTGCAACTAATGAAAGATAAGTGATTGCTTGTTGGAGGAGAAATTATTTCTGATGTACAGCTGCTGTATTCAGTCCACATAAGAACAGTGACAATTCATGCTTCTCTAGCTTTAGGAGAAGCTAAATCAAACAGAAGAATAGAGCATTTGCTCATGGACAACAAATTAAGTAGTTAGAATGATGATGTTTTGTACATAATGCTCTTTTTACTGCAGCATTTCTGTAACACCATAAATACATGTCAATTTAAATAAACCTATTTTCAAAGAGAGGAAAAAATAAGACTGTGCTAGACTTTAAGAAAGGCAGGTTTATATAAGTTTTTAGGAAACACAGCAAGAAAATATTGCAAAGGATTGTTACTTTGAAAACACTCAGGTGTCATTTAAATCCTTGGAAAAAACTAAAGGATAGTTTTTCTCTCTCTTCTCAAACTGACAAATTTCTCCAAGACTCCAGACATTTTTAGAAGTATTTTACTGCCAAGACAGGCAATTTAGATTCATGTATCTAAATTTGGGTCTACACTTTGGGCTGCGTGAAAGACGAGGAGAGAAAGAGGAACACATCACTGAGGGCTGTCAGTGCAGGCGGCCACTCTGAATGGACAAGGACAAGGCACCCTTCCAGAGAGGGACGTGGAACCATGCTCCCTGAGCCAAAATGATTTATTATTGGGTTATACCGGTTCCTACCTGCAATTGCTGTGTTAAACCTTTCTCAGCACAGCATCTACCTTAAAAGTCATCATCTGTTCCTAAGCAGCATTTCTTAGAACACGAACGATAGAGACTTCTAAATATGAAGATGATCCACTTCAAAGGTTAGCAGTTAGCACACACCTGCAGCATGGATTGGGGTCCTCTTTACAACGTAATCTTTCACCAAGATTGATGCTCCCTGATTAATGAGCACATCTACACATTCGACATGTCCCTTGAAGGCAGCAAGATCCAGTGGCGTCCTTCCGTTGTTATTCCTCACATCAAGGTCCAGCAGCGACTGTACCAGCACTTCCAGAGCTTGATGGTGGCCATGATAGGCCTAAAAGAGTAAGAAAATTCTTCAGTTTTCCCATCCTTCACATTTCCTTTCTTACCAGGATTACATAAATGAAACTGTGAAGATAGCTACAACAGTTATGACTAATTTAAAAAAACCCACAATTTCATCAAGAAGGTTGTTGCATTTTTTTCCATTTTATCCTTTCCATCAGCAACTGAAACTACTTTCAGAAAATCATCTGTCTCCAGTTTGTACAACTACCAGTATTTTGAATACTGCATATTTCATTGCTTTATGTTATAGGTACATCACCCTGAGATTTCAAGTGAGGAACATATGCAAACTTAAATTCCTAATAGTTTTCTTAAATCAGAATGGATATAGGAGGATAAAAAAATAGCACAGAGAATACTCTGTAGGTATGTGTAAAGACAAAGTGTCAAAGTTAGCAATGAAAATAAACACCTACAACTATGGTTTTATAATTTCCATACTAAATTCTAACTGTATACTCATGAATACATAACCTCTGCCCCCAGACAAAACTCATTTACAGGAACAGTCTCTTCTAACTGCTTTTCATTTAATTTAAAGAATACTTCTTACTTTGGGGATATGTATATTTGTATAGGTGTATATAT
The DNA here is from genome assembly GCA_025769975.1 of Gallinago jamesoni. Classification (NCBI taxonomy): domain Eukaryota; kingdom Metazoa; phylum Chordata; class Aves; order Charadriiformes; family Scolopacidae; genus Gallinago; species Gallinago jamesoni. The sequence goes on from JAOQGH010000012.1 coordinate 34,616,667, forward strand.
ATATATATATATACACAGACTGCATGAGACTTATGCTATTTTACAAAAGTACATTGTGGTTTTTCAATTGCTTGAAGTCCAGTGAAAAGATGAGGGCTACATATTTAGCTGGTTACTCTGTATTTTGATTATATTTGTATAGACAGTTTCACCAGTTCCTCTCCTACACTAATCTTTGTGCAAATCTTTCTTAAAGTGTTAAGGACAAACATTTCTCAGGCTAAATGATGATGACGGTAAAAAAAAAAGTCATCAGTACTTATAGAAGTCTTCTAAAAATGTCATTAATACATATTAAAACATAAAACTTAATTAGAGGATTACAAATGAAAGCTGTTCATGAAGCGCATGTTCACTCAAGTGAAACGCAAGAGTCACCCTGTGTACGTCATTCAGAAATATCAGTATATATTTTTGCATTTCATTTATTGTTATTGATCTATTTTAAAAAAGCCAAACTGAATAAACCCATGTCAACAACTGTTTGCAATTAGATGAGCTATCGTCACTACGGAGTGAAATACTTACAGCTAAATGCAGTGGACTTATAGGTGCTCTGTTGTCTGAATCATTCAGCATGTCAGTACCTGATGTTTCCATTAGCTTAGCAGAGGAGAGAAAGTCAGAGTGAGTGCAAAAACCCCCTCATTTCTATAAACATTCAGCAGTAATTGCTACAGTTTTCAGTATACAGTTTGGAAAAAAAAAGAAAAAAGGAAGAAAAATAGGGAGAATAATATAGGATTACAGTTTCCTTAGGGATTCCCTTAAAGAGTTTGAATTGTAATGACTGCAACTTCTCCCCCATATTCATCTCCCAAGCACAGTTGTTTAATTATTGCATTGTCATGCAGAATTAAGTCAGAAACTAATTATTATTTTTCCTGAAGCAGTCATATGAAATAATATAGATGAAATGCATACAAAGGGAAGACAAGGACAGGTGAGAACAGCTCTAGTAGGAAAGACATAAACAACCACCAAACCAAGCAAGTAAGCATTTTGATTAGGTGAAAAGTCAGCAAAAAAGCAAAACAAAAAGCCAGAAGACAGGATTGACTTCTCAGAATAGAGAACCATTTCCCAAAGAGAAGAAATGGACTGAAAAAGGCACAAGCTTTATTAGAATAGGATTAAGGTATCTATGTATATACATTTCTATTTGTTACTTTCAGATGTATTTTAAAGTTTTAATACTGGGCCTTTTTCAAGACCATAATTAATTTAGTACACTAGTAGAATTAAAATATGTCATATCACTAAATTTTCATTATCACACTTTAACATGGTCATACAAACATTTAAGTAAAAAAAAAGCTTTAAATTTTTTTTTAAATTCTGAATTGCAATTAAATCTAAATTGCAGTTGAAATTAAATAATACATCTATGCATTGAAGAAATGGTTGAATAAGTCTAAAAGCAAGCAGTATTTTTAAAATTACATGTTCCCAATTGCTGTACAGTAATACTGTAACAGTGAGAAATAATACACACTTACAACATCTAGAGGCGTTTCGCTTGCAATCTGCAATTAAAAACATTCAGAATTCATGTTTGAATACATTTGAAAATAAAAGTATAATTTGTATAAAAATGCTAAGTTGTATAACACAGAAAAGATAAAATTAGCATATCAAATATTATACACACTGCTGCAAAGGGATTACTAAAAAACTACCCGAGGCTTTATTATCTGCAGCTCTATTATGTGGTTGTTAGTTACTGTAACTATGTGAACTATTGTAAACTATTTTAAAAGGCAGCCTTACATTACTGTTTTTTCCTACATTATAATTTCCTCCAAATTTCATTTGTGAAATTTATTAACAGTGGGATAACCTGTGATTCTTTTATTTCAGCCATCAGGAAAAAAACGTAGCAGTGTATTCCAAGTTATTCGTTATTTCAGAATGTATTATCTTTTTAAGCCAGTAACTACCATCTTAGCCCCTCACCCTGCCTTTATTTTAAGTGTACCAAGTGCTTAAATACTTATCCTCACAGGAGCTGAAAACAGTACTGATGTAGCTTACAGAGGAAGGAATCAGGGCAGAGGAATCCTCTGGCCTCTGCATCATACTCTGCAAAAGCAGCTTTTACAGCTTTCTTCTGTGATGTGCTTTCTTACCAATTCAAGACACAAGCGATGACCGTAAGCAGCTGAATAATGAACTGCGTTGTATCCTTGTTTGTCTCGGATCCCCGGATTGGCATCGTTTCTTAGCAGGTACTCCAGGCACCTATTTAAATTGACATATGCAACCATGTATCTGAATGTTGAATTTCAACTTTACGCTAAGTGATAAATCGTTCCAATTCAATCGGAAAATAGAGTACAGCGCACAGGAACACTGACTTAATGCACAGTATTTGCTGGGACTAGAGAAGGCCTAACTCATTACACCAAGTGTTAAGGTCAATCAGCAAGCGTTAAGGTCCAAAATTTGAAAAAAATCCTTCTCTGCAGATATTCTCTGAATCTGAATTATCTGACTTAGTTAAAAGTAGTATTTCATGGTAATTTCCTCCTAGGTAATACAACTGCAGTAATCATTTGTATTAACAAAGATAACTATTTTCATATGTTTTTTCTATATCAGTATATTCTTCTGTACTTAACACAGAAGGAAGAGAACCAATAGCCAAGTTCTTCATGGTACATATCCAAGAATCACACACACATACACTTCCCCTACCAGACACTAATTTATTCATTTATTTATACAGTAAACACACTTAGTTGTTGGCATATACCCTACCATTCCTAACTTTCATTACACAAAGTTGTAAGGCAGAGCACAATCAGCGCACTTTCAACCACAGACACTCAGCCAAGAGGATGAAAAACAGGGTATTAAGGTCAGCTCCCCCTGCTTTTGAGAGACTCCACACATGCACACTAAACCACTCCTACCAGTAACCCCACTTATTCATGATTTTCTATTGT
>JAOQGH010000012.1:34619714-34777416 GCA_025769975.1 Gallinago jamesoni
CTGCTTTTGAGAGACTCCACACATGCACACTAAACCACTCCTACCAGTAACCCCACTTATTCATGATTTTCTATTGTCTATCATTTCAGCAACATTTTGCAAAGTCACTAGCAAGACCTTCAACTTGCTGGTGAAGCCATGTGGTTTTTCTGAAATGTAAAACAGGTCACCATTCCTTCCTCTCTCTGGGATTATGAAATATTTCTCATTTATCAGTTAAATAAAATGCGTGTGAAGCTAAAAAAGTATATCGTCTTGTTAAACCCAGCTTGGAACCTTTCTTCCTTAGAAGACTTTATCTGAAGGTCTCACAGATTATCAGTAGTGACAAATGAGCCAGTTGGATATGCTGACAATATAAGGGTTTCAGTTCCCATTGGTAGAAAGTTCATGTTAACATTTGCAGTTGTATGACACGACTATGCTGTGGAAAAACTTGCAGCAGGGTATGGTGAGTTTAGATTTGAGAGGCAGGAATCCTAACATGACCCTGATCAATGCCTTGATCATTCAAAACCTTGGAGAACCTTCAAACCTTGGAGAAATACAGGCAGGAATCCTACAAAAGCCGCCATCTCCTGAGAAAGGGCAGCATGACCCTGCAACATCAGCCAGGAGATGGAACAGAGCAAGTTCATCATCTGAATGATGAAACGGAAACATGTTTCAACAGGAGTAAGACAGCTCTACTGGGTCAAGGGCCCCAAAACCTCCTGTGCAACAACAGCCATGGGCTGAAGTGAAGGCCTGACATTTGCCTCGAAAGTAACAAACGAGGTGAGTGAAGACAGAAAGGTCAAAAAGCTGCAGAAAAAATTAAGAACAAGGAAATGTCTAACGACAAAGTACTGTCTCATCATAAAGTTGAGAAGAGGAGTGATACCAAGGAGCATTCTCATCATTTTGTGCCCAGCATGAAGGAGAAAAGGACTTAGGTAGGAAGTGAAAAAGGTAAAAATTTTCCAGTTTTAAAGAGTAATATATGTAAAACAAGATGTAAGTAACTTTACGAGTCCAACATACCTAATAAAAAGCTACCTGAAAAGAATATCTATGGGCTTTTTACTCAACTAATGTAGGTTTTATTTGCCCAGTAAACAAATGCCTGGATTTCATTAATGGCAACCATGCTTGTATGTTTTTATTTGAATTGAAAGGGGATGAGATTTCTGAGACAAGCCAAAAGACAAGTCAATTTGTCCTCTTGAATGAGAATTACTGTCCCTACATTTTATTTGTCCAATTGTCTAACTTTCTTTATTAATTTTAATCAATGATTTTGTATTACCATTCATGGCTCATTAATGTTAAACATCACTGGCCTCTTAATTCTTAATTTCTTAACATTTATTAATTCTTAATTTCTTAACATTAACATCTTAATTTCTATACTTGTGTACTTTCTCTATTTGTGTGCTCATAAAAAACCACAATACACTAAATATACTGCCGGAAGGAAGGTCTGCTAAAAATCCCTGAGTACCCATTCTTTCCAATGCAAAACAGATTATTATTTTTGCTGTTTCTTCTCACCTAGGAAAGAGATTAACTTTGCATCTTTTGCAGGCCTAACTGTTCTCAGCAGGCCTCTTTAAAAGGAGATGAATCAGAATTTCTGAAAGGCCAGATAAGTTAAATTTATTTCCAATTTATTTATTGGTGTACTGTCTATTAAATAATTCTAACATAGGAAGAGTGTGGGCTTTTTTATCCCCTGAGATGCTGCTTAGTTTATCTCGCTGTGCGATCATGTCTCCCTCTGGTCTTGTCAAGGTGAGGCTTTACTGCTGTGTGTTCCAGGTCAGAAGCATTTGTTAAAGATACAAAAGAAATGCTTCCAAACAGGAACAAACCAGAAAATAATTTTCAACAAAAACATCCATGTCCCTAAAAATCTGTCTTTAAAGATGTCTGAACAAAGACAATAAAAATGCATATAAATATCTTTGGAGTTTCTATGTAGATAATTTCATGACATTTCTTCCCCAGGCTTCATATTTCAACTCAGTAATCATTTTTAGCTTCATTCCTATTTTGAATAGGCAGGGTTTCCAGCTGTTACTAATCATCTTGCTGCATCAATATAAAAAGCTTCTGCTCAGGCCATTAAGCTTTGCAGCCTGTCTTCCTGGGAGCCAACTGTTAATCAGAAGGGCAATATCGTGTGGGGTCCAGAGCCGATTCTTTGAGTTACCTCCCAAAGCTCTGCAGCGCTGCCATCATCATTCCTGCTCGTGCCCTTTATAAGACAGATGGCAAAACGATGTCATCTGAAGAACCATTAGAGTTTGGAGGTTTTCAGAGCAACTGTGAAGCTAAAATTAACCCTAGCTCAACTTGTAAGAGGGCAATTAAAGTAAAATTCTCTCAGTAAACTCCAGCAGGAGCTGAAAGTGTATCTAAAAAGCAGCAGACAATTTAATTTCGCAAATTGGCCGTACATAAGAAAGGCATGTACTTTAAATATAAGTTAAATGGCCATGAAAGTATTCTTTATTTATCCTTCAAAAGCCAACCCGTAATTCTATGCTGATTTGTTCCTGTTGCTACTTCACCTTTTGAAAGATGCTGTTTAAAGAAGGTGATGTGGCACTAAGCAGGGCTCTTCCAGTGAACGTGGCACTGATGGCATTTGAAAGGTGACACTGCACCCCCGCGCGTTTCCACCCGCCTCTGGGAGTGTGTGCACACGTGAGTGGGACTCATCTCAGGTCTCCTCAATATACACAACGTCTGGAGCTTAAGGAACCTCATCGATTTTGTGATATCTATATAAGCTTTGCATTTAAGTCATTGATAACTACGTTAAATATTGCCATTAGTTACCAAATAAACACACGCAAAAGACATTGATGGATGCATGAAAGTTTCTGTCCATGTTTCATTAATAAAAGTGCAACTACTTCACAAAAAATTACACTAACGAGATAGGGTTGTAATGCTGAACAGGAACAGTTTAATCAAACACTAAGTGGATAAAGCATCTTAGAATGAAACGTCAAGTTAATTTCTACCCTGATGTAGGCCTACTGTATGCAACTCCCAGTCTAGTTTTACAGTGCACTTCTGACTAACTACACAGATTTTTGGGCAACATTAAGAACCCTCCATAAAACATACTATCTTTCAACAGAATTTGATTTTTAAAGCAAAATGACCTTACCCCTCACGACTGTCATAATAGCACCCACAAATTATATTTATGCAACCACTACACAGCAGGTGGGAATAAAAACTCTATTCCCAATGAATTCCTGAATTAGGATATCTGCATTTTAGGACATAACGAAAAATTACAATACATTTTACTCTTGCTCATTTTTCTCAAAGTATTTGTTACATAAAGCATTTTATATACAATGAAAAACCTACGGTCAAGTTGAAACTTTAAAAATATTAAAAATAAATGCATTTGGCAAATCTGAAGGCGGAATATAGACACGAAATTCACAGCTCAAATGTTCCTAAGGAGAAAGGCTTTAGTACAAAGCACGGCACTTACTTTCCATCTGTGTCTGATGCAGCTGCATAGTGCAGGGGTGTACAACCCCTCTCATCGAGGTCATTCACACTAGCTCCAGATCCCACAAGGGCAAACAGGCACTGATAATTACAATTGGCAGCAGCATAATGGAGTGGAGTTCTTTAGTACACATTTAAATGAAAAGTACAATGGTAAATAACAGCAAAATAATATTATAGAGACAGAAAAAGCAAAATAAAATGATATTTAAATCCTCCTTACATTTTTTTTTAACAAGTATTTGTGGTGAGGAATGCATCATTACAGTATTTAAAAATCGGGCCATTTAATAATGCAGAACAATATCTAGGGGATCTATTCACCAGCCAAAATATGCCCAATATTTGTATTAAGGAAAGCTTTATATTAATTTTCTCATGAAAACATATAGATGAAAATCAAGATCACCTCAGAAATATTATTTTTAGTTAGGTAATTTCAAGCTACATGGAAAAACAGACAAATCTAAGAACTGCACAGCAACTGAACAAAGTCAAAATAAAATACAATTAACAAGTTGATGTTTTCAACAAACAGATAAGAATTTTGTTTAAGACAGGCAAGCATTATTTATTTAACTATATTAACACAGCAGAGGTACTGTTAAAGAAAACTTCTAAAAAATATACGTTGTCTTCTTATAACAAAACCAAGAAATACTAGTACTAATGTATAATCTCAGAGGAAACTAATTCCAGCTTCAAATACAGAAACAATTCTCTAAATAACCCAGTTTGGGTACAATTTCAAAACCACCAAGATGACTCCGAATTCCATTTTGTATTTTTAAAAAGAGATTGCTACTATAAATATCTCAATTTTGAGGAGACAGTCAAGCACTTCAAAGTCTCCTACCTCTTCCCTCTCCCTTAAAATTACTCTTTCCCATTTCTCTCTAACTATTTTAATCTTTTCTCTCTCCTGAAATAATTGCTTTATATAACATGCATGTTAAAACCAAAAACCAAACCAAACCAACAAAAAAACAACTTTCAATAATAAAAGTTGTGACAATTAGTTGTTCCTTTCTCAGGAAAGAACGGAAGTGGAATTTAAAGCAAGATGCAACTTTGGATCCATAACATTCTCCTCAAGTCCTACTCCTGCTGTTCACATCCTGGAAAATCATATTTTCCATTATGTGATGTGAGATTTTACGCAAGTACTGATTGTGTCATCTAAACTTAAATAATCCTATACTAAAAATAGAAATTAATGTCATTCCGAAATAGTTCAGAGCACAAACAAGGAAACAGAAAGAGTTGGATATAATGAAAGGAAAAAGGTGAAGAAATTATAATAATGGATTTTTTTAAATAAAAGCTTAAAAATAGCAACAGATTGATAGGTTTGACTAATACATTATTTGGAAAACATCACTAATGTCCTTGGATGAGAGTAATTTAAACTCATTAAATGCACATTATAAGCAGAAGAGGCTCATAAAAATTACAGTTGAATATAGAACTCGGTCTTTAAACACAAGACTCAATACCTACTTAACAAAACACAGTAAACAAAATATGTAACTTTTGATAACATATGCTGAAGCATACTTTATTAGAGACATTGTATCTTTAAAAGCATTTAAACTGGAACACACAGATTTGCCCACACAGCAATATGCTTCTTCTGCAATACTTTTAATAGCCCTTTACAATATAAAATCTAGAATGTCTTACCTCCCAAATCTGTCCTTTTTGTTGAAGTCTGCACCGGTATTTAGCAGAAGATTTAGGCACTCCAAATTCCTATTAAATCAAAGCAATATTACTTGTGATCGCAAATTTTATTTCTTTAATATCGGCCTCTGCAAATGTAACTGCTACACATCTCATACGTTATTTTTAATTGAGCTGAACTATCATATGAAAATTTTGATAAATATATTTTTATATGTAAAATAGGTTTCATAATTGCAGAACCAAACCCAGGAAAGAATAACAACTACTTCAAGAAATAATATATAGAAATTTTATTGACATCAAATGGCATGCATAAAAGCACATAAATGTTAACCTAATTTAATAGAAACTTCAATTCTTTAAAGCAAACAAACAGTAACACCTGCATGTCACATGCTTTTTGCTACCAGGATTCCAGCACAGAAGCAAGTTTTAATGTAATTTTTTTAAGGCCAAATATGAGTCGCAACATAAATATTTTACTTTTTAGTGTAATTAATTTTCAAAACAATATGATCATTATAATAGATGTACAATACTCCTTATAGTTTAAACACTATCTTAGTAACTTCCCTAAACTAGAGATGAATGAGGGAATGTGTCACAAATCATGTGGTTTTACATGAAAAGATAGCATTTTAAGCATAATAATTTGCAACAAGAATGTATCTATCAAGTATCTTTTGACTTAGAATGATTACTTAACAGTATTACTGAAACAACATTGAAACAGAAAAATGAAAATATCAGTATCATGGAGTTCTTGTGTCCCACAAAGTGTATCATGAAATTTATTACCCAATTCTTCCAGGCAATTTTGAGTAGCTGCTATAGAAAACCTACAATACAATAACAATAATCAATATGGGTCACAACTCAAGTGATGAGCAAGTAGTTCTGACTACTTCATCCACCTAAACTCTGGAATTCAATTATGGCTTATATTAATTAATTTAGTTCAATTGATCTTTTGTTTATGGATATGGTAAAAATATATTTCCCAAAGTTGCTGTTCTCCACCTCATGTCCTACAGTGATCCTAGCTGGGCATGCCATCTTTGAATGCTGTAAATTCTAAAAATTATATCATCATTCATGGGAATTTAAAATAAAATGCAGTTCATCCCCGAGCATATACCTAAAGCAAGGCTGATGATACTTGGACACCGCACTCCAATATTTATTTATTAGGCTGAGTATTTATTTTTATTGTTTGTAGATAGAATCCATCTTGACATTATTTTCATTTTTACATAAATTCCAAGGGGAGAGGGCAGGAAAAGCAGAGAGAGGAAAAAATAAAAAAAAAGACCGGGAATGATCAGCAATTGAGAAAAGAACAGCAAATAGGAAAGCATGAATGATTTTTTACATACCCTCCAGCTGCAGCTGCATGAAGACAAGTCCTGCCAAAGTCATCTGGTGTGTCTATGTCAAAACCTACAAATCAAGTATTTTTTGAAGTCATTATGTAACACCACCTTTCACAAAACTCCTCTCATCTACTCTTAAAAGAAATGCTTGCTAAGCAAACTTAACAGCTATTTGGAAAAAAACACTTCAGCACTGAAAATCTGCTTCATTTGAAACACATCCCTGCTATTTGTAGCGTTGTGAAAAACAGGCATTCAAGTAAAACTGAAAGGGATAAGGTAAAAAACTATTAGCTGCACTGAAGCAAGGGGCTATATTCTTTCCTATCCTATTTGCCCACTAATATTTCTGTGTAATTTAGTATTGAATGAAGGTAATAGGAAAATTGAAGAATGCACTAGAAATTGTTATGCAAATAAAAAGGGGGATGTCAGCATTACTAAATCCAGAAGCTACTTAAATTGGATACTTGAGTTTAGCTTTTTAGTCCCAGAGAAAGAACTCTGTTAAGCTGGAGTGAAGGCTGTAAATAGCATTTACTTGCGGAGAAGCCCTTTAGGGAACATTGTAGTTTTCTCTTCCCAAATTGTGTCAACTCTGGAACTTCAAATTTGAGCTCACAAACATTAACTGTGCAAATCCACCTAACCACATACTTTGACATGAAGAACACCATATAAATCAGGTTTCAGAGCTACATTTTTGGCTTGAGAAACTATTATATAGTAAGACTCCTTTAGGAGTCTTACTCCTGTGTATCAGAGCTTGCTCACTGAATCTCCAATTTTGGTACTTTTGCCTGAGAATGCAATTATATTTTTTTTTCCTTTTTAAGAATTGCTCAACAACAATAAATAGTGAACAACACAGGATTCAACAGTACTACTATTCAAGAGTGTTTTCCTACTCCGTATCCCCCCAAAATAGAGGTTTTGTAAGCACCACTACCTTCTCCTCCCATTTCAATAGGCAGTGATACACAGCAAACAATTTCAGAGAGTTTACTAATCTGATTTGAAAAATAGTCTTTGATGCCTTTCCACATCCCTGGGTTGCTTGTCTAATACCACTAATACTTAAATGTCATTCAGTACTGGGACAGAGGAGATGGATGATTTTTTTAAATTTAAGGTCTGCACATGAATATTAATGACTATAAAACTCAGAGATTCTTAAATTACGTAAATTAGACTCTTCCCAAGCCTAAAAGGGCACATAGTCTGCAGACACCACTCCCCACAGCAGGAGCACATACTAATACCCTGTCAGCAGTATCTAGTCTTTCCACTCTGAAGCTGAACACACTCTTCAAGTCCTTATCTGCTCCAGGCAAGATTGACATCCAAGTTTGCTCAACTCATGTAAAAGTCCTGCAAGACTCGCAAGTCTTCTGCAGGGATTCCCTTGCCGTACTCAATCTCCAGTAGCGGCACAGCCAGCACAGCACCATGTGCAGAAAGGACACAGAGTATTCCTCATTTTGAATGCATCCAATTGAAATAAGTCAAGTACAGGACAGTTCTTTCCTGAAGCGAATCCTTGCAAGCTTGTCCATAAGAGGACAGTGAAATACAAAGCCTTACCAGTGGTAGTTTTAGTTATGCTCCTTTAGTTCTTCTCCCAGGCTTCCCTAGCAGACAATACAAACCTGGGGAAGCAACTTCTTTCTTTTCCTTTCCCCAACCCTCTGCCCCCCACTTTTAATTTTTCAAAAACCATGAAGTGCCTTCAGATTAATGTAGAACCATATAGTTCCTTCTTCTTCTGTTCCTGAAGCTTCCACAGTCCTTCAGACAAACCTCCTTTCTCAAAATTGCAATGGTTCAAAGAGGTCAGAATTCACATCAGAGCAAACTCTGGGCAATAAGTTGTTACAACCCAACCCAACTTCAGGAAGGAGTCAAACAATGAAAGCAAAGTGCAGTTTGGGTTGCATTTAACAAAAAAACCACCAATGCAACAGTTTCTTAATGTAGCAGTCCACAGAATCTTTGGAGCTATTAAGTGCCCACCATAGGAATAGAGAGATCTGTATTAAGCTAAAGACATGAAAAGGAAATGGAGGATGCTCGATGAAGTCAATTAAGACAACATTAGCCTTTGTCCCTGAAGTTGCATCATGGTCTGAACCAGTCATCCCACCTCTACAGTCAACTTACAACACACAAACACAACATGTAAAAGGTTATAAAGACATTATTTCAATTTGGGTGATTCTTTTTTTTTTTTTTGGGGGGGGGGGGAGGGGGCAGGGGAGGAAGGGCAGTAAATTACTTTTGTAAAATTTTGCATTAACTGTGGACTGTCCATTAAAAAAACCCCAAGCACTGACCCCAAGCTTCTAGTAAACTACTTTTATGTATTACTAAATTAAGACTTAATTAAAAGCTATTATATGGAATAAAAAACAAAGTATAAAGCAGCCATAAGACCAAATTTTAGAGTGTCCTACCTGATGAGAGAAGCTTTCTGCAGCAGTCTGAAAATCCACTTAATGCTGCCAAATGGAGAGGAAACATCCCATGTATACCCCGCCTAAGATACATCATAATCAGGTATCACAGTTTCATTACAATTAAAATAAAACAAACATGATTGTGTGCCAAAGTGCACGCATACATGGTGGGTTCAACAAACCACCTCATTAGAATACTGAGCCTTGGGAACCAATTCACATATTAAATGCTTTCTCACAAGCTAGCAGGATGCATTAAGTCAGCTCAACAGCCTATTAAAACTTTCAGAGTTTTTACTCCAAATACATTAGAGGAAAATCTATTTATCTTTTTCTTTGTACTGAGTAGCTAATTAACCATGCAGGATAATACACAAAGTACTTCCTATTTCAAATTGAAGATGATATTAAAAAAAATCATACTAATCTTGTTAATCTAATAAATACATTTCTAAATTCCCTCAGCTTGCATTCAAGTCAGTAAAGTTACCTACTTTGCAGTGTCAGCACCACTTGTAATCAGAGTGTTGATTAATAGCTCATGGCCATATCTAGCTGCTATGTGCAAAGGAGTATTTCCATTCTTATCTTCACAGTCTATTTCAGCTCCTATAATAAAAGAGTAATTAATAAGTAAGAATACATGTAGGTGTACAGATACTTTTGTTATAAAAATAGCACAATTCAATAATTGTCCATGAATGACTCCTTTGGATTAAAAAAATCTATACAGCTTTCAGTGGTATTTAACATTAATAATAATCAAAATAGAGACAAGCATTTTATCATGTAACCATATGGGATAAACTCTCTGCAACCTGGGTTACGGAAGAAAAATTAATATATTTTCCTGCATTCTGAAAAATAATCAGATTTCCAACATAACTTATGTAAACAGATATGCCAGCCTCCACCAACAACTTAATTACTAAGGCACTGGATATGAAAAAAAATTCAGTACATTGTTATGAATACATAAGGAAAACATTCGTAATACTGGAAAGCTGATCTCCCCCCCCAGCTTTTTACCATTTTGAATGATGGTTTGAGATCTTGAAAATCTACCATGGATTGCTGTCATGTGCAAAGGTGTTTTCCCATCTTTACTCTGGAAAACAAAAAAAATCCTGAGTGTTTACTTATGGCCAGTAACAGTAATGCACTAGAACTGACCAAAAAAAAAAAAAGAAAAGAAAAAGGACATTCTTTTACGTTCTCTCTGCCTCTATTGCCTCCTTTAAATTGTTTCTGTGCACTTCTGCAAGACGGATGCTGGCAGTGACAAGTCAGCGTAACATGGCAAGCTTTTCAAAAGAGCTGCTCTTAATCACTCTTCCAGCTGTGAGTGACAGCTCAAGGATGCCCACTCACTCCCTCCCTCACAGTTATGCCTTTAGGATAATCACTCAAGAGGACGATGACAGCACACAACTTCAGCAACAAGCCTGTGTCCAACTCTCCCCCCACCCAAGTCTAAACCAGAACAAAACAGTTCTTTAAGCTTGCTTCTTGAAAGAAAATAGCTGTATTACTACAGAATTTTACACATTGTATTAGAAGACAACACATTGAAAAGCTCATCTGTTTCATGGTAATTTCTGTAAAGTGGTATGTGTAAGCAATTTATCTTAAATCACAAGTAATCCTAAGGTAGGACTATTTAACCACATTAGGTACTATACATTTGACACACATATATAATGTGCATTTGGTCATTCACACAGTGAAGATGCCTTTCAAGTAGGCCAACAGTAATGCATAAGGGAATTTCAATGTTTAACAGAACAATCTCAATTTACAAAACCAGTTTTTCTGTTATTGTTACTTTAGGATGATTTCCCCCCTCCCTGTAATTTGTCACAGGTAACGGGAAAGCGTTACTGCAGAAAAACCATCCTACAAATGCACACAAAAAATTGCAAACTTGACACAGAAAATAGAAGCCCTCTTGGATGCATGTGCCACATCTTTAAATTTTAAACACCGGCTTTGAAGAATATCAAACGTTCACAAAATAAATTGTTAAAAGACAGAGATGTATGATACGAACATGATTGAAATATGAATTGCTGTCATGTTCAAAAGTGTCTTCCTATCTTTTAATCTTCCTTTGGAACCAAAGTTTCTGTTCATGTGTTACTGAAAGTCTGCTGGAGACCCTTTTAGATAGAGCTGGATGTGGAATTTTAAGTTGTGTCACAGCACAGAGCAGCATGCACCACCTAGAACAATGCAATTATGGGAGCGTTGTCTTCTCAGCCCTAGTCTGAAACAAGTAAAACACTTGATAATGACAGCCAAGTTATCTCCAGATGTTTCCAGCTGGCAGATTTCTTTGATCGTAAATAATCCAGAAGACACATCCACATATCCACAGCAGACACAAAGAAACACAGAAAATGAGGCTGAAATCCACTTCAGGAATCAGACAATCATTTTTAATTATGTCGTTGGAGGCCTTAAGAAAATGTCAAATAAACACATCACAAGTGACGTCTTCCCCACACAATCTCTATGCTCTGATTTTCTTACAAAGAGAATTTTCTTCTAATATCTACCTTTTACCTTTCTCCCCATGGTTTAATTCTACTCTATTTATCCAGCTTTTAACATCCTTCGTGTGCAATTATTTTCCTCCTTTAAAATTATCATTACACATCTGGTGTCTCTTTCCTTCCATTGTCTTCTTTAAGCTAAAGAATCAATTCATTTAAAGAAAAGCGATCATATAAAATAAGCTTAGTTGGAGTGAATGACCAACAGCTGCTCTGGCAACTAGCATTCTAATCTTTAAAAGGGAAAACTTTGAGAAAGTAAGGAAATAAATTTGTAAGGTCAACAGACAGAGGAATTTAAGGGTTCAGGTAAAGAAGCCTGCAATGCCAGAGGCTCAGTTATGCTAAATCTGCATCTCAAAGGAAAGTTAAGAGTAAGAAGATGGAGCAGACAAAAGTAAATCCAAGTCTCACTGAACACATTAATGAAGTACCTTACTGGGACATAAGAGTAACCTAAGGTGACAGTAATACAAACTAAGGAGCACAGTGATCAAGTGAGAACACTCATGAGAAAGCTCGAGTAAGATCTTGGAAAGGGCAAAATAACCTACAAAATCATTTTCCAGTTGTAAATTAAAAGCCACAGTACAATCAATAATGGATTTTTAAATTTACCCTGCTCAAATTTACTTAAAAGATACACAACATACATTCCAAGACAATGGATTAGATTATCCACAGTGCCTCTCTCCAGTCTAAGTCTCAGGTTCCTTTGCAACCCAGGAATAATATAACACACAGTTGTCGTATCAACATACAAACATAGAACAAGTATAAAATTACTCAAAGGTGATAACTGTTGTGTGGAAGCTGAACTGCTGGGTACAGGGTTGCATTCAGAATTCCCCACTTAATGGTCTAAGGGAAGGACGTACAGAATCATCACCGGTAACCACAGAGTTCCTTAAGCAATGAAACAGCAAGGCTCTATTTATTCAGCAAAGTATTTGTAACAGCGTTTCCTGAGATGCCAGGGGGTTGGGACTGCATAAGCAAGGAGGCACCTTCAAAACTTTACCTTCAATTTCCATGTATTATTTTTTTTTATACCTTTAAGGTCTATTATCCGAATATTAACTGCAGCTGTCTGAATTTAAAAGATCAGAGCACATGATGGAATAGCTATGGGCTAATGAATATTTTTGTTATCTTCCCTGAAACTCAATTAACTCGGTAATAGGAAAGGAATCACCCAAATGTCCTTTATCGCTAGAGAAAACATATCCACAAAATACTTAAGATCACGTGAAATTTACTACGAGCAATAATTGCTATTGGACAGAAAGAATTAACACACAGCACAAAGTGTTTTATCAAGTGATTACTGAGCTATTAACTGCACTCAGACTACTGAGCTTTACTGAGGGCCAGGGGGAATGTGGGGCTATCATGCCACAGCATTCCTCCAAGTGAAATCTCCCCCTAGCAACAATTCCTACCTTCTAGTATCACCAATGGAAATAAAACATTTTTTCTATTTAGGTCATTGAATTTCCAAGCAGCAAGGGGGCCCATAAAACAATTAATACTGTCCCATTACGTACTCATTTCAACGTGCTCTTTCATGCGTGGAAATCCTGAACGGCAAGGAGAGAGCACTGCAGTAATGAGCGGCACTTAACAGGGTTGCACTGCTCTACTGTGCTGTATGGACACTGACAAGGCTACAAAAACAAGCATGAAATTATGTCATCTGCCCACAGAGGTGATAAAAAGGGTATTAGAGGTTTAACATTTCTACCGCTCCATTATTTTCTGCTTCTTCTTCCCTTCTTGAGGTGAGGCCAGCACGCAGAGAGATGCACAAACACTTACCCTCCACCTGCCATCAATAATGAGTCTCCCTTTTGCCTTCCCCACAGGGTCACGCACAGCAGAAGGTGCTCCATAGCACTGTCTACTCTGCACCTGGACCACCGTCCGTACCCACCTCTGCCCTCTAAAAACACAGCCGCAGTTGCACACGGGAGGGAACTATTGCCTCAGATTACACAAGCAATACAATTGTGATGAAAAATACATCTTATGACAACTTTAACAACTACTTTGAACTTCAGCCTCAGTATTTGGAAACTGCACAGGCTTAGTTTTCATAAATACTCAGTAAGAATGCTCTAAACACATCCCATTTTAACTCTACAAATTATTCGTAGCTACACAACATATTGTAATTCTATTTCCCTTTGCTGTTTTTTCGGGATTGTTTTTCTCATTAAATCCAAGATTTATCCTTGTAGGCCTTTCCAGGGAAGCAAAAGTTGACCTGGAAACAATTTTCTTTTCCCTCAGTTCTTGCACTTTTTAACAGCACAAGTTGTAAGCTTTCATATACAAAGTAAGCCTGTTCATCACACACCTTCAGGCACAAATTCACAGGTTGAATTCAGTTATGCTGCTATAAATCCAGAGAAATGCTATTAACAGAATTACCGTGGAGACACGTTGGTGCAGAAACAGGATAAATGCTGTTTTCAAGCTTTAATTGCTTAAAATCTTTACACAACCCTGCTTGCTTAATTTTGCACTTAACAGTTTTGATACTTCCTAAATCAACACTTTTTAATTACAGTCAACCTATAGCTGAAACTGGCTAACTTCAGCAGCCAGATCTTTACTCAGCTCGTAGGCTTCACCTGAAATTCTCCGTTGTCCAATGTGCTTCGGGCTGCATTTCCCAGCCCCACCACCCACGTTTCAAAACAAATGATTTTGTCATCTCAGAGTAAGCTTAAGAGAAAACTTGGGTTTAGCCATACTAAATCTTCTGAGGATTTTTATTTTTTAAGTTATAGAAACCAACAAACGTATCCTTTGGATGCTGTAACTTAAAACTGCATTGTTGCTGCCTTTCCCATTCATCTCTCTTATGTTAAAACATCTTCATCACCTCCAAACAAAAGCTGACCCACATTATAAACTTCAAAGAACTCAGGAACTTTGCCAGTCCCTTTACAGTATCAGCTGGTTTTTGCACAATTTCTAAGGTTGCTTAGTGTTACAACTGACTAAATGTAGTCAGTATCTAGACTGTATACCATATGTAAAACAAACACTCTTATTTTAAGTTCAAACATAAAGATTATAGTAAACTTTAACAGTGTTTAATTATCAGAATAGCATGTTGGAATTTTTAAATTTTCATTCCTAACCTACAATTAGGGTGGAATTGAAAATGAATAGCCAAAAAATCCTAACCACCATTACTTGCTGCACATCTATCTGAAATTAAGCCCTTCCCACTTTTTTTTTTTCCTACATCAGAAAGATGTACAAAGTCATGAGCCCTTGCAAGCCAGCATATAGGGAAACAGTCGTTCTTTGCTTGGTAATATTTGTGTTTCTCCTTTGCTATTTGTGTAAGTAACATGTACATAACCACTAGTATATTTAACATTATGGGACTATTTTCATAATAGAACATATGTTACTGAGAAATACTGATTGGAGAATGTGGGAGAGAAGTCAGCCCTGTAAGGCTAAACCCTCAGTCCTATCCAGTCCGGGACATTATGCAGAGCAGAAAGCTGGCAACAATATTAAATGGACTGTGACCTGTGTATTTTAGGACAAGTTGGCAATACCCCCTGTAAGCACAGCTCCTTACTTCTCCAGAGGACTCTGGTGATGAATTTTTCCAGAACTGAGTTTAAGTACATTTCCATTAAATGAGCTGCATGTTTAAATCTATGTAAAAGTGAGCAGTACCATACACCTAAGATTTTTCCACATCAAACAGCTAATTTTTAAATTACTCTCAAATTTCCAGTGGGCTACAGATTTTGTACCAACAATAGATATAAAATTGCATTCTACAATTACTCAGCTGAAAATCAGTGTGAATATCTTACATGAAGACAGAAACCTCATGATTTTTAACAGATAATATTTACCTTTTATTCAAGATTGTGCTGAAATTAAGGCATAACTCTGTTAAACAGATTTTTTTAAATTATTTTTTTTAAAGAAACAAAAGGATATATAATTCTCTTCCCAGTACAGTCAATTAGATGGTTTATAAGAGGAATGTTTGGACTCTTCATTCCATGTACCTATTTCCCACTTCTCCCAGCCTGAAACCTGTCAATACACCAGATACTGCCACTGAGTATTTCTGAACACAGTTAAATTTTCATTATTAGAGTAAAAATCAACTTAATACAAAACAGGAGGTCTCACTTCTCTCTCTCATGTGTCAAGACTTCATCCTACACACAAAATCAGATACAGATTATAGTTTGCTTTTACGCTTGTCTGGATTAGAAATTCTACCTCCATTAAGACTGGATTCTAAGGAATATTGTGCAGCCAAAGGCTTGTGACCAAGTAGAGATGCAAGAAGCACACTGACTCTACTCACAAAGTTTTGCTGGAATAATTAAAAAAACAGCTGTTTAAGACCTTCCATTAGCCTTATCTGCTTACCTTTATATTTCTAATATACCTTTCACAAGTGTCCCTTAATAATTGGATTTTATGATCTGACATTATCAGCTCTTCAACTGCTCCAGAAATTACCCTGTTTGTACACATTTTTCTGAAATATCTTCAATTGTGTTAATGCTGCTTGCTTATAAGAAAAGCACATTGTTTTGCATTTTTCCATATGGTTTGCTCTCACTCATATGAATAGACTAGGAAAGATAAATTATGTGCAATTTTGACATTTAAACATAATTAAGATTGACCAGGCAGTATTGTCATCTTTCCTCTCTATCCTTTTGGGCTATTTACTACATCCCATTGAGGTTTTCAGATTCAGATTGAATTCCTTGAAGCAACTTCCTTGTCTCATTTTTTCTATGGCACTTTTGACAGGAGCACTTCGCCAATCAGCAGAAACTTCTGAACATTACTGTTACAAGGAATTTGAAAAATTACCTCTGACAAAGACGTACTGCATCTTTAAGAGTGCACGGATGGCTTTGGATTCACCTACCTTCATATTTACATCTGCTCCGTTACAGACCAAAAGCTCTAAACACAACGCTCCATGTGTCGATGCAGCGGCGAAGTGCAAAGGTGTGAAACCCTTCTCATTCATCTGATTCACATTAGCACCGCAGTCTATGAGTTCGTTCACTACAACATCTTGCCCGTTGTAGCAAGCTACGTGGAGAGGAGTATTCCCGTAGGCATTTGGTTCGTTCATCTGTCAGAAAAAAAAAACACCCAGGTTAGTTAATAGGCAAACCCCTGTAATAATGCAGCACTTTAATTATCACGAAGAAAAATCTCATGTCCTGAGACAACTTCTTCATTACGTTTGGGAACTCTTCAAACCCAGAAATGAAAAGCAAGTAGTTCTGGATGTAGTACTTGGATTGAGAAGTGTGTACTGGGGAAGAGTACAATTGCTTTACAAGTGAGCCAGCCTCCTCCAATTGTCTCCACACCAGTTTCCCGTACGCAGCACACACTCGGCAGAACACACATGTGGAAAAAAAGTCAACAGTGGCAATTAGCACAGACACTGCAGACTAAGCACAGCCCGGACTTCTATCACCTCTCAACAGCATTTGTGGGTTTCCATTAAAAACAGAGGTCAAAGGGACCGAGTGTCCCCAAAATAAGTTTAGGGCATTTAAACCCAGAACTCCCAGATGTAGCGCGTGTCCGTGCACACAGGCAGCCTTTTCAGTGATATTGAGGATCTGTAGGTTCTGAGCATAACAGGAATTTTAGTCATGAACTACTTCTGAGATGCAATCACATACACCTCTCCAATGTGAATTACAAGAGGTGCCACTGTTTAGATATACAAGTCAGAAAACATCAGATGATCTCTAAACCAAACCAGACTCTCATATATATGTATATAAGTGACTGGGGAGGCAGGGAAGGGGTAGAACTTTGCAGCATCCCCCAGCCTTGTAAGGCTATGATGTCATACCGAATGTAGATTTCTTACAGTTTCACAGTTTGTTCTTAACACACTTTCTACATGCAGGTACTGTACAGCCTTTTATTTTGCTTTTAATATTAGTATGGCCTTCCTTACTGTAGTACTGAAGTTTCTCCCAATTTTTAATGTTTTCCAGAACTTATGAGCTGTAACAGAGTCAGTAACATCTATATTTTACAAGGAAGTGAAGTATAAGAGTTGAATTTCCTGCACTTCAAAGAAGATTGTGTAGCAAAGCTAGAAACGGAATTCCTATTTCCTGAGTTCCAGTCCAACGAATTAAGAGTAAGAAATATGAAATGAACAAAAAACCCCCTACTAAATACAAATTTATTCCAAGTAATTCTGCAAAATCTGGAAGGCTTTTAAGTTACCTGGGGGAATGAGGTTTCATAATACAAAAAGTATGTGAATGAAGATCTTTAGAAATACTATTTTGTCCATATCATAACATGCCCCTAAATGAACAGTGTACTGCAATACTAACAAGAGCACTGAAAAAAAAAAATAAATCACTTTGTTTTATTCTTCCTTACATCAACTCCAAGATCCAGAAGATATTTGACTACACTGATCATCCCACTAGATGCTGCAGCATGTAAGGGTGTATACGATTTCTTGTCTTTGCATGTCACTTCAGCTCCGTGTGCCACGAGTAATTTCACAACTTCAATATGACCTAAAAGAATAAAGACAAAAAGAATAAAGCTGCATTTTCTATTAACCAGCACACGTTTACAAACTTAATAATTGTGTAATTTTTGTAACATGAGCAAAACATTATTCATTTGGAACTAATCTGGAAAATAAAGAATTGTCTTGTATTCTAATTTTTTCATGAACTATAAAAGCAACATAAAATATATCCAGCAGAAAGTATCTCCACACACCCCCTCCAATAATCATAGTATTTATACTAGAAAAATAATCTTGTATATTAAAAAAAATAAATCTTGTCTTCTGCTTACACAGAAGAATTTATCGGGAAAATCTGGGAACTAGAGAGGTGAAATAACTTTGTAATTTTTAAACATTTACGGCAAATTTCTGTTAACAACTTGAAAGAGAATACAACTGACAGTCTTCCTGCTTCATCTCCACTGCACACATGCTCATTAGGGTTTCTTTAAGGGATTCAGCATAAACTCCAGAAAAATTAAACAAACAAGAAAAAAATAAAAATATTGTATTTTTAAACAAAAATATATCCTTCTCCCAAACCATGCAGGATTTAGGAAAGCTGTTTTCAAAACTGACTCAGGCCCTTGGGGAGGCATAGCCTTTTGCAAGCATTAACTATTGTCCTGAATCACGGGGAGGAGAGGACGAGTCCGAGTGGGACCACGGGGAAGGGATGAGCTGGGGGAAGCTCCAGCTAAGAGGGAGGGAGGGAGGGAGGGGAGCCCACCCCGAAGCAGTGGGCAGCCCCTCTCATCACCAACTCCATGGCTGGGCCAGGGACCCCAGCACCTTACGGCTGCTGCGAAGGGCAAGCGGCTTTCCCCTTCTCCGTGTCCGCACGCTCCCCCACTAGCGTGCCTGCAGCCGTGGCACTGCCCACCAAGAGAGAAGTAATGAAAATGAGGTAACAAAAAACTTGTCATTCTCACCGAGTTGTTAATTTAACCACGAAACAAGTCAGTTGCTGAAAACACACATTTAACCATGACAAAGTCTGCAGAATGAAGGAGCACATTGAGTTAATTAGTCCACAATGGACGTAGGGCTTTACCTCTGTAACTGACCCATACAGACAATCGGGGGATTCTTCATTTTACCTTTCAGGTGACACCCTTATCTTAGTTAAAAAAGTGGTGAGGAGCACACTGAATACTTTTGCTGATCTAGTCAGACAAGTAAGTAAAAAGTATCAAAAGTGCTTCATAAAAAGTGAGGGTCTTTGCTTTTTCAACAACTGAGAGATTTGCAGAAGTTTGAATAGGAAGTGTCTACCCAAAGGAATACAGACAAAGCTATTTCGATAAACGTTCATTCACCATGATACACATTTTATGCTCTATGCCCAACAACATAGAAAATGACCCTCCACCTATACTGACCAGAAACATTTAGTTTACCAGTGCAATTCCCCTTTGGAATTACTTTAGTATTGTAGGAAAGAAGAGAAATATAAATGCAAGCATTATACCCATCCTCTGACCCAAATATAACGGGGACAAGAACGGAAACAAGCCCTACATAAGAGACAGAAGTACAGAAGATACTGAAGTCAGCGAAAGGAAGAGAGACACTGCACAGAACAGTGGCAGAAAAACTTTAAAGAAAGGAGGAAAAAAAAAACAAAAAACCACGAAACAAATGAAAAATCCCTGACCTGCATGGAAAATGCGAGCAGCAATCAGTGGAAGCCACTCAAACAGAAGAGCAAGGTACTTGAGGTGGGAAGTGCTGAGGAGACATCCCGATGCGCTAAGGAGGGCGATGGTAGCACGCACCAACCAAAGCCCATTTCAGTCGCAGCTTCGCAGCTGGACAGCAATGGAGCCGGGTGAAAAGCAGGAAGGAAGGGAAACAATGGATATAACCCTAGGAAGTTATTTATAGCAGTGACGAAACCCGTAACTTCTTTTCTGTTCTATGGTCAGTTTTATATGGTGGAAAAGCTTTAAGGCTTTCTTCAAACAATCGGAACAGTGTAAAATGGCTCTGAATTGTGAGAAAGAATGTCACAGGTTTTTTTTTTTTTTTCCTTGTTTGAAGGCTTTTAAAAGCTTTTTCCACACTCAATTGTCTGCAAAGATACTTAGGTTGATCATTGTCAGATAAATTACATTTTCCCCAGCCAAACACTGTTCATTAGCAGAGTTTCCTGTTAATAGCCTATGAAACAGCACTGACTAAAACTGGAGTAAATGTAGCTTATCTGAAAAATAGAAGACTTTTCTCTCACCTAGGCGAGCATGTCTCCGTCCCCTCACTGATGCTCATCAGATTTCTGCCAACTCATGCACAAATTTCATTCCACAAAATTTGCAAACAGTCACCTTGAGTAAGGTGGTTGGACAGCTTGCCAGACATTGCTTTGCAATATGTAAGTAAATTACAAAACACTAATACAAAACATCACAAAGAACATTGGATCGGTAACGAAAAGGGTTCTTTAACTTTTCTGAGTACTGGTATAGGTACTTGAAGTGCAATATCGTACAGCTTCAAAATATAAAGTTAGAGCATTCAAGAAGACAGCTCAACAGGGTCCCATTGTTCTCTTTAGCATTTTACGTATGGATTTAATAGCCTTATTTTACATTGTTACCCGACTATTTCAGACCTGTACTCTCAGGGACAGGAGACTAACATGAAATTGGCCTGAAACACAGAGTTCTGCAAAGACAACATTCACACAAAATTCCACTTTTGTGTGAATCCAGGTGTTTCTGAGAAGATCAATTTTAAAACCACTGAGATCTTACAAACAAGCCCAATTTTATAAATATGTGGGTTTGCCTTTGTAAAGGCCAGAATTCTCAGACCTTGGACCAAAGCACATTTCCTACAATGAACAACTCATTATCAACCCCCAAAACTCAGGGTAAGGTGATAAAAGGTAAGGAAGTACATTACTCTGACAGTACTACCAGTGCATTGATCAATACCATTAGAACCATCATTATCCATTCCTGGAATAAGAACAGCAAGGCAAGAATCTGGAGTTTTAGAGATGAAATACTGTTCTTTTAAAATACAATCCCCAGGGTTGGTGTAATGATCCTCTGTTTCAGGTGCCCCTTATATTAATTGCTTACTTTCTATTTAGCATTATTGCAAAAGTTTTCACTTGTAATTAGACTCCTGCTGATTGAGGAACATAGTTCCTTCTTTTTCAAGAACAAAAATACTTAACCTTGTTTTTCTTTTTCCAACACATTGATTTTTCTCATCACAGAAACACATTTACAAGGCAATTTGAAGTATACTATTAATGGGTTTGTGGCAGAAACACAGATAACCTCAATGCTTACAATGTAAATATTTTTTCCTAGAAATATAAATAACATGAGATGATTTTTTTTTACTACCACAATAGTAATCAGCTGAAATACATACATACCCATATATGCTGCCCAATGTATAGCTCGCCTGTCTTTCTTGTCAAATGCATTAATGTTGGCTCCTCTAGACAACAGTAAGCTGACCATCTGAGATGAACAGAAAGAAAAGAATTCCTCTATTCACAACGGAAAACTCTGCTTAAAGTTAGACAAAGAAAATCATAGGAGAAAACAAAAATGTATGCATTTTCAAAGGATTTAAATGTGTTGTTTTTTGAATAGTCCATAAGCTTGACAAAATTGGCTGCTCACCATGGCAGCGATAATGAAGTGACTTTAAGCTACACAAAACTCAATGTCAACAAAAAGATTTCCCAGTTAAATATGGCAAAGCTGTGGAATCTTTGAAATCTTCAGGCTATTTCCAAGGGAGTCACTAAAAATAATTACTAATTACTAAATGGCCCTACTGCCATTTTGTCTTCACTTACCTATATGAAATTAAAATGGGAATTTCTCAGCAGTCATTTTTCAGGACTTAAAAACTAGCCAGTTAAGAGCTTATTACATGTATTTCTTCCACATTTCAGTGAGAAAACATTTGGTATGTTCACTATGTACTGAACAGAAAAATATCTTCTTTTTTCCATTTTAAATTTATCTATTACTAGCTGAGCTCCACTTAACTCAGGCAAAATTGTTTCTGTCTTAAGAAAGGTGAACGCTGCAATAACCTTCCCAGCTAAATAATGTAATATGTATTTTCCACAGCTGCCCTGTACACAGATGCATACAAAAGACAAATTCAAATACAAAACAGGGGGTGGTCTTTTTGAGGGGGATGAGGGAACATGACTTTGAACTGAGAAACTAAGCATCAGAAATGTGAGGGGTGGAAGGTCGAGTGGGAAACAAGCTAAGAAACATAGCTCTTGCCTCAACGTGTCCGCTGAAGGCTGCATGATGCAACGCAGTCCTGCCCGCTCGGTCAGACACGTTCACGTTGCTGAGGAGAGGCACCAAAGCTTCGGCACATTTCACAGCTTTGTTTGCAGCTGCTATGTGTAGGGGTGTCTGCCAGTTTTTGTCACGAGCATTGACATCCGCTGAATGCTTCAGCAACACCTGAACAGCATCCTGAAAGCATTTACAAAAAAACCCAAGTCACTTAGTAAAGATCTGACATGCCAGCCTTAAATCCAAGGTCAGTAGAATGGAATAGAACTATTTACAAATGGGGTTTTTTGTAAACATCATCTTATGCTTTGGGATTTGTACTTTATCATAAATCCAGATGTGGGGATGTTCTCATGAACATGAGCTATGTAGTCCCTACAGGATTCGACTGAATCAGCCATTTCCAGGTCTTTAATCCAGTTCCCTAAGCTGGCCGGAAAATTGTTTTGTCATCACAACTAATTTCCAAAGCTCAATAAAGCTCCTTAGGAATTCTTTCATTGCTAAAGATTAATGTGATTACTGTGAGAATTTATAATGCATTTTCATCAATTTGCCAAGCAAATTTTTTGAACTATCAAAGAATTGAAATGGTAAAGAGAAGAGCAGCTTATTAAAGGTACATTGAGAGAACCACAGATAAAACAGAGCGTGGTCGCCAACAGTTTCAACATATGCTATTGCAAAACTCCTGAAAACCGTTTCAAAATGTTGCACTGAATTCCATCTCACAAAAAGATTATTCATTTCCTTTTGTTAAACGTACAAGCTGTGCAAATTTGATAAACAATACTGTAATTCTTAAAGCAAGATAAACAAATCCCATTAAAATATGTGCACACAATTGGAACGCATTAAAAAAAATATATATCTTGGTAATACCAACATGACAATGAATACTGCATTTTACATCAACTCCACCACCTTCCCACAATTCACTAACTGATTTCAGTGACTTCCAACTCAAACACTGAGCACACAAATAAATGGTTGATACTTCGAACTTAAAACATGTTTCCACAAGCAGATGGATATTACTGGATATTTCAGAATGATACCTAACTACTGTATCAGGTTGCATTCTCAGCCACAAGCTGCTATTTATTACAATAAATTATACCTAAAGTGCTCAAATTTCTTCTGCTGTCAATTAGAAAAAAAATAGAAACAAACATAAAAGTTAAAACATGGCACCAAAGGCTTGCAATTTAAATGAGAAATGGAGTGGCTTCTATTTGCTAAGAAAAAAGCAGACTTAGTACTTTAAAAATCTAATCAAGATTTTGAACTTTCTCTTTTTTGAACCAAATATTAAGAAAAAACACAATCAGAACAAGGAAATTTTAGAACAGTGATTACACCTTCTGTAGAAGGAAGCACTGTAGTTCTAGCGTAAGGATAATTTCTTATCTTTTTCTGTGCCTATGCAGTAATGAATTTCATGAATTAGTGAATCTGTTTGCTCTTTATTCCCCCCCCAAAGTACACCAGTCACACAAATATAAAGGTCTGGAGCCTGACAGTCTTGACATGAAGTTGCTTAAAGTCATGCAGTTTACAGCTAAATCTATGATTCCGGCTATTTTGCATGTTTCAATGCCCTTGTTTAATTGCAGCTGTCCTTGCTTCAAGAGTAAGTCCAGATGTTTTACTGAAATCATTACCAAAAGGGTTGATTATTTTTTTCTTTTTTGCTTCTAACACCTAAAAAGCCCTGGAAGTCTGTCAGCTGGAACACAGTGCCTACACATACCGACCACCTCTCCATCTACCTGTGTGGGCTCACAAGGCTTACCGTGTTTATAAAAGGGAAATTCTGACAGGCACCTATCGTTTTTAGGGTAGACTGATTGGTTTACGTGTTTCATTTGCCTTCGGTTACCATTTTGTTGAAAATATTCCACACTTTAAAAAAAAAAAAAAATCACTACGGTTGCATTTCTTGACGTTATGGTTTAGGTCCAGTTTGCCTGCTCTCTCTATGAGCGTTACTGACAGAAGGAGTTTGTATTGTCCCTCAGCCCTGAAAGATGCCGTGCTTGGTGCTTCGGTCAGCTCCCAAAGGAGCAGCCTAAAAATACCTCAAGAAGAACAAATAGCACTTGGAAATAAGGCACCCTTGGAGATTAATTTTCAAACACTGTTTTGAATAACACAACCTCCACATAACTTAGGTATTAATGCTAGCGACAAAATAATGCAATTTATCCAGGGACTACAAAAGCAAAAACTGAAAGATGGCTTGTTTAGATAGTTCACGGACCAAATACTTGAAGCTCAGTGCTTGCCAAAACCAAAATATTCAATTCCATCTTCTCAAACAAAAATTTTAGACAGAAGCTTTGAAAACCCTTTATTTTTGAGACATACTGAAATGAACATTGATTTGACTCAGGATCCCACAGGAGACAGTTTTGCATAAACTCTTCCACATAACAAGCTCGGCATTTCTGTTTGTTTTGATCTTCTACAGGCATTTACAATTTTTATTAGGACATCAACCATAGAGGAAAAATAACAAATTCATTTCTTGCATTACTATATTCTCACAATTGTGTTAGTGGTAGTCTTCAAAAAAAAACTTGCTACATATTTCATTTATGACTTTTAAAGTAATTTTCAATACTACTGTTACTCATTAATCACTTCTTAAAAAAAAAAGAAGTTTGCAGGCTTTATAAAACCATTTATTGCTTCAGTGCTTGAACAGATGAGCATGTCAGAAATGAAGAAATGTAAATATTATGCTGGAAAGGCTGTACTAAATCTTATTTCATCTCTACTTCCCTCACGCTGAACCATTCTGGTTGCCGTAAGAGAAGTAACCTGGACTTGAGAACACCACGTGCAGAATCCTCTCTGGCGGCGTAATGGCATTTGAGCAGAGAGCAAACCTGACAATTGGAAGTTTATCTTTTTCCTTTCCCCTTTCCTCCTACTCAGGAATATGATAGATCTACTCTCCACACATAAGGTCGTACAAGTGTTCTGCAATTCCAAACATTTGGAGTAGTTTCACTTTATAAAAACAGAACATAGAACAGAAGGTAATTTGAGATGTCTTATTTTAACACAAAACAATTTATTAAAACCAAACCATACCTCACTACAAGATGCCACAGCTCTGTGTAGAGGAGTCAACCATTTGCTGTCTTTGGCATTAACTCTAGCTCCTGTAATAAAAAATAGGAAAAACAAATTTAAAACGTATTTACAGGAAGACTTAAAATATTTTCCAGCACAACGACAGAACTATTGGAAGATACTTATTCTAGGCTCATTAACACAGCATGATGCCAAAAATGGGAGTCTTTTCTCCAGCCAAAGCCCAACCATTGAGAAAATTCTTTTAACACTGCACTCATAATGCTCTTAGAGATACATAAAAGACTGTGGGGTATGAAAGACTGACTACTTTCCTTCACTCAGCAACAAAAAAAATCTCATACTTTCCCACTACAGTTGAAATTGTCCATTAAAGTAGAAAAAGAGGCTACATTGATTACCCACAAGCATCCTGACACCCAGGTATGTAGAATGATATTTCTTCTACTGTCAATTGCGGAATGAATCTTCTCTACTCCAACAGGTCACTCCACCCATTTCAGGACCTCCTGGAACCCCCTTCATGATCTAGACTGCAACAACCACACCTCTCTTGTGCTAAAAGTACACACAAGAAACAGCTGTCCCTGCCCCCAGGAAACAAATGTCACACAAACATCTGTAAGGGACACAGCCTGGGTCTGGACTTAATTTTTTTTTTCTTAATAATAAAAGGAAAGAAGAATTTAGGGAATTTTTGCAGAAGGAAGCAACTGAATTACTTTCTAACTTCTAGTGAACTTCAACAAACAAGAAAACTTATGATTAAGGTTAATGATTTTATTTCTTACTTGTATATATACACACACACATATAAATGTATGTGTATCTACATACATATATAGCCTTACGGTTTTTTTAATACCTTGAGTGGAAATTTACCAATCTTTATTTGCTGAGATTTTACAGAGATGTGATAGCTTAGACAAAATGCTACATTTTTGAAAAATATAGTTTAGAAATACCATTGGAAAGAGTTCCTAGAGCAATATATGATATCACACAGTAACAACGCTACGTGGTCAGAGCTTATAAACTTCTCAGGCTAAACATGATATTGTTATGTCAGAACGAACTTGAATTTTTTCTACACAAATAACAGAAAAGGATGGAAGGCCAATAAGAAGCAAAATGTCAGACAGGCTGCTGGTCAGGATACTTAGCTGAGAGGCAGGGTATTTTGATCAAAGTCTCACCGATCCGCACCAGCAAAGAAGTCTCTCTCCCAGTCCAGCTGAACAACCTGACCAAGAAACTTAGCAGTCTGTACAAAATCATGCTTGTACATACTAAGCAAACCAAAGACTTGAAGTCAATTCTCTGAGTTAATCAGTTTCTAGTGAATCTAACCTTTGCAGGCTTAAGAACACAACAAAGAATCCGATGATGAATCCAAACTCCCACTCTGAACTAGGTCTTCCAGCTCCAGACAGAGCCTGAGGTCTAATTGCCAGGTACAATTTCAGGGGTTTCCCTCTTTCCTTATTCCAGAAGCTTTGGGTTCCTTCCTATTTTCCAAGTTCAAAAGTTTTTGAAAAATAAGTTCGAAGGAACAGGAAGAAAGTCCAAGTCCATTTGAAGAAAACTCCCACAAATCTAACAAACATTTAAGAGACTTAATCTTACCACAAATCATCTACTTTTGTGAACCAACATAAGAACCTAGTGCATCGCACTATATCGTGTATCGTAAAATAATGTACTGTATCAAATTCTGCATAGAACCCAAGGATTCCAAACATCACAAAAGTCTTGGGATTTTTGGTAATCCTTCCCAGAAGACAATAACCTGGAATGATCAGTAAGTGAGAATATAACAAACATATTTCAAATGTATCTGTAATTCTTGATTATCATCCAGGTTATTGCTAATGACACCTTGTTTTTAGCAGAAGATACAAAAATAAGAGCCCTAATGGCACTTCAAGCTCCACCTGACTTCACATCTATAGCCAACAACAGAGGAATGCGTACTTTCTGATGACTGATTTCTATTTCTAATTTTAGGATACAAATGCCTTTGAAGTGTTTTAAAGGAATAAAGGAGTTCCTAGGTCAGTGATCACCACCCTGATTTTTCTCCAGTGATGAAGCCTGAGACAGGAGAAGCACCATGCCCAGCAGAAGGGGAGAAGTGCACGTTTCCACTCCAAGGAGGTGGCAGTTACCTGAGCTCTAGTGAAAACTTGCTTAAGAGTCCAAGCCACGTTTATGTGTTCACCTAAACCATTCCTTGACATTTCTGGTACTTTAACACACAGCCTAAATACTACATCCGAAGAGTGCAGGAATAAATACAAAGTAACACTGTACAAAAGGTTTTCCCAGTAGTTAAGTCAATCAAAACTTCTAGAACTAAAGGAAAAGAATATCTGAAAGTGTTTGTTGTTCCTCATAAGACAGAAAATCAGCAGCAGCACATAAATGCCTAGGGAAATCTGAAGTGATATGTAAAAGTAACATGGTCCTCTCAAACGAACAAAACTAACACAACAATATCTGTCCCCCATCCCTGTAAGTGATCCTCTACCCAAAGAAGCAAGAAAGCCTAGATCTAGGACATCTCATAGTCAAACTAGTGTAACAGCAGACACTAAAATAAGTTAACTTTTCAAATGCACCAGGAAGTTTTAGATTCTCTGACAAAGGAAAACAACAAAGTTGACTTTTGAGAAAAGATCTCAATCTCTGGTGGACTTACTTAAGAAAGAACCACCAATCTTGTTCTCCATCTCCTCTCCCGCAACAAGTAACTCTTTAAGGAATTTCAAAATTGTTAGACTGAAAGACAAAGTTTTAAAGTAATAATCAGAATAAGCGTATTCCCAAAAAATGTGCATGCACTACTAATGTGGCAATCAGGAGCCCTGTCGCTCTAGACATGTTAAACAAAATAATATTTTAAATTAACATAGAGCTACTTCCACCTTGAATTTCTCCAAGAGGACATGCTGCCAAGAATGATTTAAATTTCATAAAAAGCTTCTTCAAACAGCCTTGTATCTGAGGACATCGCCCCCCTCCAGGCTATGATTTACTCCCTAGCACAGGATTTGGGGAAAATGTTACTGTTCTTCCCACCCCCTTCAGATGCTCTCCACAAGACACAAAGCTCCCTCAAACGTACCATACTCCTACCATGTGACAGTGAGGAAGATCACAGCCTTCACCCTCTGGGGTAAAGCTCTACTCCAGATCACTGGAAAATGGACTTTAGAAAATATATTACACCTTTACTGAATATCTTTTGCTTAAAGATTATTTGCTTCAGCGTTTGCTTGAAGACAGTCTGAAGGCACATATGTATAGAATTCACTGTACAACACCGCTGATGCAACATTATCTCTGTGAAACTCAACCTGCTGACGTGTTAACCAGGGCATTTCTCACATTTCAAATGGCAGCTATGCAGCAGTTTGCTCTTTCAAAACACAGTGCAGCCTACCCCAATCCTCTCTCTGGGAAAAAACTAAAAAACCTACCCCAAGCCAAACACACTCCCATCACGCTGGATCTTCCAGACTTCAGGAGCCTGCTCTTCACGTGCTTATTAAAACTGCTCAAATATTTAACGCGGAATTTCTTATATTTGGATTCTTTTAGTGTCATAGAGCCTGCAGGAAAAGGATTTGGGGGCTTGCCAGAGATGTCAAATACAAAACCGCACACAAATACCCACCATCTTTGCTTGAACTTAAGAATTGATTATGTAAATGACACTCCACTAAAACTGCACCTTCCAAACGAACCAGCTTATTCTTCCATGCTGGTGCATTAAATTGAAATACTAAACAAGATCTTCCTTTTCATCATCAACTTTGCTAGTACAGCCTAGTAAGTTTACACATCTAGGCAATATGAAAGCAGGATTTTTGCTCTGCAAAAGACAGGAGGGAGAGGGAAGGAAGAGGGAGAGAAGTATTACAAATTTTTCTTCCCTCCTCCTTGAATCTCACATTTCATTTTGCAAATTTGCATTAACATGACTGACAAGTAGAAACACATTTTATTTAATAAATCTAGTACAGAAGTTACTGAAAACCACTGAAAATTAGCAAATTATGTTCCAAGAGATAAATTTTTCAACTTGATACATGCAGTGATTTACAGAGGGCTCCTAGAAGTTATAATATTAGTCCACATCCGGTAACTACAAGTTTAAATGTGCTGCTAGCCACCAATACCTGGACGTATGTTTCTGCAACTCGGTTGATACTTCATTGGTGTCAATATCCTTATTTTGGAATAAGAGCTAGCATCTCGACCATCTCTTGAAGAGATGGGCAACAAATAACCGGGCAGGAAATGCTGCAAGGAACAGCCACCCACCTCCTTCACCCATAAAATGCCATATAATTATATACAGTCGTGTCTCAGCACTTCACCCCTATATTCCTCTCGTAAGAGCTTTTGCCATCAGAACTCTTCCCCTTTGCAAATGTCCTCAGAAGACTAATGAATGCAGTGCCTACATTACTTACGCATCACCAGTTGGAGATAAATTCAGAAGAGAAATACAGCCAAACTGACAAGACATTTTCATCTTTGCTCACAGTACTAACTTTAGTTCTGAATTGCCTTCCACTGTTCTGTTTGTAGTCTGTATTTTTGGACTGTCAAGGATGGTATTTTCCTTTGTTATTGTACAAGATGTGCTAGCAGCTGAACAATAACATAAGCAAATGAAGTGAAAGTGTTTCTACTCACATGCAATACAGACACCTGATGTTCAGTATTTGAAGCTCTGAAATGTTTATTTAAAAGATATAAATAAGATCTTTAGATTGCACTTAAAAAAAGCTAACAAACTTTGTATTACCAACTAGTACATTGAAATAATTTTAGGAATTATCTTTGTAGAAATTAGAAAGATTCCAGGTATAAATCACCGAGAATAACCAACAGAATAACCAACACTGTGATTAGATTCTATTTAGTTATTTTCCTAAGGGCTAGTATTAGCTTGACACGTTTTTCCTTTTTCTTTTTAATCTAGAGAAGACAACTGTGGAAGAACTTAAAATGGCAAGCAGGAATTCTTAGACTATACAGGGGAATGGAGGAGAAAACTTTTTCTTAGATAGAAAAATATGTCAACATTCAGGAGATGCAGAAAAAGTTTGTAAAGTAAAAGAAGCTTTGAGATATGAATTAGAACAAACACAGTGTAGAAATCTAGAGTAATTTCCTATTGAAAAATTGGAAAAAACATTTTCAATTTTTTTGCTGCAAAATAATGACCTTATTGAGAGAAAGTTTCTTCCTATTTATAATTCAAATGCATAGTAGAAGATCTACAGGATGGTGAAGAAAATCTGAGAGGGCCAGGACTAGAATATCTTTTGACCAGCCACAATGATGCTTCAACAACAGTTTTTATTTTTGTTGTTTAAAAAAAAAACCAACAAAAAACCACCAGCACCATCAGAAAACAACACATGGGAATACACTGGCCACATAAGGGAAGGAACCCACAATCGAGTCAAAGCCATCCTTCGGAATTTCGCTGCCGTGTCACATAAGAAGTCCGTTTCCTTTCAGAACTTCACAGTTTCTGCCGCACCTCAGCCACCACCTCCTCGAGCTTCGGGGAGCAACAGGCGGTTCTTGGACTCCTGAGCTACTGAACATTTCTATCTTTTCAGAAGTCCGCTTCATTTTCTCTCTCAAAGAGCGTTAGAGCTACTTTCTTCACAGCAACCGACTGCTATTCCTGCCCGAGGGAAGGAGGTCAGACAGCTCTAAAGAGAAAGCCACGGCCAGCATCATGGCCAGCGTCATGGTGACAAGAAGAGGAAGTGGCTGAAAGCTAGAGCCAGTGTAACAGGAGCCCCTGTGACAAGCCCTGGTGTGTGGGTACAGCTGCAACCCAAGCAGAGAGCTTCGTACGGCTGGTGTTTCTGCAGCGACAGCCTCTCCAGCGCGGAGCTGCGTGACTGCCATTGCGCGGCTCCTAATACTTGCACGGCCTCAGAATTAAATGAAAGTAACACAGCTCAACTGGAGTAAGATTGGAGGGTCTTTTCTATCCACCAAACCCTATATTGTAAATTGTAATGATAGTTTGCCAGTGTCAGCATGATTCCTGCATTTCCCAGCTGACCCAGAGGAAAGCACAACAAAAACTCAGGGGTTGCCAAACCTTAATGAGATTGAGTTTCACCACACACTCGTGTACGCTGAGCTCCATGCAGTGAAAATTGCGGGTTAAACAAACAGAAGCGTGTTGTGCTAGTATTTAAGTATCCATCCAATAGTAACTGAATCTATTCAAAAGAAAATAACAGATAATTCGGATGTTTATTTTCATGAATTGCATTGATTTCAGTGAAAGCAATGATAGCCTGCATGGTATTTTAAAGAAAACACATGAAAAAAGTTACTAATCAAAAGAACACATTCTGGGATCACACTAGTCTGTCCTGCTCCTCACATGTCACTTGCCTGCAGAATAGACTGATTGCATTAAAGAAAGTGTAGGACAAACAGAAAGAATGATTTTTACATAGCAAGAAGCCTCCCTAGAACAGTTCACGTGCAGGACTTAACTGAAAGAAGAATTTGATTTTTTTAATCAGTACTTCTTGAAAACAACAGAAAATTGGACATTCCATTAATTAAGACTTAATTATTTTACTTTTCTACTTCTCAGTAATTTGCCATCAAGTATTTACACAGTTAAAAGTCAGTGCAATTATGCAAAGTAGACAGATGTATTTGTGCACCAGGATGTAGAGTTGTACATCATGAAAATACAACTGTGATAGGTTTTATGACTCTTCACAGTGTAATATAAAAAAGAAAATGTTTCTAAAATTATGATTCTCAAGTGGCTAAAATATAATCTTTTGTTCCATCATTCTGTGTACTATAAACAACCATCTTTATGCCTCTCTTATTTACTGTTCACCTCCTTACCTAATAAATTTAGGAATGCTAGTTGCTTACCATGGTACAATCTAACAGGGAGAGATGATTTTAATATTTAGACTCCCGCAGACCATAGTGATACGAGAATTTGCTGCCAAGACATTCACAACCTCAAGGGAAAAATTTATTATTAATTTAAGTGAATCACTTTCTCAATATTAAAAAAAAAAAAAAAAAAAAAAAAAAGGCAATCTAAATGTCCAGCCCAAAACTGGAGTCACTGAAGCAATCATCTTTGCTGTTCAGAGTCTGTATCCAAACTATTACATTCAGGGCCCTTGCCCAGGTAAAAGACCACAACAGGAGAGGTCACAGAGCAACCTTGAGGTTTGGTGGGAAAATATCTCAAGAATCCAAAATCTAAGTAAGTATGCTTGTAAGACTGAAAACTTATTCCACAAAAGTCTGCGAATGGGCTGAATTAGTTGTATCTTCAGAATATACAGTATAGGTTGCTTAGGTATATAGTGAACTAATATAAAAACAACAACTGATCCAAAATACACACTTTAAAGCAACACAGATCCCCTGGAGGGGGATGCAAAAGGTGTTCCTATAAAATGAAAAAGACCATGTCTAGGTAATAAACGATACACACTTTGACTAAGAATAGAGAATAATGAGAAAGAATCAGGAAAGAACCACTGAGTAGTGGAGAGATAATATTGACCAGTAATTTTGAGGTCCAGTTTGAAGAAAGAATAAAAAATTCAATGCAAACAGTCTTTGTAGGATAGCTTCCACAGCAGAAAAACTGTAAAGTGGTTCCTAAAAACATTCCAGCAAAACTACATTAGAGGACATTACACACAAGTTGCAATGTCAAGCCTTCACAAGGTGAGAAATGCCAGGATGGCATTTAATTCAGGATGCCTACTTAATTCAGTCTCTTCTACAAATATATTACAATAGGTCAATTAAAGCCACATATGAAATTTTTACATATAAATTTACTGCTCAAAGGAGACTGCTGAATAAATAACATTTCTGAACAACATATTATTTTCTCATTGTTCAAAAAGAGGTCTTGCAACATGGCAAGCTTTCCTCAAACCTTGCTGTGGTAACAGATGTTCTTTATTTGTTCCCTTATGCTCATCTATTATGACAAAATGTAACATTATACATCTGTCTCAAAGGAGAGATTTGATCTCCAGCTGAAACACAATAGATCAGTTTTCCTTATCTTTATGAAATGGAGAGGATAAATACACTTAACCTCTGTTCCCCATCTTCCTATTAAGAGACTTGAAAGAAAAATCGTAGGTTGTGCATTTTGAGACACCTAGACCTGGTTTCTCAGAGAAGAAGCTGGTGCAGAAAGGTCACGCTTTCCAAACCAAAGAGACTTCAAATCCAGTGCTCAGAAATGAGGAAGACTAAATTAGTGACTACTTTTAAGCGTCTGGTTTAAGCTCCTTGCATAAAACCACAGCTTGCATGCAGGCATCTACACTTCAGTGCCCAAGGATAGCACAGCCTTAACACACAGACAGCAGTTTCTCGTCCTGCAATTAACGCCCCTCTTCATTCATTCACTAATAAACGCATCAACAACTGGCATTTGTGCCTCCCCCTGGACCAGCCTGACCCCCTCCCTCCCCGTGAATCCCTGAGGCTGTGCTTCTACAGACAGGCACAAAATGGCACTGAACACATCAGCACAGCCGGGTTAGACTGACAGCACCCAGCTTACAAAGTTTTTGATTTCATGACTATTTAGTAAGTTTTTCTGTGTAAAGTAAATCCTGATTTTCATTAAATTTTGTCTGAAACTTACGAATGCCTCCCCGTCTTCCTGAACAATCTGCAGACCCAGCAGACCCTACAACCTCTCTTCTGCCCAACAGCTCAACTTTGGGCTACTCATAATAGTCCTGATAGCCCCAATTCTTAGTTCTTCACTTCCCTCCTCTTCTCCAATTTTTTATTTTTGTTTTATTTTACACTTATCCCGAGGCTACCTGCCCAAATAGCACAACTAGCCTTTCTTCCCCTCCTGCCATCCCCCAATCAGATCTTGTTCCATGAACATCTGAATCAGAATCTTGCTCTTTCCCTATGCCCTTCAGCAGAGAGGTATTTTCTTCTTGATTGATTTGGTTTTTTGTTTGGTTTTGTTTTAATCACTGTCAAAACCCAAGAAGAAAGAAATATCCTTGCCAGATCCAAGATTCCTTTTCAGAAGAAAGGGATCACTACGTATTTTCAAATCACCAGAACTTGGTTCTTTTCTTGGTAGGGAAAACCAGCACCTTCTCAGCAACACAGGTTAACTTTTCTGGACAATTTATCACTACATAATATTTCCATGAGAAACAGATATAAACAATGTGATATTAATTATAAGTATATGTAATTATATAGACAGCGTACATAAATATATATAACAAGAAGATTATATCTCCCTAAATTATTACCAAATTAAATTGTTCCTAGCAATTTCAATTGAAAGTCTAGAATTGACTCCTACAATCTTAAAAGTGACATTTCCTTAAAGCAGAATTTGTTGCTAAGAGTTGGAATGGGGAGGTGGGGAGATGGAAATAGCCAGTTCTATACAGGTAAGGTGTGCCATTAAGCAGACTAAAGATTCAAGTGTTTCTGTGGGACTGTTACAAGTTTTAATCCTTCTATTTAACCTTAGCAGTTCTAAGCAGTTCATAAATTCAGCCTCAAGCTGATGGGTAGATTTGTCCGAGATCAATTGAGTATATCAGTCAGTGAAGTTTGGCTTTCAGATTTTGGGCTTAGTTTCTTGGCTTCCTACCTAATTTTTTTTTTCTTTTAAAAGATTGAAGTACACTGTTTTATAGAACTTGCACTTTGTCTTAGTACAAATAAATAGAAAAAAAGACAAGATTTTAAAATTTTAAACTGATCCTAATTATATTCTGTACATTTATGCCAACAGCCAAGGATATTTAAAAATAACATCACCAACTCTGTATGCCCTCTTCTACATTTAACTTTAATTGTTTTTCTGAAGGCCATTTCAGAAGCAAAGCAATCCTGCTAACATGTATACCTAGAACACATACACTATTACTTTTTTACACTAGAGCTAAAATACCCAAAGCTGACCAAGCTACAAGTAAAAATAGCTCTAACTGAGAAAGATTTCTACAAAAAATATTTTAGAGCAGAACTACACAATATTGATACACTGATAAGTCTGGAACCCAAAACTTCAGTACAAACATCTTTAATTCCTAGTACATTAAATATCTCAATAAAATTTACACAAACTAAGATGTACATAAATATTTCTTTGGATGTGCATAGAGTTACTTTTTTTCCATTAACAGGAACAGAACATACCAGATAAAATAAGTAGTTCAATAATTTCTGCATCTCCCAGATAGGCAGCAGCATGTAAAGGGGTCCTTTTCTCATTATCCTGTGGTAAGAGGGGGGAAAAAAGGTTTTATTTAAAATAAAAAAGTATGTTTTAGCATTCTGCATGAGTTATGAAAAAAACACTGCATAAAAGTGCATCTTCCAAATACTATACATTTTATATTTTAGAAAATAAAATTACTCTAAAGACCTTAGCCACATTTACTAAAACAAACATGCTTCTTCCTAAGGAACTCTTAATACCTAGGCAGTCAACTAGTGTTTCCCTGACACACACAGATGGACAGATGCTGATCACGTTTGAAGATTAACCCGTAAGTTAGAAATCACCATTCATTTGCCTTCAGAGACAGGAATTGGAGGCTGTCCTACATAGTTAAAAATGGTGTGTCATCTCCACATGCAACCATTAGTGAGAAACATTTTCTTTTGGAATTTTTAGCAGTTATTTTTTAAATAGAGAATAGAAAAGAAGCTGGAGTGAGTAGGAGCAAAAACACTGAAATCCAAATCTCCGCTGTTTTGTTTACTGTAGGTAAGCAAAGAGAAGGTAGAGCTGCCATTATTTTACTTTGGAGGATGCAAATAAGACCCAACACTCCCAATTAGTTCAAGCTGACCTAATGTCCTTTTGATGGTACAAGTAAATAACAGAGCTTAACCATACACAATATATATAGATAAAGAATCACTTTTGAAAGACTAGAACAAATTTCTTGAATCTTTCAGGATCAGACCAATTTCCCAGTTTTTAATGAGAAAAATAAGATGACTTTCACATCCTAGTGAGTGACAGAAATGAAAAAGAATCAACCAGTTTTCTCCCTGAGGGGAGGATATTGAGAACTTAGAAGAGAGATGGATCATCAGTCAGTCCTGGTTCTGGCCTAAGCTCCTCTTTGATGTCTAGCTCTTTTTAGAAGTTTCAAATGCACCAGGGGTGAGGGATCAAGATAATCATCAGCAAGGAATTTTAAGTGGCAAGACATTTCTATGAATTCAACTGTTGTGTCACAACTATGGCAAAATTAATGCACATTTTAATTGATAATTTATTGCGAAAAGCATTCCTCTCCCTTGTCAAAATAATCTTATTCAGCAAATCTCTACTTAAGAGCTCGCAGCACACAAGAAGAAAATTCAAGACGTTCATGGCAGGAGAGATCCAATAGCAAAACTACAGCTGAGACCCAAGAAGTCGCTGCTGAAACATAAGACAATTTCAAAATGTAGGACATTCAACCCCTTCCCCCAGACAACATCACACACACACACACACAACCCGCTGCCCCAACCTACTCCCTGTTTAGACCCTGCTCAAAAAAAAAAAAAAAAAAAACAAGCCAAAGTTAAACATTCACTATCTTGTCAATGTTTCCTAACATCACTTTTTAAATTACACACAAGTAATTAAAAATTCAGTAGTGCAAACCTGCCGTCAATGCATCTTGAGTAAGAAATCAATGCTACTTACTTATCACTAACACCACAGTGCCAATTACTTGCCAGTATAGCAGGAAGGACAAGGAAAAAAGTAATACACATATTAAACTTGCTTCCCCAGCAAAATGAGTATTTTTCCCCAGAAAAGTGAGTATAATATTGTACTGTCTACAATTTCATTGTAGAATTAGAGAAAGTCAGATGGGTCCTGAGTATATCCTTCACTCAGGAACACGAGTGGAAACTGCATTCCCCATTAAAGGGCAACACATCATGATCAAAATTTTCCATCGCATTTGTTGTGGTGTTGGTTTGGTTGGTTTTCGTTAGGTTTTTTTTTAACATCTCAATAACAGAAGTCATGCAAGTAACCAACCTGATACAGACATCAGAAATTTTCCAATAACACAGTGGAGAGAAGGGAGCTGTTTGTATAGAAAAATGCTAATCACTGAACCCCTGATAAATTGAGCCACGCTTCTCTAAAATTCCCACTTCAACTAGTGGGAAACGTTGAGCACCCTGACACCACCAAGACAGGGACATGAAAGCGCCTCAAACACAAGCAAGTTTCCACTCCAGCACTCCTGTGTTTCCGAGCCGCATGTTCCCAGTCATGCAAATATTTCAGTTTTGCTGCTCTTAAGCTGACAGCTTGGAAACACTCAAAGCTCAACTCCCAGTTCTGCAGCAGGGAGTACAAACTGGGAGGGCAGATGTGTAGGAGGTTGGTGGAGACTCCCCTGCTCTACAGCACCAGGACATAGCCCTGCTGGGATGTTCATGGCTTGTCATCTTCTGGGTCAACTCCAGAGCTTGGTATATCAACAATCCCAAGCCCTAGGGTCTCTACTGACCACAAACATTCTGCATGCTGAGGGGTCTTAAGCAGAAGCCCTGACCTCCCCCCCCCCCCCCCTCCAGTTTCACAGCTACCACTTTTTAATGCTTCCAAATATTTTTACTTTTTTTTATTTAACTTCTTTGTGAGAAAGTTTTTGGCTTAGTATTTAAAAACCTGGTTTTCAGAACTTCTTACAAAAGCATAAATGCTGCATTCAGCAAGCTCTCATCAGTATGCATGAGTCTTTGCTTCCATTAACAGAAAATTCTAATTTTGTTCCATCTGATGCCTTACTTTTTTTAGTGAATTTTAATACATGAAATCTTAGTAAAATTAAAGAAAATTCTGTATTTTAAGTTCTACTAAAGCACTGTTATACAGATCATCTACGTTTTATTAAAAACGGTGATCTTTTGATGAACAAGTTTCATCTGCAAATACAAACTACTGCATATAAAGCATCACTGTAAATAACACTAATCAAGCTTTCAGTTTTAACAAGCACCTTTGGAAGCAGACATCTTGCAGCACATCTTTTACTAATATAAAACCTGGCTCTAGTGGTGTTCCTTTAATTTCATAAATTTAAATGACACTACAAGAAAACATTTCAAGAGAGGAGGGTTTTGTACATAAAAGTTACACAGAACAGAAAAAATCTATCACTGTTAATACTATTTAATTCCAAGTATCACAATATTTAACAACACAGAAAAGCAATATGTTGTGGCAGTTTCATTTTCCAATTCAAAAACCTGCAAGGCAAATGGGACTATTACAACTCTAAATCAGCTTTAATGCTAATAAAGAAACACATCACACTAACTAGGCAGGTTTTATGTAGTTGAAAGAGAACGTTGGTATTCCAGTACAAACAACAAAGAAATTTATATTCCTGATTAGAAACTCCTAAGTTTAACTCCAGATATTTGTCAATGCTGTCCACAAACTAAAATGCAACAGAAGGGCTCAGGCCTTAGAGAATCAGTTTTCAGAATGATGATTCTGTGTCACAGAACCCCAAACATCATATTTGTATGTGCCTTTGGATTGCACAGCATGAAAAACATATGATACTTCCATTCACAGTACTTCCATTTCTTCATCTACACAGGAGTTTCTATAAGGATTGTGACATGGTAACTGCATAGGAGAAAGCCTTATGACTCTCTTAGAGCCAAATTTGGAATGAAGTGACAGGGATAGTGGTGCTACAAGCTCCTTCATAACTCCTTTAACCTACAACAAGGGTAATGCCAACTTTGTTTCATTTTACTTTAAACATGGGCTTTAGCTGTTTTGCTGGTTATTTCATGGATCAAAACTTCTACAATGGACAAATCTGTGGCTAATGTAAACACACAGCATTCAAATCTACCTCTTTTTTAAAGTAGTAAGCATCCTTTAAGATATAACAATTTATTCCTGGTTTGGGTTCTATCTCAGCAATTGATTTAGAATGAGTACATACCACTACAGAGAGTTTTAAGGCGCCAGATGCCTTAAAACCAGATACCTTAAATATGTACTGTTATCCCATACATACTCAGTAAGACTGATGTAACCTGACTATGGCTTCCCCTAGAATATATTAGAATATAATGTTAATTAGTCTTCAAATAGGCTTCATCTACTGATACAAAATCTTTGAATTAAAGCACTTTTCGGAAAAGCATGAATGCGACCTCCCCCTTCATAAAAACTCCTCTTTATCCAATCTGCTCTTCAAAACCAAATTTTGCAATAACAATTTAAAATACTCTCCTTATTTCGTGATCACACTTGCAAAACATCATTTAATAGGTGTTTTCTGCTGTATCACTTGTCAGCTGTCTGTTTCAATACCATCTGTTCCTGGCAGAAACCAACCCTAAATACACCATCAAAATCTTCAAAGAGTTTCAATTCCAACTTACCCTGTTGGATAAAGTATCTTTAATAAACATTTCCCATAAGTGAAACTACCTTTAAATATAACACTTAGTGTATTTTCCAGTTAGGTTAGAGAGAGGGGACTATTCAACCAGCATGATTTCTGACTCCTGGGTTCACAGATAACATGTAACGACACATTAACAAAACACTTCCAATTCTTTCACAGTGTCCAATACCACAGAGATCCCTCCACTGTGAAGTCCCAGTGATATTCTTGAGAGTCACTAAAACACTGAGTTTTATTTGCAGATTTCACTATAATTTTTAGAATTATCGTTTTGTAAGGCAGAATAACTGTCCATTCTAAGCAATTTTTTGTTCCTCCACACAGAAAATAACACATTTAAGTATCTGCATTTACTTTCCAACTTTAAACTTCACAACACTTTAGCTCCAGTACATAATTCTTCTTAAAAACATATAACTTCACTAGAACTTGAAAATTAGTTGTATTATTGTCAACTGAAAGTAAGAGAAAAATATTAAGTATCAGGCTTTCAAAACTTGAAATCTGTGACAAATCAATTGCAATTCAGGTAGGAATATGAAATTAACTGCTATTTCTTTCCAATTTCCCCATTTTTCTTAATTTTCAGAACTTCACATTGTCAAAAAATTTCTAATTTTTGCTAACAATTTTTGGAAGCAGACCTCTATTTTCTCACTGCAGTTCGAATTTACAATGCAGCTCCAATATAGTCAGCAAGCCTAACAAGCTAATATAAGGGCCTTCTGCATGCTTAAAATCAGGAGGAAAGCACGCCGGTGACCACAAAAATAATCCATATTACACAGCTAACCACAAAGTATCCTTTGAAGCCAGATGATAGGTACGTCATAGTTGAAATTACTAGATTTGTCATGCTCACTCCATTAATTTCTTGAACAAATGCTCATGCTATTATTTGCATAAACACTTGTACTGCATTTAAAAGAAACATTTTCTGAAAGCCCAGTACTAAACTTTCAGTAATAGGACTTTATCACTGCACATCACACTTCAGGACGTATCCTCTTCATGCCGTCTTATTAGGACTGAACAAATCTAGACTTCTAAGCAATCACAAAAGACTGAGGAGGATCCTTTGCCCTCATGCTCATTACAACAGCGACAACCAATGACTCTGGAGACCTTTCCTTGCAGAAGAACACAAATGTGTTCAGCAGCGAGGGTCACTTCAGCTGTAACCAGCCAAACCCCAGTGCTGTTTCTAGTGAAGATCTTCAGTACCAATTCTACAGTGCGTGCTCTTTGACTTGATTCTGGGTAAGAACAATAAAAACTCACACTGTGGATTAAACCACTAAATCATTTACTGGTGAGTGTCACAATAGCTTGTGGAGACCCCAAAAACACTAGATGGCAGTGATAGGTATACAGTAGAAAATAAGAGGTAATAAAAATAAATAAATAAATAAATAAAAGGTAACTCAGAATAGAACTACAAAGCAACCTGGAAAAAGTCGCAAGAGCACCACTTCAGGAAAGACCAAAGAGTTTATACAAACATATAATGGTCACTGTAAGCATGCATGTGTCTGAAAAGTACAAGCTCACAATTTTCTGAATTGCCACCAAAAAATTTAAATAAAATACTAAAAATATCCCATGACCAGGTAATTTTTAGAGTATTGACACCAACGCACAAAGCAACTGGCAAGCACAGTACTTTTAGGATGTGAGAAAAAGAGACTATTACATATAACTTGTAAAGGAGACACTAACCCTCCTCTCCAAAATTTGATTTTTCCAAAATCAAATGCTCAGCAACTGCAAATGGGCAAAGCATAGAGCTGTCCAGGATTTGCATATGGGTGTATTTCAGCACCTGGACAGACATTTACCTGGAGTCTGG
Source organism: Gallinago jamesoni (assembly GCA_025769975.1). Taxonomy (NCBI): domain Eukaryota; kingdom Metazoa; phylum Chordata; class Aves; order Charadriiformes; family Scolopacidae; genus Gallinago; species Gallinago jamesoni. The sequence goes on from JAOQGH010000012.1 coordinate 34,661,655, forward strand.
GTGAATGGGCAAAAGAGGAAGGAACCCATGCTGAATGGCATTAAAAACTACAGAAAAGGACAATCTGATTTATTATGTTTTCATCACTAACAGCCGTGATAAAAGGCTAAGAAATTTGGCTGTAAAAACTTTTAAGCGGTATCCACATTTCCACCATGAGAAATGAACGAACAACAGAATGAACACTGGTCAGGAAATCTCCTTCCCTGGGACAATAAAGTTATCTGCCATGGTAAAGAGTCTTAGAGGAAAAAAAAAAGTAAGTATCACAGACACATTCTAAATTGCAGTTTTAGAGTCTGTGACAACAGTGACCAACTATAAAGCGCTTCTTAACAGAACAGCTATTATGAACAGAACCCTTCCCTTTCTGGCTATTGGAACACTCCGGGAAATCATGTTTCTCCCCTGACATGAAAACTGGAATGTACTTGAAGTCTTACAGGAAAATAGCAGGTCAAACATTTGAGTTTCATCTTATCTAGAAGAGAGCAGAATGACACTGCCTGTCACATACCATTCCAAGTTACAGGGACACAAGGATAAACAGGAATCCCCACCAAGGAGGAGGCAGGTAAGAATTCACATTGCCTAGCTTTGCTGTCCAGACATACTTTGCAATCCCCAAAGCACCCTCATTTGACCAGATGCCTCCGGGCATTTTTAAAATGGAATTTCTGCAATTGAATTTGAAGTTCAAGTTCACAGAACACCACTAAAATCCATGGAAAATAATTTATTTTCCATTCAGCTAATTATTTGATTCTACTCAAATAACAAAACTAAAACTGATAAACAACTCTATCCTTACTGAACCACTACACCCAATTCATACACAAAATAAAACCTTATAAATAAAAAGCACATTGAAAGCTTGGTTCCCTTCTAAAGTGCCTGAACAGCGGGGGCAATCTGGTGGGAATCATTAAAACTAAGCTGGCACAGAAAAAACATCAAGCATCATATATATTATAGTGACACATTATATTGGAATATTCATTTATGTTCAATCACCTCTTATTAAAAACTGGTTTTAAAAAACAAGATAACTCAGTTGTATCTTTCTAGTATTTCTGTTTTTAAGTAACACCTGGAAATACCTTTAAGAATAATTGCATAAATAATTAAGAATGCAAGTTACATGAGCAAACATCAGATGCTGAAGTGGTCTTGTCCAAAAGGCTCTCCGGTCTTTAATACTGGCACTCAGTAGAACAATTTGACAGGAAGGGGATGGGAGAAAATCTGCTGGTTTACATTTTATTGAACCCCAAACTTTAACATCCACAGGAATTTCTTTTGCCCAAAGTATAAAGGGTAGTGAACTCAAGCATCCATTTGGGTACTGGATAAGGACCTGAAAACCTGAGCAGGTTTTGCGAGCTGCTCCCTTTCACTGAAGTTCCAACATCAAGAATTTGGTGTCATTTAAAAGCTACTGAATTCTTGCCCAATCCATGAAACAAAGAAATATTCTCTACCATTTGGTAAGAGCAACTTGATGTCACAGGGCAGCCGAGACATTTTGGATGTATCTTCCTTCCTTCAACTCAGGAATTAGAGCAACTTTTAGGGCCGGAAATATTTGTTAATAAATATACTAGATCATTTGGGTGTGACAGGGACATCAAAAAAACCCACCATTAAAATAAAAAAAAATCCACCCACCACTATAGCATTCAAAACTATGCTACATTTTAAAAAACATATACAGTAATATCGCATTAAATAATACTTTCCCTTAACTTTACCCTTCCCAAATGCCAAGTATATGGCTTGTAAACATCCCCCTGGCACATATGGCAGGAAAAAAAACACCAGCTTTTAACCGGAATGCAGCTGCTGATACGAAAAATGATAACTATTTTTGAAAAAACTACAGCAGGATGTGAAAACCATGGATTTTCCACAATGGGAGTATAGGGATGTGGGGCACCTTGCGTAACCCGGCCCATGCCAGCAGAGCAGGATGAAGGACAGACAGTGACCGCCTCATCCTGTGCCATCATCTCTCTGTAGTACTTGAGGACACAAATAAAAAAACATGCCAAGAGAGAAAACAGTACAATACAGGCTCTGTTTATGCTCCAGTGAGAGATCACACCACACTAGGTAAGGTATGCACATCTCCATCCCAGTTTAAATCCACCACATTACGTTCGGGCCAATGACACTTTTGTCGCGAAAAGCTGGGGTTTCTGCCTTTTTCATTGCAAAGGCGAACGCTAGAATGACCACCTTAGACACATCTGCTGTAAACCAGGTACTTGTCTCACTAACTGCTTTCCCTTGGTGACAGGGAAAGTGGTTTTCAGGTTGTGTGTTTAATGTGAACACCTCTTCTTGGAGCAAGCAAAAACATTTTGCTTCTGTGTGTTAAATTAAATAGCTTCATAGAGTGAGGTCATCTTGCCATAATATGTAAAGTCCGACTGTTAAGATACCCTCGCACTACTCTGAACACCTGACTCGAAGCACCACTCGACACAATTCATGCCAATACAGAGACAAACTGGTAGACAAGAAAAATCTCACAGAATATATCTATCCTGAAGAATGAAGATGAGAGTCAAAACCCTCTCCACCCAACAGTAAGTCTGCAACAGGTAACACAGTCCTGAAACCTATCACAAAAGAAACCCAACAGAAAGCCTCTACCAGCGAGGAGCAAAACTCCTCCAAAAGTGCTGGAAACCTTAAGATCAAAGTATTCCATTTGCACTATTCCTTAGGCTAAGTGGATAGGGGATAAGCTTTGATTTAAGTAATTGTCATTCCTATAATCGCCATTATAGGAAGAGCCAGCAGTGACTAAAGACAGACATTTGCACTCCTTTGAGACCATAAGTCAGCATCATCTAATTTATTTATGTTACCATAATTGCATATACCCATATGCATATAACTAGTATTTCATGCAAATAAAAGCTGAAATGAAATTAATGATTGAGAAGGATGATAATAAAGTAGGACTTTATTAAAGACTGGAGAGAGAACAGAATTCCACTGGTTTTAGAGATGGAAATGCACTAGTTGATAAAATAGGCCTGACAAAATTCACCTCAAACTTCATATTCCAGACAGACATTGTATCTGAATTTCTGGGGCCTACTCCTGAGCGAGGACTCTGAGATCCCTCACTGCAAAAAGAACTTCCAGCTCATTTGTCCTCAGACAGGACACCAGCATGAGGCTTTCCAGGCACCACAGTTACCCCACCAACAGCCCATGAGAGCCCTCGGACATTTCTGGGGTAGCCCTCCCTAAAATATAGAGCAAACAAATGAGAAACACGTCCCCAGTTTTGAATATAACCCTTCCTTATTAGGGTAGATTTAAGGAACTTAAAGATGTATCTACCTTGTGTAGAACCTGTGTGCAAGGGCCAAATGGTACAAAGGAAATGATGGTGTTTACTGATAGCGCATTAGATGTTCCACAGTAGATAGGTAAAACAGCTTTAATCATTTGACAAGCGAAGAAAATTGTCTTGTTCAAAAGTATGGTGCATATGCATAAAGAGTTTTCCTGCCAAAAGTTACTGCAGATACCCAGTAAATTCAAACCCTATCTTGCTATTACCAGCTATGCATTCCTTAAGGACTGTGTCAATGTTGGAGCTTAATGCAATTAAGTCTCCTGAGCTTTTATCTTCTCCCCTGCTCTTTCAGTGGGGATGTTCTGTTCCCAAATACCAGCCCCTTGCATGACAGGCACAGTAACTGCCAGGAGTAACCCCACTAAGCTCTAACCATTCAAGACCTTGCCTCTAGCTTGTTTTGTAAAAGCAGCAGGAAATGCAGAACTTCAATTATGCTTTGAAGGTTACAGTCTTAAGTAACACAGCAAATCAGACACGATCTACAAAATCATTATCACTTAGAATCACACTGGAGACTCAATCACAAAGTTCTTGAAATGCATTTCAATTTGATCTAATTATTCATGGTTCTCTACATCAATGCCAATTTTTCTATGTTAAAGAAGCAACAATGACCGAAACAAAACCTGTCTGTCAAAACCCCAATTACTGTAAAACAAATTCAGTGTACAGCCAATACGGTAAAACACTGCCATGCAGACGTCCAAGCTTGTTTGCCCAGTTTAGCAAACAGTGTAACTGTATTAGCCTAGTACCAGGCGAGCTTACTAGATCTATGAGAAGGAGCATACATTAGCCCGAGTGACACAGCACACTAAGTCTCTAACCAGTATTTCTCTTTCTCTGTACAAGAGATGCCATGCCGTGGCACCACGCCATGTGAGTCTATTCTTTTCAGAGAGTCTTGCCCTTTGCAATGGTAAGTTTTTGAGAGCTACCGTCCACAGAACCCACTGTGCCAAGTAGCAAATTGCTGATGTTAGCCAGAGTATCTTGTAACTCTATTGAGGGTTTGTCTGTATCTCTCTAATAAGAGTGATAACTCAATGAATCTGAAAATCTCATTTGCACAGGCTAAATACAGTGTTAGCAACACGAAAGAAGGAATTATTCCTCTTTGGACTGGCAAGGTTCTCTCAGAAGACTTTCAATTAAAAAAAAATAAAAATAATAAAAAATGCCTAATTATACAGAGCTGTACTTAAAACACTCCGAATCTGTTTCTACACCCGAAGAGGAACTCAACACCATTTGGACGTGTTTTATATTGAAGCTGAAAAGTATGATTCACTTTCTAAACCACTAAAAAGGAAATAAGATATCTGATTATTCATTCCAGATGACACGCTTGGAAAACATTCTTCAGTAATGAACAGGAAATCAACAACTTTAATAAAGTTAAGCAACAGTAAATAACTGCTATATTATGAATTTAAATCTTTAGTACCTGGTGGAGATTCTTTACAATATACAACTTGCTGCAAGTTTCCACAACACTTTGAAGAATTAGGTCTCCAAAGTTCTCAGTTTCTGGAATCAATCATCCTTCAGATCCTTTAGAAGTAGAAGAAGCTTTCCTATAGGAAAAACTTCCCTGCAGCAAAGTTTCTTCTTATCCCTTCAGATAAGTAACATTAATATTAATGGTTTTAAGAACTGACTTAATTCTTTACCAAAATAACCCCTGGACATTCCCATATGGTAATGCTGAACTGTATCCACTCACTTAAAAAAACCTCACTAAACTCAAGCATGTTTACTGAGATGTTTTATAAGCTAACTTTTTATCTTGTTAATAAAAAAAACTTTACATGTGCCATTCACACAATGTCCTTCTAAAACCCAGCTGCTAAATCTTCTCGCATACGAACTGCTTCAGCACCACATTAAACCTGACGCATGGCTGTGAATTCCAAGCAGGCAGAACCTGCTCCTCTCTGCACGGGACCATAAACACTCTCCCAAGAAATAGGAGAATTTTCCTACTATTCTTTAGATGTAAGGAAATTTCAATTAAGTGAACATTTCATAAAGCAAGAGTCTCATGACTCATCAGTTATGAGGCTGGTCACACAGGAAATGGAGGTTCCTGTTTGTGGTGGAAAAATTAAGAAAGTTTAGTACCAAGACTATCTAGAAGCAGAAAGCAACCCAGTACCTTGAAATGCACATCAGAGAAATGTCTAAGCAAACGCCTAAGGAGAAAGAAACATCTTGCTCTCATTCTACGGCTGTATTTTATTAGAAGTCCAAGGGCAAACAGGATGGAGAAGAGCAGTGCCACCATTAGTCTCTAAGATTATTTTATGTGAAATATGTATTTTTCTTCTCTCCCATACATACAAAAAATATATTTACATATACCTCATGAAAAGTGAAAAACATACCAAATTAAATAAAGCCTTTAACTATTTAAGATGCCTCAATCTAATGACAAAAGCTCTCTCAATTCTTATTAGATGGTAACATGAATTCTTCAACAAACAGTTAGCAGTGGAAGTGTCTGAAGGAATTCCCTACTTGTTTTATGATTTATGCCCATCCCAACTTCACCTGCTCTCTGTGAGGTCCCACTGCTCCCCTTTTGCCCAATACAAGATTTCTCAGCCTCTGCTCCAGCACCTGAAGCTGGTTCCAGGCAGAGGCCGCCTGGCAGGAGAGGCTGCATGGAGTCAAGGGCTGTGCTTCTCAGCGCTGGTTATTAATTGGAGGGATTCTCATTATTAGTATTTGTTTATACAGGAACTTTTTGTTTCCTCTCTGACCTCCTACAGTGACTTCAAAGGACTGCTCTCACTGTCTACTCATCATATGCTTACTGTCATTAGCATTAGATAAGCTAACATTTAAATATAGATTATGCACACACTCCACATATATACTTGCATGTGTAAATATATATGCACACACACGTACATACATATTTTTTCAATATACAGTTCTTATTTGCAGGGAAACTCACAGCAAGTCACTGTGCTTAATCCAAACAATGAAACTGAATTAAAATAACTAGTGCTAAACTCAAAGTTATAACTCATCTTACGTTCTCATCATACTGAAAAATCTTTCATATCTACTAACACCTGTAATTTTATCCCCTCAAATTTGCTATAAATTAGCAAGCAGTTTTAAAACTATTTTTCCTATAGACCCCATGAATAGCATGTGAAGCTATAAATCTTGAGAATCACACTAGCTATAACTAGTACATTATAAAAGATGTGAAACTAACAATTTATCCTCATTCTAAATCTCCCTGAGAATAAAAGTGTTCTTAATAGGGGAAAACATGCAAATATGTCTGTGTACTTTATTAATACCCCAACATTACAATTTTTACTAAATATTTCTTTGCTATGATTAGCAAGTCAAGATACTACATTTTGGATAGAAGATCTTAAATTTAAGATTGCTTTTAATAGGTCTAAATTGTGTGCTCCGCCAAGATATTATTACAACTACTTACTCACATTCTCAGTTTAGACAGTGCAGATTACAATAATTACAGGGTCTCTTTATTAAATGCTCACCTGCAACGGGAAATTAGCAAAAGACTAATATTTTCAAAAAAGAAAAAAAATCATATGCCAGATGGAATGACCACAACTAAGAAAGGATAAATTCATAACGTGACATATTGAGAACTAAAACATAAATAAATTGTACTCTTCAGAATATTTTACTATTTTCTGGATTTTTTTTTTTTCAATTCTTCCCTCACCTTCAATTCAGCAAACCACAAGCTAAGAGCCCTGCCTGCACAGTCTGTCCTGCCAGGGAATACACTAAGATGCTGCTCCACAGCACCAAAGACGTTCCTGCAAGTTTTTGTTGCCAACTCCAGCTGCCAAGAAAAGGAGTCCTTGGGTGCAGATAGCCTACGCCGCCAGCAGGAACCTGACCTGAACCAGTTACCAGCACTGGGTCCAATGCACGCCTGGGACAAACAGAAAAGGGAAACAGCTTGAAAAGCTAAAACCTGTGCACAATTCCTGCTTAGCCTTTGCGGTGCTATGCTAGCTTTAGCTTTTAAATACTGTTTATTCTCACCAGTTTAGATACAAAAGCCACACAGTAGCTTTGCTCTGACCGCCAGCAGCTTCATCTAGTAATAGCAATTTTACCTAGTAACGAGGTGCTGTAGATGAATTGGCCTGGAAAATTATTTCCCTGCAAGCATACTTCAGGTGGAGCAAATAACAACCCATTACAAAACATCACGAACCCTTTTCCTGATCAATGGTGCCCGTACTCCTGAAGTGGAAAGGAGCACAGTTTGGACACAAAGGTGCTTTTATCAGGCCCATGCAAATTCCTGTGTAAAGCAGTCAAAGGTTTCCCCACTGTTTTCAAAAGCATTTCCCGGGGCAGGGAAGCAGCCTCCCTCAACCTCCTCCTACAGCCCAGAAACATGGTATTGCAGATCAGCTACTTCTATCTGAAACGCAGCATGCAGTAACCTGCTCTGGGTGACTTCTTCCAGCTGTCCCCACCAGCTAATTCCCACACTAACGAGACTCCAGTTAGAAAAGGCGTAACTCAAACACCTTATGAATAGCAACTAATGCAGAAAGAGGGTTTTAGAGGCAGAGATATGTCAAGCTAAAGTGAGTTTACATTTGTAGTTGTATGCATGCACACTTTTCATCAAAAACCAACAAAAAGTTAATCCATATTAGTCATTGGTAAAATAATTGACTACTGCAAGATAACAAACATAAAGGTAAAAAAATTCCTCAAGATGACTTTTTCCTCATTACACATTATGGCCTTTTGTTTATTTGTTTTTAAGCAAGGCCATGATATCTACTTACGTAAGTTTCCTTACATTGAGAGATTTTTCAGTGTAACTGCTACAGCAGAGAGCAATTCCAGGTTTTCACATAACAGCATATAAAAAATTATGTTAATGTATGAAATAGGTACAGAATTTATTTATATTATCAGACCACTGAACTCTACTAAATTTTGTAGAATGTTCCACATTTCAGACAAGTACCTCAGGCTTTCTGGTTCTACACTGCACTCTCAAATCTGCAGGAAAAAAATTACCCCGCAGTTCAACCCACGAGTTGAAGTATAAAGATGAAAGCCAGGAGACCATACCTATTTTTCTATTTAACTTCCTTTAGGACTTTGCTACCCAATACCAGCATCCCAAAGAATCCTCCTTGGGTTCTAAACTGCGTTTTAATTTTTGTTATTAATTCCTAAATTACTAGGATATTTAAGACCCTCAATAACTTAATTCTCCTGGTACACAGACCCAGTGCTCTATGAGAAGTCCTAGACTTGTCACTAGACTAATAAACTGATTTCGCTTCTCTTGCATATATGCAATGACCTAAAGTACGATAAATTAAAAAATAAGCAGGAAATCAAAGAAGATGTCATATAACACAGATAACATAAAGACGTAATTATGCAAATCTGCTTTTGGCGGGACTGGGAAGGGAGCCCACATCTCTGCTGCCACAGTCACCCAGGCAGCACCCAACTGCTCAGAATACCGAAGTCCCATCCATACACTTAGCTCTCCTATTTGTACCTAGCACTTTGGTGCTACCGGCTCATACCCCTCGTCAGTCCCAGGAACAGAACTTGGGATTTATGGGCGACACTTCATTGCTGTCTAATACAGGTGGGGGATGGGGGGGGGGGGGGCAGACAACATTATTTGGCTCAATGGTTTTGGGCTGGTTTCTTTTTGCTTCTTCCTGAAACAGTAGCACAGGTGAGCTTTTGTTTTATTTTTTGGTTACTTACTATAGGAAAGAGACATTCAATCAAGAGCTGTGCTGGATGCCCAAAACTCCAGAATACAAATCATGCAGATAACCCTAGTTGCTGCAGTCCTCTGTACAGTATGTGCAATTTCATTTTCCCATCATACATTTTGTATTGGAAAAAACCCACTAACTCACACAGAAGGCATCTTTAAAATATGCTTCATAGTTTAAATCTATTTTAGTCTCACTAAGCACAATGAACAGTAAGATACAGGAGTTTCATGTATATGTCACTTATCACACATGTTAATACCACTATTTTAAATAGCAGCAGCGAGCGCTTTATAACATTGGGAGAGATCTGTGGGATTTTGGGATTCCTCAAAAAAAATCACCTATTTGGCTTTAGGGTAAGAAGAGCAAGGGGCACACTGACACCAGTTCCACAGAGGATCAGATGTTTATCCCCTCAGCTAAGCTCAAGTGCAATCAGGTTATAAAAACTGTGTATTGGGTTACTTGAAGTATCACTTTTCATAGCAAGAAATACCATCCCAATAAGTGTAGGAGGAGGAAAAATTGTTCTGATTTTGAACAATTATTTCAATAGTCAGATCTGCAAACTTTAAATCATTTTTGACAGTAAACTGGCATTCCTTTCACAAAATTATATTCTTAACAAATAGCTGAGATTAAATATTCCATTTTCATGATATTTTAAACTGAACATATATCATAAATGTTTTGCTTGCAAACAGAAACGGCACAGTTTACAACACTAGTAGGCTTCCAAATCTTAAGAAACAAACAAATCCTGATTTATAAAAGGCAATGCTGAAATAATTTAGTTCACTAAAACTAACTGAAAAGTACATAACATTCAATCCAGTCATACTAATCTAACAGGCAAGAGCAAGAAATGTTGAGGATCCCCATTACCAAATAAAGAGATATTAAATGTGTCAGTTATAACACAAGATTTTCCTTACTACGAAGTCTCAAAAGTTCAAGATGGTACCAAGAATCATTATTTTTTTAACATATGTACACACACACACACAGAGCAGAGCAAGAGCAAATGCATATAACAGAAACTGTATCAGGCTGGACGCATGTGATGCATGTGATTTAAACCCGTTTCATGAAACAAGCAGCTACAGCTTCTCAAGCTTTCTTGGAGAAGGGGAGGGAGAAGAAACCCCTTCCCCTTTCTTTCCATTAATTGGAGCCTCAAGAAGGTTCACCTTCAAAGTTCCTATAAATCAGTTCTATCTATAAAAAAAGCTGCACACTTCCAACTTGCAGAGAAGGTGAGCCTTTCCGAACTGTGGTTTAAGCAGCTAGGGTCACGCTCAATCTGCTCTTTCTTCACAAAAGGTTACAACTGCAGAGTGGAGTACAATACATACTTTCTAAATCTAGACTGAGCCTGTGACTCAAAGAGGCTGGTGTGGCATGAACAGAGAACAATCTTTGTCCTGAAAAAGCCGGTCTGCTATCAGCACATCATCTTACAGTCACACGCAGCAACTCATGTTATAAAAGGCCACCCATCTCAGAATCTTTCTTAATATAACACTGTGGCAGAAGACATCATCTGTTTTAAGAATAATGCTCTAATACAGCCCAACCTGGGTGCAATCTCTAGATATTACCATAGTATCAGTTATCACAGCCTACCTTTGGGAAGTCAAATACACAGACTCACTTAACTTTAAAAGAGTATTAAGCCAATTGTGATGATAACAGAAGGGGGGGGGAAAAAACAACCAGCCAAAACAAACCACAAACCACATTTCACCAAGACACTAACAACTTTCCTAGATGAATGTCACTGTCACAACAAAGACCTACAATAGCTGTATCTTCAGTTCACTCCTGGGTAAACCTAATTTGCAGAACCCTGCCAGGTCTCCAGTTACAGCGTCCAACCCATGCTCAGGGGAAGGGAGGAAGGAAGGAATCTCAACTATTAGAATACAAACTACAAAATAATTAGTTGCTCTTGAGAGGGGGAAAGGGCTCTGCAGAGTCATTGGAGGGAATGACTCTGGAATTCAAACAACTGTACTGAAGCACTTGGATAGCGAAGTGGAAAAAAATCCAACACATACACTGGTCTAATACAATCCACAACGGTCAAAACACTTTATCACAGTCCTTCTCTTTATTAGGAGATATACATAACCATTTCATTTTCTTACTTCTTCTCTCCTTCTGTCCACACCAACTAATAACACGTAACTAAGGGTACAACTTTGTATCTAGGCTATGCAGGAATACATTGTCTCCAGCCAAGCACATACAGCAAATGAAAAACCGAAGGAAAAGAACAAAACACACACACAGACACAAAGAAAAATCCACTAGGCAGTTTCCTTCATTTCTGCCAAACAATTGGAGAATTTATATGTTTTTTTAGCCCCAACAAACAGTGCTTTAATAAATACTCTAGTAAGCCTAGGACTACCATGGTAGGAAGGAGTGGTCATGTGTGATAAGCCTCTGCCTATGCTGAAGAAGATGGCTTTGAAAAAAAACATCATATTTGTTCTAGATGGATTCTAAATACACCTTGGGCATTACTAGCCTAAGACGCACACACATTCTGTTAAAGGGAGACATCCACAGAATGGAGTTAAAAAATCAAGAAGTAAAACCCCCCAGATTTTGAACATGCCGCCTACGATGTTTTTCCTCACTCTATCTGGAAGTCTAAAGTAACCCTCTTCAACATCAATAAACAATTAGATGTTTTCCTCTTTAAGCATATCTGATGGCTTCATATTTATGGGCAACTGTTTTGACAAATTTGAGATAGAACAAAAAAATAAAACCAACCCACTACCACATACATACTGAAATCTAGCAGAGGCTTTTGTAATAGCTAACCAAAAAAGCACAAGTACTATCCTAACTTTGTTTCCAGGCACTATAGCTAGTAGGGCTAAACCTGACTTACACATGGAAGAATATAAATGAATCAATACAGACTAATCAGCTTTAAAAATAAAATGTTCATATGACCGTACACACAAAGAGACTGGAAGGATACACAGCTAATGCTCTCATACCTAAACAGAAGATTAAGTCTTTTGATATTATATAATTCCATCATACCATCTTGCTTAAGAACAACCTTCCCAAACAAAACTCTAGATTTGACAGCAAGTTTACTTATACAGGGTCCTACTCAAACTCTCAAGACAACGGGAGAGCTCCCTTTTACTTCAGCTGGCATTGGTCAGACAGAAATTCTGCAGAATGTTTTTAAATGTCAAAACACATATACCAAACTAAATGTTTGCTTTTGGTTTATAACTTTCAAGAAGAAAGCACAAACAATTATCATGGTCATACACTGGCCACTATGTAGCATCTAGATATTAGCCTTTGCTTTTAGCATCACTCATGTTCTGATGTGTTTGTGGGACAAACAGCTACATGCATTCCCATTCCCACAGTGTTAAGCCCTAAATAGTTTGTCAGTCTGCTTTAATAATCTAAACCAGTTCTAATCAACATAAATAGTGTATGCTGTATTACCTTGAATAGTGTCAAACATACATATTAGATTTCTAATAGAAAGTAATTACAGTAACTGCATGCTGTTCCCATCTTCCCATCACCCAACAAACTCCATTTCACTACAATTTTTTAAGTCTGCAGTGTCTGAGTTCATGGCACAACAAAGAGTTTCTCATTTTTCCTTACTTATATAATCATTAGGCTTCCCTTTTTAAAATCCACTATTTAACCTACCTTCTGAAACCCCACACTGTTTTCTTATAATTGTCTAACATATACTACATGCTATATTTAATTTAAAGAGAATGAAAGTCTACATAGCATTACACTTACTAAAAAGTCCAATGCAACTATACAAACTTTTGTTACCCAAGCACTGCAGAACTAACGTTTGAAAGGAATACACAATCAGGTCTTTACTATCAACACAATCTACAAAGCTACCCTCGTTCTTCCCAGTATTAGGTGTGCATCTAAGCTATACTTTTGCTAAACATAAAGGAATATATTGTGCAGCTCATGAATTAGCAAAATTTTAAAGTGATTAGTAGAGCAGAAACTTATATCAAAACAAAACTAAAATGTATTCAAGTTAATGAAGTTTGAGTTTACCTGAAAATTAACATCTTCTTTCTTAAATATCAGTGCTCGAACTTCATCAGGATCTCCATTAAATATAGCTTGAACCAATGGTGGCTGAAATGAAAAAAAGACACATCTTAGAATATAAACCCACTTTAGTTTTTAGTGATTGACACGTGGTTTTTTTTTATTTTATAAATAACACAAACACAAGATAATGACAACATAAAACACCCCAGGCAGTGAATTAAAGAAATCAGCAACAGTATTTAGAATTGCAGAAGTTGCCAGTTTTTAAAGCCTCTAACACAGGAACATATAATAAGTCACTGAAATACATAAATACATAAAAAAAAAGAAAAAGAAAAAGGCCCACAAGACTAGCTTGTAATGGCTGAAATGAGAACTCCTCATAATAAAATTAGGGCTGTTGTTACGTGCTGCAAATTCTATATAATATAAGCAATCAACCTCTTTTTACATTAGCAAGTAACTAAAGTTACTAGAAGTTTTTTCACCTGTTAGAGTGGGAAAGCAAAGTGCATCAGATAAGTATGGTAACAAATTCACACTCACACACATCTATTACTAAATATAGCAGGATTTCTTAGTAAGTAAGAAAAGCTGCTGAGGTATGCTAGCAAGATTTTAATCAGTCACTTGACAAAATAAAATAATTTAAAGCCGTAAAAGCACAGTCCCCAGTGTTGATCATTTCCAAAAAGTGGTAACTTGAATCTAACAGTCACACCAAGATTATGAATTATGTTATTTTTTTATTTTAGCTTGGAACGGCTCTTGTTTGATGTACACGATACAGTCTATCCGTTCTCAAAATAAACACAGCATATTATTGCAATAGAATGATTACATCAGTTTCTAAAGTGGTACTGCATAAACGTACCGCTGAGGAATGAGAAGTGGAGCGGGGAAAAACCATCTACTTCAAACACAGTTCACCAAGCCCTCTAAATCCTCTGCTGTTATACAAGAGTTGAGACCTGTTATTGCTGCACCATAAAGTTACATGAAAAGAGTGAGCCCTCGCAAATATTAATATGACAACTAAGTTTCAGCTTTTTCCCTCTTTAGTATAGGCAGTTTCTACTACCTCGTCTTGTTTCAACATCAGGCACATTCACGTTAATCTTAGGAAAATCACTAATCAGTATTTGCAACAGTATTACAAGCAGGAAATATGCCAACAAACAACATGCCTTACCAGCACGTTTCCAGAGGGCGACGGACATAAACATACATTTTCCTGAGGTAATTTGGGAATAAATGTGGGAGAATCATCTTCCTCCTCCTCCAAAACAACAATACAGACTCGACTCATTCGATCCGTTGGAGGAAGCAGAAGCAATCAAAAAAATGCCAGCAACGGTATTTCTGGAAGCAGACGGCAGGTACGGCAACAGGGACCATAAAGGAAATACTTTCACCTGTTTCACACACCCTCACAAACTTGCGAGTGCTACCGCTGGTGTATCAGCACTTAAACGAGGACATTCCGATCCCCCCTTATACTTCATCTTTCAGATTTAAACACCCTGAGATATTCAGGACAACACTGGGGGGAGGGGGGGGGGGAAGAGGGGGAGAAGAAAAAATAATAAAAAAAATTGTTCTTTTTAAAATAAAATCCCCCTAGGCATCCAAACCACAATAATGAAACTGTGGAACAGCTGATAAAAATATCCCAAGATCCAATTCCATCCGAAGAGCACTCACTGTCACACACAGCTGTCCTTTCACAAGCAAATTCGTCTTTGTTAATGTCACAACTTCCACCAGCGTCCTCCTCCTACCCCCACAGAGAAATCATTGTTGCAGAAGACCCGGCACCGTCCTACCGAGGAGGGAAGGAGGAACAATTGCCCCGAGAGCGACTGGGGCAGCTATACCCAGCTCCCACAAGGGCAGTTCTAAACCAACCGGCCCGGGCGTTCTGCTGCCTGAAAACAAACGCGCCTCCCGATCATCCCGTCACCCTACAGCTGCCTTTCCACACGTCAAAAAACAGTCCGGCCAGAAAAACGCATCTCCTTTCCAGCAGTTATTCAGGACCTGCTTAGAGGAAAATCATTCTTTCCCATGCAAGGGAAATATCTGCAACGTACAGCGCGGCTGCAGCACATTTACATGCGATGAGTCAGACCACGGGGACAATGAACCCCTTGAATAATATTGCCGGTTGAATCCAGCCCCCCCCTCCCTGCAAATGACAGCCAGGCAGACGGCGTTACTCCGTCAGGGACACAAGCAATGCGGAGACATTCATTTTTCCTTCCCCGGGCAGTAGCTCCGGCTTCTCTGTCAGGGGACGCGTTAGGCAGAAATGCTGGAGAGGAAGAATGCTTCAGCAAAACAAGCCAGCTACCGCACACAAAAGCTCAAATTACTGCCCTAGACTTCTTCTGCAAAAGCAGTTCATCACTCAAGTGTTTCTTTTGATCACCATGTGAATGCAGTTCCCATGATAGTCTTCATTCAGAACGAGGAGGAGAGGAACAAGGAAAAAAAAAAAATCAAATAAAATAAAAAAAAAATCAGACTCCGTACATCTTCTCTCGGCCAACTTCTTTATCCGAACATCTGTCACTGTGCCAACCCGATTCTCCTCTTCTGTTAAAGCTTCTGCTTATCAGGTTTTTTCCCCCCCTCGACAAAGGGAATGCCAGGACCAGCAGCCAGCCCTGCCAGGCGTGCCGGAGCCCGGCTGTCCGAGCGGGGCAGGGGCAGAGCAGCAGCCAGCCCCACGGTGGCGTTCCCACTGAGCAGCAGCCCCGCCAGCAGCGACTGCAGCCTGGCAGGACGAAATGCCTAGTAACGCTCACATGTCACACTTACCAGGGAACCCAGCCGCTGCTCCCCCTCCAACTTCCTCTGGCCCAAAAAAAAGAAATTTTAAAAAAAAAAAGCGCCTTTTTTTCTTTTTTTTGGGGGGGGCAGCCTTTGCAGTTACGCCTGTGCCAGTTCTGTGACTAACGCAGCTGAAAAACGTAAAAGTCCTATAACTGAAGAAAGAGCGACTGTTTAATATTTTCCACTAAAAGCCGCAAAGAAATCTGGTGTGCTGGCCCTGCTGACTAACAATTTAGGCAGTAAACAATTCCAGCGTTTAACTGCTTTCATATGGCACCGGTCAGAGCAGCAAAACAGTCTTTCCTTAAGTCACTGAAGACAAGAAAGTCCCCGCATAAATACTCTGAAAATTAAATGGAAATAAAATATCTCTTAAAGTGAACAGCTGACTAGTAAAAAGCCAGCTATTAATGACCAAACCTATAGTTTTTTGCAGCTTGTATAGACAGGTATCTCCTCAGCCTGAAAAAAATTTGCATTGAGCATCATTTAAATATAATAATATTAATATTATAATAACATTCATATGATAATATAACATGATAATAAAAATATAATATGAAGCCCTACAACTTGCTGAATAAATATTTCAGCTTGAATCTGCCTAAATGGTGCTGGTTTGTGGGTGTATTATGTAAATGGCTCCTGTGAAAGTTGCTGGGTAAGCTTCAGTGTTACAGGAACAGAGGGAGGGTTTTTCTTCCTGCTGTGCAGTGTGAAGTATTCTAATGTCCCCCAGTGGCTGGTAAGATCAGAATTTGTCAATGGTGAACAAGTGTCTGGCTATTCGAGAAAGCATTAGCACTCAGGTTTCACATATGAATCCAGGCAGAGAGAAAGACAGCTTTAAGTGGTATATTAAATGGTCTGGATATTAATGGGCATATTGAATTCCCACCTTTGGGGGCCACAGGCAGGAAAAGCTCACATCACCACCCTTGAAATAATGTCCATGATAGTGTCACTGCAACATAACGAATTGCTTACGGCACATCCAGTAACATTTCCTGCAGGTGAAAGCTTTTATAAGTGCGACAGAATACCTTTGGGTAGGGCTCCCTGAGCTCGGGGCTGCTGGCTTGGCAGAATATTGCACCAGTTTCTAATTCACTGTGAAATTTCAGCTACGATTCAGATTTCCCAAGAGTTCTCATTTACAGCATGTGACTAACAAACATCTTTATAAATATATTCTGTTCATTATCTGGAGTCCAGTTATTTTGGAATGTCATACTTTTGGTCTTAATTATGAAAAAGCAGTGGTTCGTACACTACATTGCCTTGCTCTAGCTTTTCAACCATTTATTAAAAAAAAAACCGACGCAAATTCACATGAATGCGTTTGAAAACTCATGTTCTTCTTGGCCACAGCAAAAACAGTTTAAATAAAGACAAGAAGACAAGGACGTCCTCAAGGCTCATCTACTGCATCACGCTAGTGTCCGCTAAGGAACACAGCAGCCACAACCTAGAAAATATTTTGGGTTTTGTGAAAAATACCCTAAGGTAGTTCACTTGCATAAGTAAACATTCATTTGGAAAAAAAAAAAAATTAAAAATCAGATTTAAAGTCTACAAGCAAAGTACACTGACAAAACTCATACTTGGTTTTCAGACTATACACACACACTTGATATTCTAGCTAAGACCATATGTTCAGTGTAAATGAACGCTTTCTGAGAGCCAGTAAGTTTAGACAGTAAGCAAATACTAAGAGTGCCATACGTTTTCTTTGGAATTACCAACTGGACATGTTGCTAGATAGAGATAATGCCCAAGTTAATTCAAATTATCTTAAAGTGGTCCACTTTTTGACCTTTGCAATTAATGCTCCCAAGTGCATCCAGCTAGAAATTAAATAGTTACCATGAAAAGTATAAGACTTTACACTTGTTTTGTTGTTAACATTCAGAAAATAAAGAATACTTGAATCTACTCTGATAGGTATTCTAAAAATCTTCCCTATAATTAAAATAAAATTAATATAAACTATTTCCAAAAGTGAATTAACATTATATCTTGCATAACTTTACATATATTTGAATGGTGACATTGCTACGGTCAAAGAGTTAAAGGCCAATACATCACAGTTTGCATTAGAAAGAGAACTAACAAACTGAGTCAATATTAAATTGATCTTATTAGCAATCTAAACCATGTAAGTAAGCAGACAAAAATCCCTGCTACCTACTCACACTAGGAATGTGTGTGTGCACAATTACTTCCATAACCAAAGGACAACCCAGTTCTAGAAATATTTAACTTTTGGTTACAATGAACGAGTGGAGGTTGCTCAAAAGAAAAATCTTCCCTCCTCCCATCCTCTTCAACTGAAAGTGTTGCCTTCAACTCTACGCAAACACCACCTCTAATCATCTCTTCCTTCAACTTAAAAAAAAAATAAAATCATTCAAGATGTCCTCTGGTTTGCAAAATGCAACCAAAACCCAAATAAAGTATTGTCAAACTACACTTGCCCTATACTATAGTAAATAAATCAAGTTCCAAGAGTCTGTCATGGGTGCATATACTGAGAATGTATTACAAGATGCAACCTGCAAGGTTAAAATATGGATGACAACAGCCATGTCCACTCCAGACAGAAAAAACATGAACTCTGAATCAGCTAAAAATAGTAGATCACCAGAAAAGGTTGCTCTTTTCTCTAGAAATTGATAAGCAGCACTGCTGACGACACCAAAAACCTCATTGAAGCACATTCAGTATCAATGAATCTACCCAAATAAAGATTTCTCTCTTGCCGACCAGCATTTACCAAGTCTTTTTGGGGGCTGAGATTAATCCAACTGGTTTCATTTAATATTTTGTATAATTAAGGATCTAGGAAAGGAAGGGAATTGTTCTGCCAGGTTCCAGTAGAAATGAAAAAATTTAAAACTGAGTAAGGCTTATGAATTATTTTTTAAACAATCTGCATCAGCTCTGCAAAACGAAGACCTAAACTATGCATTTCTTGAAAAGACAAAGATTGCTCATAATAGCTACAGCTGTAAGTAGATAGGCACGTCCCAGTATACGCAGATTTTTATATAATTTAGCTAGAAAATTTACTAAAGCGTTGCCCACATGTAGACAGAGATGAGTGTTCAGCATCACCACGAATATAAGCTGCAACGCTTCTAGAAGCTTGTGAGTCACTCAGCTGAACTCCTCTGCTGCTTCCTCCCCACTCCGGAGGGAATGAGGTGGAGTCAGGAAAAAGGACAGTCTAAAGCAATAAGAAATTACAACCTTTCCTCCCAGTTTTGCTCTGTTTATTCTAAAACATATGCACAGCTGGGATGCAGAAAAAGGAGACTAGGTTTAACCTCCGGACTCCACAATTCTGCTTCCAAGGACAAGCAAAACAGCTTCACTTGCACCTGCCAGATATCATTGGCAGTTCTGCTTTTTCTCATGCAAGTATATAGCCTCTCTTAACCTGCAGAACTATTTTATGCAGTCATGCATTTTCTTTGAATTAAGACTTCGCAATTAATAAAATCCAGTAACAGAACTGTCATCTCAACAAAAATTGAGACACAAGTACAAAGAAAAAGAATGAAGAAGAAAAATAACCCAACATTCATTCTAACTTCTCTCTATTGGAGCAGCATAAGAAAACTTAATAATGCAAAATGTCTGTGATTTTGACGTAAACTTAATTTGTACACTTAATCAAACTGCAACCCATTAAAAATATTTCAGAAGTCTCATCTGATCAAAAAGCAATAAACTATCGTACAAGTGTTAAAAGTCTACTAAGCAATTTTCTGTTTAATACTGGTAGAGAAAAGCATCTTACAACCACCATAGTACAAGATAAATCAATACCTTTAAAAATAAATAATTGCCTGATATCCAAAATGGAGTCTAGCAATCAGGGGGAAAAAAAAAAAAAAAAGAGAGAGAGAGAGAAATAAGCACAGGCATTCCTAAAAACCAGAAAAGGAAAAAGAAGCGCTACTTCTCTTTACAGTGGAAATTGAGGGAACAGCATCTTCCCTTGCAATTTTCTAGGTAGGATATCACCCACAACACTTCCTTTTTTATTAAGGCCAAGTTTAACTTCACCTGCAGGAGTTTTCTTTTTGCACTCGTTTTATAAAGTACCTTGAGAATCTGAAATCAGACATTCTTACATTAACAAACAGTACATAAAAGTAATCCTCTGGCGTGTCTGATTTCAGATTGTCAAGGTACTTTATAAAAAAAGTGCACATGCTCTGGCTGGGGACTCCTATTGATTCATCAGCTGCATCTAACAGCAGCCACCTCCCTGTCCTTTGACCGAAATGGAATGCAGCTATTCCGGCCAACAGTTTTCCAGAAGACTGACGGTGGAATTGTCAGTCTTACAAAATTAACTGGAAGTTAAAACAAATCCTCTTTCAGGGATGAGAGGCCACAAATAGATGCATCTATCAACACATGTTGTTATACATAGTTAAGATAAATCTGCATCCATGAAGACAGACTACTTTAGATACTGTGGTGTGGGGTTCAGACAGGAGACGGAATGGTTTTAAAGCAATTTTTCTTTTTGAGAGAAGGTAAGTGACAGAAGACAACTTCTGGAAAACAGAGAAGATAAGATCTCAAAATACCAGTTGAGTCAAAGAGAGAAGCAGGCAAAACACTTCAGCATTTGTTAAACCCACACAAACCCACAACTATTAGCTGTACACTTACACTCTCACTGCAAATACCACAGTTTTTAAAAAACATTTTCATAATATGAAAAGCGAGACCCATAGATCAGTTACAGATATTTTCATCTGTTGGCAACGCAAAGGCAGGAAAGCTACTGATAGCAAGAACACTTTTGGCCTCCTCAGTCCCTTCCAGCTCAGGCCATGTACACAGCCAATTTTGTTTTCTGGCACTGAAAATGGCATCAATTACAATAATAACCACAGTATCCTTCCAGGAATAATTACCGAAGACAGCAATTTCAGCTGTGCACACCAGCTCTAAAAGCAGAGTTGAAGGAGACAAACAAACCAAAACCCAAAAGCTCAGTCTCAGCAGCCCCTGTTTGCTCTTTCGTATGTCAACTGCCCTCTCCCAGCACCACCCAGCCAGTTGCTGGGAGGTGAGACCGGACAGGAACGCAACAATAGCAGAGTGAAAATAGCAGGGACATGAGAAGACATCACCCAAGTGTCACAGCTGGCACTGACAGCCTGATGCTTCAGGAAGCGATGCTTTTACATCTTCCCAAGGAGAAGGAATGGATAAAGATAACTTGGCTGGAGCAAATAATTCCTCATCTTAAGTTTCTTATCAACCACATGGCCTTGAAAGCGTTTATACCAATAGCGCACGCACTCTTATGAATTAACTAAAACGTGATCCTATGAAATTGTATTAGGGCACCTGGTAAAACAATGAAAAGCATTCCCTTTGGGCACGCGGGCGCACACATACACCGAGAAGAATTAGCACATCTCCTTTGATCTACTTTTCTACTGATCTATAGTCCTGCTCTAAAGGTGAGCACAGGAAGTGCTGATCTTCTGTATTTCACAGAAGGTCAACATAACATTGTCTCCTTTTCACCGTATAATAGGCTTTCTTTTCCCTCTTCAGTAGGTGTTCTGGGGCTTGCAAATACAGAGCACGGTCTGGGCTTCAGGGACAGTTGCTATAATGCACAAGATCACCACAGGCCTCTTGTGGGCTGCATCCTTGAATACCAGTAGATCTCCTTGGAGTTTTCTGAAGAATGGCACAGCGGGCTCAAGAGCCTCTTCTGACCAATCGGCTATGCCTGTATCCCAAGGAAAAAAAAAAAAAAGTAATTCTTACCTACGAGCTGCTTAATAAAATAAAACCCTGAGTGTGATCTTTCATTGTTACATGGGAAAAGAACAAGTTCCACCTTCCTGGGGTGTGGATGCCTTTTTGGTTTGTTTTGTAATCCTGAAAGTTTCTCTCCAGGAGATGATTAGGCATGCATTACATTTGGTCTGTGGGGCCAGTCAGCTTCCCCACTGAGGCTCATGTTCAGCTGTATGCACTACAAGACAATAACCGTTATCCTCGCTTTGCTTTTTTCTTAACTTTGGTTCTTTTGGTGAAGGCTGGAAGCCTCCTGCCAGGGCGGGCAGCAGCAGGCACCGTGCCCACATTCAGCACTGGACAGGGCTGGTGGCGGGATCCAAAATGCAGGAATTCTACCTGTAGCCAAGAAAACTGGAATAAAATTTATCATTTCCTCATTAAAACTCTGCCATACAGAGACATACACAACATTGCCATAATGCTGAGCTCCCAAAGAAGCAAACGTTAGTAAGGTAGACTTCTAGAAATGAGAGCTGCTCTGCTGCCTATGACGAGTGACCAATCTGATTCTATCACTTCTTCCACCCTAAATGAATGACATATAAAAGCTGTCATTGCAGCACGCCAGGATGACAGACAAATCAGCTACTCCTTCCCAAGTCACATCAAAGTTATTCCTCCCAATATCCGCTCTTGAATGCGGATGTGCCACTCTTCCTTTTCTCCTTCTCTTCCCCCTATAAAATTCATTATTAGCTAACTAATCTTTTCAATGACACTGGAGTACGTATCGCTTTAGAGTTGTGCCCCAAGTTATGCAGAAAGAACAAAGAGGCCCGAATTTGACTAAAAGCATATGAAACCACGGAAGAGACTCAGGTTCATAAAAGATGTTTTAATTTCAGCAGATAATAAGAGTAGCATATAAAAATATAACACAAATCCTAGTGTTCTACTAGACATTCTACAAACTTGAAAAGTGATTCTCATGACTGAATTTTTATCCTGTGTGACTTACAGAATATAGGCAGAAAGTCAAGTCAGTTATGCCAGTCAGTAGAGGGCTTCCACAGTTTTATGTCACCAACCACATGAATCCTTGTGGGTGAATTGCCATGGTGACAAAATGTTTGCTTTTATACATTTGTCTGAAATTCCTATGGAATTCCCACATGGCCAAAAGCAGCAGTAGCTGGGAGTGCTCCACCAACATTTAAGAACTTGAGTCAGAAATGCATACCATTTCCGCTTAGACTATTATCTGGGAAACACTAAAAAAGTGATTCATATAATTTTGAGCCGTGGAAGTGAAAAAACAACCACCACATTCAACTATTTAAAACCTTCAGTGATGACTCACATCAGCTTTGGACATTTCCAGAATTGGCTGCTTTTCTGAAGTAACAAATTGCTTTGACCATTGCAGAAAATAAGCTGTTGACTATTCAAGAAATTAAACAAGATCAACCCGCTTTTAACAGAACCATTCAACTATCAAAGAAAAAAATAAAAGGGGAAGGGTTGGTGATTTTTGCCCTCCCAAAACAAGACACAAAACCCAAGAAGCTTGGTGGATTGCATCTCTGTAGGCCAAGGTCAGAAAGCCCACCAACTCCCAACTGGTAATTATGCCTATCTAAGTTTCATTTTAGCTGCATTTGCAAAAATCAGCTTGGAAATTTTGCTACAGTAAGTCTGTTATCAGTCTTGTTCCAGCTGCATCAGTGGGGTTTTAGCTTAGCTTATGCTTTGCTTGATCTCACACGGTTGTGTGATTTCAGCAGCCAGTACTAACAAAACATTAATCCAGTCACAGGGGCAACAAGACATAACCAATTAAGAGTGTGGAATAACGAACAGCCTGTGAAAAGCTAAGAACACAGCAGAGCAATGCATCCAAAAGTGTTAATACAGCACTCATTGGCCTCCATGATTCAACAACCATGAGGGGAAACAACAAGATGAAGGAAAAAAAAAAAATACTAAGTAGGGGCAGCTTCATAATACAAGCTGCTTTATCCCTACCAGAAGGGCACTGGAAAGAGGACATTTTGCATGGAAGTAATTTCCATCTAACACTTCCCAAGTCTGGGTATCTTGGGGAAGGAAAGCAAAAATAGTTTTGAATGTCTGTCTGCTATTCACTCCGAATGCACGAAGCGTTACCAAGAGGAAACACTACATTTAGAATGACAGAGCGACAGCAGCAAGCATTTTCTCAGAAGATCATTCAATTTCTACCAATCAAAACACAGCTCTTTGATTTTCTCCATCAACAATAAAAGGAACAACAAAATCTACTTCTTCAGAAGACCTGTTCTCCATTTTTATAATTATTGAAACTCTCCTAGTAGAAAGTTTTGGAAGTTAAACACTGGGGCGGGGGGGGGGGGGGGGGGGGGGGGAAGGAAGAGGCTGAAATACTAAATGACTCAAAAATTCTCAGCCGAAAGAAAGAAAAAAAGAAAAACTGGTGCCTTTAAAAGTTCCTGTTCACATTTTCCTACTCATTAGCCATGTGACAGTCAATCTGCAGCAGCCCAGGCTCTCCCACCCAGGGAAGAGTGGTGTTGGGGAGGGAGGCTTTTTTTCCCCCAGTATGGGACTTGGGAGGAGAGGGTACTAAATACATTGATTAGTTTTCTTTAAAAGACTTTCCACATTTCAGTTGAAGTCTGATTCTCTTGCAGAAGAGTTATAAGAGTTGAAACAAAATGATAAATGTTTAACTAGTGTAATACTAAAATGCATATAACATTTCTACCAGTGCAATATTTTTAACAGAGTTTTGGGTAGATATGAATAGACTGTGACCACAGAAGCCACAGTTCAGCTGACTTGTTCACATGTGGGGTTTTTTTTCCACACATACCAGGGACCCAAAATACTACATGCAAGTGAGCAAAGGGAATTCTAGTTGCTATGGATACCACTGCTTTTATGTATTTTATCTCTTTTCAGTATGCAAACATTCAGCATCACTGTAGATGAACTCTTCAAATTCTCTTTGAAACAGAGTGGGTCAGTAGCAGCCTCATGTAGCAGGGTTTGCTGTCTGGGGGAAGTTAAGTTTCCTAGAAGTTTTTAGGAATCCCTTATACCACCTTCACATCCAAAAAAAAAGCTACTTTCTGGCAACTGGAAACACTCTGGAAAACACAGCTGGATAAAATCCACATATTCACACACACATACGCATACTACTACAGGCTGAATCGCTCATCTGAGTCTTCTGCAGCTGCCAAAATGGATGGCTTTTCCCAAAACTGAGCAAGGAGAAATACAGCAACAGCCAAAAATCTTACTCAGCTGCTTCTAACCTTGCCAAGGGTCTTCCCCTTGATGCCTAGTGGGGAGATTGCTCCCAGGAGGACTCTTTCACATCACTTTGAGATAGGAGCATGTAAGCAACATTTATTCTTAGACATTACTTTTACTATCAATTTTTCAATTCTATCATTTAGAAGATTATTAAGCGCTTCCCTTAAAAAGCTGAGCTTTTCAATTCAGCTTCAAAAGATGAATTAAATTTCACAAAAGATAATATTCATTTAGAACATTAATTAAAGCATTAATTAAAGTTTTACCAGCCTAGAAATTTGTTTCTTTGGGCTTTGTATGCTTGGGATTGGGTGGGTTTTTTGCTGTTTTTTGTTTTTTAAGTAAGTGACACCTGAGGAAGCGGATGAGTCCGATTTTAACTGCTGGTCATCAGAGAGACTTCTTCACTCCTCCCTTTCCCCACACAATCCTTGCACATTCACATCCCCTTCCTGTGCCAGCACAGTGATCCAGCTGCCCCTATTCATTTTTAATTTTTTTTGCTGGTGATTATTTGAGGCAGCTCACCATGGGCTGACGGCTGACACAGAAGCAGTGGGACCATTCAAACTGCTCACTGTGACAGAAAGTGATTCAATTGCTTTGCAAAACCGCACAACCATACGCTGAGCTCCCTTCAACAGCAATATATCAGAACTACTTCACTCCTTAGGTTTTCCTCAAAATATCCCAAACAGCCTACTTGACACCTGAATTTTTCCAGACTTGGACACTATTACAATTAAGTGTATCACTCATTAAATTCTTTCCAATTACACAAAAAATGACTTATGCAAAAACCTCAAGATTTCCCCCATGATTCAGTATATAAATCACTCCTAGTCAATATCTTTTAAAAGAGAGACAATATTTCGCAACATAGAAATTTCACAGATTATGTTACTCAAACCATCTCTACACTGCCAACAGGATTTATAAAGCACATTACAGGAAGAACAGGCTAGAGAATTTTAAGGCCCAGTTTTCCAAAATGCACACAAAACCAATTCTGTATGCAGAAGCCACATGTGAACAATTTATGTATTATCATAGTTACATAACATCATAGTTACAATCCATACATGATTTAAATTTAAACTTGTCGTTTGTTTTCCAACCACCAGGGTTATTTTGGACTTCATTTCTTCCAAAGTCTCCCTAAAAAATGCTTCCATCAGTGATTTATTCAATTAAGATGACACCTAGAAAAGAACTTGCAAAGTAAATTTTGGTATTCCTAAAAGCTAACAAAATGCTTTATAAAGTACTTATAATACAGAATCAGCAACATGTTATAAAAGCAGTATACACATGAGCAGTACATAATTTATTTAAAACATTAAGAAAATCAACTTCTGTATAACCTTGCCTCTAAAAATCCATAGGCTTAGGTATCTTAGGATCTATAAAAAACCAAATCCCATTCTGCCAACATGCAGGTATGAAAAGGCGAAGTACCTGCTCAAGTTTTTGCACAAATAAGGCCACAAAAAAATCTAGCATCCAATTTTCTACCCCTATTTGGCAAGTTAACTATTATTTTATAAAAGCATTATGAAAAAGAGAAAACAGATTTCTGTAAAATATAAATATACTGGCTTTGATAAATATGTTTGGAACGCTTTTAACATTTAGTAACAAAGCCAAGAATATGGTTTAGAATATTCCTATCTGTTTATATTTTATGTACCAAGCTGTGCAGTCTTCCCCAGAAAACTCTACTAATGCAATCAGCCTACTCAAATTGTATGACAAACGAGAGAACATCACTGAATTCATAAACTGTTTTGTAAACTAACCCAAAATCAAGGAACCCATCAATAAACTTACACATCTTGTTTAAAAAACACCACAGACATTATTATGAAAATGTAACCTTTAAGTCATGCAGATATAAATTTTTGGAGTCTTGACTCAGCTGTTGTCTTTCTCTCTTGCAAATGATTTCAGGCCCTAGAAAATAAAGGCAACTGACTTTTTTCAGAAGGGAGAGTTGATCTCCCAGGTTTCTTCTTGGATGTATACTGACACCTCATGGACATTTCAGAAATTTTTAAGGTCTACTCAGTTCTGTTTCTCTCTCTGGTTTTAAAACTCCATTCACTCCTCCTTTTATTTTTTTCCTTTTTTTCTTTTGGGGGTGTGTGTGTGGTGGTGGTGGTGGTAATGTCACATTGCCCTTTTTAGAAGCATAAAGGACATTACTTGGTCTATTCTAGTTTTCTCTATATAAAACACTATCATTCATTTAGGTTGAGCCAGGTGAGGGCTGGAGGGTCCCCCTCAAACACTGAACCAGGGAACAGAGAAAGACGAGGTACTTCTCTCCAGCTTCAGCCCCTCCAAACTGCAGAGAAGCAATCACAGAGCCTGTAACTCCTTGCAAAAGAGAGACCAGGAAGAAAGAAGTGCCAAATGTCACATGAAGAACGAGGCCGGCAGTGTTCTTCCCCATGCAACAAACTAGCTCTGAACAACTTTCTGGGACTACGTAGAAGCCCTTCACTCTTTGAAGCCTATAAAAGCCTTCATAGTTACACACGATTACTTAAGAATATTAACAACATTTCTAATTTCCACTTCAATTTATGGCAAGTAGCAGTAAGCTTTACTTAGCATTGTTGTACCATAGAGAACAAAGACAAAAAGCAAGGTTCATTCCAGATTCTCAATCTGGAGAAGAGTGTTACCTTCCACTTTTTCCAATGGGCTGTCTAACGTGTATGAAAAAAAAACCTTTGCCATTTTTTCTTTCTTGTCTGAGGCAGGAGAACAAAAAAAAAAACCCCACAAAAGAAATCCCCCAAAACCCACCCGCCAAGGAAAAAGTCTGTAGCATTCTATGTTAATAGCCAAGTCATATATCTCAAGACTTATAAACTGACAAACTAATCCTTGCTAAATAAAATTATAAAGTCCTCAACAGTGAAAAATATGGGAGTAATATAAATGTAATAGGCCTATAATGCCTATTTGCCAGAGGTATTAGCAGACTCTTCTAAAATACTGCAGAGCTAATTTAATTAACAATACAAATACTAATATGGGGGGGGGGAATTACCCTTTTTGAAATACTTATCTTTACTTAAATATGCAAGACAAAGCCAATTAAAAGATAGTTAGCTTTTAAAAATGAGCTGCTTCTTAAAAAGAAGCTCCATTATGTCATTTCTTTAGAGGTGCTACTTAAACTTCTTAATCTTGTAAAAAAGAACACCTGAATTTTGTTATAGAAAGTATTTATAGCATTCCTGAACACAATATTTAAGTATTTTGGCAAACTGTGTGAGGCTTTGTGGTTTGATTGGTTTGTTGGGTTGTTTGTTTGTTTTTTTAATACAACTGTTAAAAAACAAATGTAAATGTAAAAAAAGCCTTTACTTCACCTCTTTCCCATGCCTAAGGGAAGAAGAAAATACTCTCAAGTATTTACACTTTTTCTTAATACATTTACTTAACACATTTCTTTTGAAGGGGAATTTTCCTGTAGCATTAAAACCAAATAAGAAGGACAAACAGATTCACTTTCTATCCCAGAGAAACATCCCGTCAACTCCTTGTCCCACAGGGCTCCTGGCTTTAACACAGATGGAATAACTAAACTGCCAGCATATTTTCCCAACACATTCCTTCCCACCCCAGCCAAAAAGCAGCAGCTGGTAAATTCTGTTCATCCTTGAAGAGGGTATAGTTTTCAGTCATTACTATCACCACCTGGACAACAAGGAGGGAAATATCACACATATTCTCCTTTATAAGAGATTAAAATTAGGTCACCATGAAGTATGCACTTGAGAAAGAATCTGATTTAACACTCCTAAAACTATTACTTTATTCCACACCCATATATTTAAGAGGTGCGAGCAACATCTGCAGGAATGGCAGACCATACTAACTGTCACAAGCATCTGGCTTTGTAATTCAGCCAAACTTCAGACTCAGGTTTTCTGCATCAGGTGCCAGGTTAAGTTCAAGACCACAGACACATTCCTAGCTAAAAAACAACAACAAAAAAACCCAAAACAAATAAAAAACCCCACACCCCAGCTATTACCAAGATTAAAAAAGAAAAACCTAATTACTCACCCTTCAAGCAAGTATAGTTTCTGCACATATTTTAGCTGGCATTGTATCTTTAAATAACGATATTTATTGCATTTGTATTTGTACAAGAGCAAGACAAGGCATTTCAACAACCACGACCTTCAGTTTTGTAAATAAATCAGTATTAACCATTATGTTTACAGTCACTGGACTGGAGTTTACAATCACTCCACCACCTGGAAGTCAAGACATTTTCTCTTAATAGTTTGATTTGCACTTAAGTTGTTCCTGTTTAATTCCTGTCCAGGACAACTCAGAAAAAAAAAAAAAGAATTCATAACATATAAAATTGCAAAAGACCTGAAGCTTCATACAGGCTCCAACTCCTGCCAGGTTATGGGAGACATCTATACCACAAACCAGTTCGGTCTCCGGACTCCTGTACGTGAGACTAAGAAACTAAAAGAAGCAGCAGCTCTTCAATGCTGTAAAAATACAACTGGTAGCAGCAGTTCAGAATGGAATCCATTTGATTATTTATATGTACCTAAGGAAATTCAACAGGATGAGTGAAGCTTAAGGTCAATACCTTTCTGTTTAAATATCAAGAAAATGGTTCCCATTTAAGAAGATAAAAACCAAATCACTCAAGCTAGCTTTCACCCGGAAACCAATTCAACTGTATTTTAGGAAATCCACCAATATTGAAGTTTATATCAATACAGGCCTTATCCATACTTGGTAAGCAGTTTACGTCGAGCTTCATCAGTAAAAAAGCAGTTGCACAGCTTCTCAGTGAAAATTAAGGTTTGCTGAGGAAGGGGGGAAACAACAAAAACAACAAATCCTGACACTTAATCCTTAAGTTACTAGGCCTAACTTTATATGCAAAATTAGCAAGTTTTGAGGGCAAGCAAATGCAAGAAGTTTCAACAGCACGGTACAGCTCCTTGTTGGTAGCAGACAAAGATATGACAAAGAATACCTTACAGAGGAGGCTTTTGAAAATATCAGCCACAGCCAATAATAAATACATAAACAAACTGAACAGTCTGGGGAGGTTGTTCTAATAAAGACCTGAAAGATTCCTGTGTGCCATTTCTCTCCTGATGCTGAGCATGAGCTCAGCTACCTATTAGCTGAAATCCTGAATATAACTTACCTTGAAACCCTGAATAAAATATAATCATCCTAACCATATGACAACTATTAGAAATCAAACACCTCTGTGCAAATCGTAGCAGCTACAGAAACATTTGGACAAAAGCAAAGGGTTAGTAGGGATTTTAGATTGTTGCACTACAGCCTCAACAGGAATGCCTGTCTTGCAAGAGAGGCCTTCAATCAAATTCTACCAGTTTTTACAGTTTTGCTGCAAATCCTGCAAGTCAGGAATGCCCATAAGCAACACTTGCCACCAAAGAGAGGGTTAAGCTCTGTGATGACAGGGTCTCGCTGAGCTCGGGAGGGAGATGCCCCCAGCCGCCAGCCCAGGCCCTGTCCATGGTACTTCACCAGGAGCATCCCAGCTGCGGGGGGGGCAGCAACTGCGGGGCTGCCCAAAGCCTAAACAGGGATAGATCAGCGCTGGGTGGGCTATGAAAAACAAATTACTTCCATTTTATAAACACACCTGCCCATATGGAGCTCTGAGGTAGCTTTTTAAATTTTTTTACTTGGAAAGACGTGTGGTTAGGAGGTGGAAATGCATAGAGAAAGAAGGATTAGATTGCAAGCGAGAAAGGTCTTGGCGAACCAAGGTTGATGCTGCACACCTTTAAACATCTAGCAACGGAAACTACTATTCATGACAATCTCCCCTGCTTCCTCATCCAGTAAGCTGACTGGGGAGATAGTACTAAAACTACTCTTATGTTCCGCAACAGTTCCTCTGCATAGAAAAATCTATCAGATTACCATGAACTTCTAGAATGAAAGTTCTACCAAAATTGTCCTATACCATTGTTATTGATGCTCTGTTTGTAATTTCAGAACTACTTTTAAGTGCAAACAAACAAACAGTCTTGATCTGTTTTCCCATGCTGAAAGGAAAAAAGGAAGTAGCTGAAATAGAGCCTGAACTGGAAGGCACCAGTCCACTCCGGACTCACTGCTATGACAGAACAAGAAAACAGTCCCCAGATATAGAAAAAAAATTAGTATCTGTCATTTCAAATGAAACAACAATGTTCAGTCTTGAAACTAGGACACATAAAATAGAGTTAAGAACTTGAGCAAGTAAAAAAAGAGAAATCACACTGTATGTAACTTTGGACACAAAGCTAAACCCCACACAGGGCACTAAGCTAGACTTAGTAACAAAAGTCTACCTGTGTACTCCTAAGGACTTCCACCACCAATCACCTGATGTATCAACTCAGGGCCTAAACCAATTTTTCTCATGGCCTTATGCAACCCAGAAACTATCAACATAAATATAGCCTTTTGACTTGGGTCAAAAAACAATGCTCAGTCACCTTTCCAAAGTGGGCGGAGTAGCACATGATCACAGAATACCAGGTTGGAAGGGGCCTCAAGGATCCAATCTTTCTTGGCAAAAGCACAGTCTCGACAAGATGGCCCAGCACCCTGTCCAGCTGAATCTTTAAAATGTCCAATGTTGGGGAATTCACCACTTCCCTGGGGAGATTATTCCAATGGTTGATTGTTCTCATTGTGAAGAATTTTCCTCACGTCCAATCAGAATCTCCACTGAAGTAATTTGTACCCACTACCTCTCATCTTTTCCATGTGACTCTTTGTAAAAAGGGAGTCTCCATCTTCTTTGCAGCCACCTTCTAAATACTGATGTATTCAGTGACATATTCAGCCCCAATATAGCCAAGGACAAAAGACACCACTATAGTTACATATCCCCAGTGGCTTCTTTACGCTGATACTGCAGTTATCTTACTGTCCTATAAGCTGACCTAGACAGCCCTAGAAAACTAAACCTGTTTTTTGCTAATTCAGCCCCCAAAAAGGCCTACTGTAAGATCAGCTGAACATCAGTGCAAGAGGACAGCTAGGAAACTCCCGAGGGAGGGATACGAAAGGAGACTACCTTTTCTAATATGGGCTTGAAGTTACTACCTTTTTAAACAGCACTTAAAGTACCTTTGCATTATAATCTGTGAAGATGCACCTTGGCTACAGACCTTTAATCATATTCCCAAATAACACTGTAACTAAAATCTTACTTTATGTTCTTAGAAAGTACTGGTTTAATGCTCAGCAATTTTTTATAAAGCTCAAGTCTAAAAGGACCAGATGATAGTGTAACATAATCAATGGTACTTAACCAGGGGCAATGCATCATCTTTTCTGCAATTTCTGCACACGCGTTCCCTGTCATTCATGTCCACACACAGTGCTCAGCAGAAGGTACGGTAGATGGCACATCTTGGAGGTGTGAGCTACACAGATGTAAGGTCACCCTCAGCATTCCATGACCACCCCCGCTTCACCTGCCACCCTTACCCACATCAACATTTACCAAACAATTTTTGTCCAGATTCACACAATGAAATATTTCCAACACTTTGAGTACTGGCCAGAGTATTAGTTTAATATACTGATTACTTTTATAAGATTGCATATCACAAGATACCCTGAAATGTGTAACATGATTCAAACTCTGCTTCTGTAACACACTGCACATTTTCTGATCTGACAATTACTGTTTTCAGATCTCAGTATTTTTATACTTGATCTTGATTTTTGGATTTGCGCTTACATTGCTTTGAAATTTCCCACTTCACCCTAGAACTTTCTCAAACTATTATTTCCAATAACTGACAGAAATCTAGAGTCCCTAAACTGCACAGCGGAATGATGAAAAACTGCTTTGTTATGATGATTCTTCTATCCTAGAAATTACAGATTGTCCAAGCAGTCATGTTACTCCAAATAATAATTTAGAATATTATATGCAGATGTAAAAAAAGGGGAAAGTAATATTCTAACTTTTTCAGTTTGAAGGAAAGAAAAGAGAGCACAATCGGTGGAAATCACTCTAAAAGAAAGAAGCAGCAGTATCGAGTTTTGCCACTCGGTGGCAGCACACCAAAACACTTGAGCAAGGCCACAAAAAATTATCAGGACATATTCCTTTACATCTCTCATACAAGTGCCAGAATTCCTGGAAGGCTCTGGTTACTTCACAAATTTAAGATAGGCACCTAAATTTTTAAGACTACTGACTTCACATTCAAGTGGACATTAAAGGCTCAAAATTAAAAGAGCTCTACACTTCAATCCTTCAATCTTTCTTACTCATGCTTACAGGTTCATTTACCTCCACCAAAATTGCCAAATGCCTGCTAAAGAAGATTCCCAAGCAGGTGCAAGCTGGGGCAAATAGAATGAACACCTGAGAGTCTGATGCCCTGACAGTGCCAACTGTTCATTCAAATAGAACTTAAATAGGATTCAACAGATTCAGGTGAAATATCAGTTTGGATTTTACCTTCTCCCCATGCTGTCAGAAAGGCCTACCAACAGATCAAAAACTCATTACAGTAATTTAGACTTCTCTTACCAGCATCTCTGCCATCACCTGAAACCGCTGCCAGTGTTACAGGTGAAAGGCAGCACCACATGCAGCAAACGCCTAACAGCGCTGCTACAGGCAGTGACAAAGAACCAGAACTGACAGTCTTCACTCTTCTAAATAATTGACGTTAAGCAAAGGTTAGGTATCAGGCTAAATAATTTAACAAACACGTTCAAGAAATGTTCGAAACCACTATTACTGAAGCGGGAAGGAGATGTAACAAGAACACAAAGACCTGCTGGTTTCCTTCTCCTCTTATTAATGCTGTAGCAAAGGCTCGTTTGCTCATGGGTAACACAGGACAGCTGTCTCTTCTTTCAAACGGATCTTGTAACACAGGCATGTACAAAGACATACAAACTATGCTTGACTTCTCTAGTCACATGATAAACAGCTTTATTTTGCACTATCTGTATTCTACGTGTCAAACCTGCCATTAGCTATCAATCATATCATTAACACACAAGTTGTTATGACAGTTCTTACAGAATTATTTTCTATATATTAAATCTTCATTAGTGTCATTTCAAGATATTAAATGGTCATTGCTTAATGATCCCATGCAAAAGCAACTAATAAAGTCTTTACAGTACTATTTTTTTTTGTACCATATATAAGTTTATATTATTCAAATGCTTGACCTCTGGAACAAAGAATTTAAGAAAACAAACTATTCTTTTTATGGAGATCGAGTCATCACTTTAAGTCAAACATCAGGAAATAAACTCCGCATGAATCACAGAAGAGCAACAGTGATATTTAAAAATATAAAGTAAAAATTCAAGTAGAGAAAATAAGCTTTCCCTCCTTTCCCTCAACCAGACCAAAGAGCTTACTGTTGTCTAGCGCACAGGCAGTGTGGTACGGCCCTTCGGTTTGATCAGCTTTTTAAAAATACCCTTTCACCGGGACACACGTACACACGTAAAATGAGTTAGCCTAATCCAGCATAAGAGCCAAAAGATAAAATGGAGACCAAGAGGGAGAACTGGAAGCACACCCGGGGAGCCAGTGAGCCGCCGCAGTGTGCCATCAGAGGGAGCACAAGCCTCAGGCACAAGCGCTCAGGGGCAGAGCCGGGGAGAGCAGGCAGCCCCGCGGCTCTGGGGCCACTGAACACCTGCACGGGTTCAAGGCAGGGCTGCTCCTCCCGACTTGTGTTGATAAACAGCACGTGTGGGAAAGAGCTGAGAGAAAACAAGGAAAGTTGTTGTTGACAAAACACAGCCGCTATACAATTTTTATATACAGATGGGGACAATGAACAAAAACTTCCAAGTTTTGCCCATGTAAATTAGTAATATTAAATAAAGGTTAGGAAAAAGGTGCTCCTTATCCTTTTTTTCAGTAAACATACTGCCTTCAAAAGGAAAAATGGATACCGTATTGCAACGTGGAGCTTGATTTTGGGTCTGACTGAAGTGAAAAGGGATAAGCTGAACAAATAAGGCACTTGGGGATACACCAGCCCAGGGTCTCACTTCACCCCTTTGCTGCTGTTCACGCCAGGTGTGACTCCAACCCACCACCTGCTCCTCAGCACAACCTCTAACAGCAGATCATCAGCTGAGGCAGGGAGAAAAGAGGGGACAACGATCCTATTGAATAAGAAAATAATACCCACCCACCGCAAACCAAGCACACAAGTTCCTAAGTCTCCTTTTCTAATTCTTCTGCTGAAGAGGGAACAGAAGGCATTGTTCTGCATATTCAAGACCCACAGGATAAGGTCTAGACAACACCGATGCTCTATTAGGCTCAGCCTGTTCGAGAAGGAAAAATGTTTGCTGATTTACCTGTGTCTCAAGTTGCAGAACACACTACCTTCCTAATACACTAGGAAAAAATAGTTACCTGTATTTCAGAGGTACTGAAGAAGTAGCAGAGTAGGGTTACAGTACCTCTGGGGATTCTCTAGATCCAAATTTTCTTAGGTAATCTTCATTTTCATATTTAAAAGTGGCCTCAGCAAAATCAGCCGAGTCTGGCATCTTTCAAAAATTTACTCAATTGTATTTTAGTCAGGGGAAAAAAACCCAAACAAACCAAAACCAAATCACAATCAAAAAAACCTCAACCCAAACAACCGCATGACCAATTTTAAAAGGAAGGTCAACTAAAATCTGACTGAATTTTTGCAAAATAATTCTAGTTGGGGGGGGGGGGAGGGAGACTATCTTTTTCACAGGAATCAAAAGCTGGAGGCACATACTTGGTGTTAAGTACCTCGCCTGCTTAGGACAAGTGTAAATGAGTCATACCATCTGTACTCACATTCAAAGGATAGTCTGGCGAGATAGCAGGGAGAACACAAAGCAGTATGACACTCTGCTCTTAATGTTATGGAACCAGTTAAGTTGGGGAGTAGAGGAAGACTTACCAGTTAAAATAAAAGCTACCTTTGGTAACAGACACTGAATGTCTTGTTCTCTGAATTTATAATTATCTGTAGGATTCCACCCAGTAACCTATAGTACTACAGAGATACCTATAGTCTCACATACAGACACTGCAGAGGCTGATTAATGCTGTATTTCATATGAATATATTTATCTCACAGCATAATGCAAGCGCTGATCAAAGTAGAAAGTGAATAGATGGGAGCAAGAAGTCATTCCAGAACATCAATAATTCAGAGAGAAGCTATTTAAGATAAGCATTTGTTACAAAGACAAGACAAAATGCGTTGACAAAGGAAAAAAAAAAACAAAAAAAAACCCCCAAGGAATAGAATGAACACTGGCGAGCAGCCTCTAAACCAAGCTGTGCTGAGCAGAGCAAAAGCAGTGACTGGATGGGAAGAAACACCACGGGCCTCACAAAGACACAGTGTGAGACTAATGCCAGCCAAGGGGGTGGAAGTCTCACCCGAAACGATGGCTCGTGGCAGCGTCTGAGCGAAGGCGGACAGAGCCAGCGCCAGCGTCTGGAGCAGCGCGGCACAGAAGGCTGCTCTTCCCAACACAGCTGTGTGGGTGAGGGACCCAAATTCGTGCAAGTCACAACTAAGGTAGTAAAGGCTTACCGCGGAACAAATTACGAATACTGGAAAAATGTGCACAATTCAGGTTTCTTTGTGTGTTTTTTTTAAAAAGAAGTCCTGGAAACGTAAAGTAAGGCTGAAGCTACCAGCATTATTTTTGTTGTAATAAAAGTAATGCATTTTACAATATAAACCTAAGTTTTACTTTGGATCTCAGGATGTGCAAGTCAACATATTTGGCGTCTAATGCTCCAAAGTTTGAGTTTGCAGCACTAAAGGATGCTAAAGACCCGTTTCAACTTAGCCCAAAGACATTGCTTATTTATGATGGCTACATTTTGAGTACTTGCAGGAAGGACAAGTTCTCCCAAAGATATTCCTGCCTATCTCAGGGGCTGGTAGGGGGAGAAGAGACATCCATCTGCTGTTCTTAAATCTTTGTGACAATTTGTTTATATTTATACCAAGCTTTGAGGAGCATTAAACGTACAATTAATTTAAAATCATACCTCCATTTCTCTTTCCAGTTTTCATGCCTTCATGTAACTAAGAGAGGAGAAATCATACACTAAGAAAAAACTAAGAAATCTGATCCACTTATATTGGTTTATTTACTCGATGCTCTGACTCCTTCATTGGTTAAAATCAGGCATGTTATTTCAGAGCATTCTGTAGGTTATATTAATAGCACTGACAATTCCCAGCAGGTTTAACAGCAGCAGATATTTACAAGGATGTCTGGCCCCAGTAATCACAGTTCACAAGTAGGTACATTAACATAAAGCTAATATCATTAATATATACATCCAGCTGTGAGCTGAGTTGATGTGGGGGGAGATGACGTGTAGGGGTAGGAGGATGGATGCTAAGCCGTACCATTTCCTCAGTGACTACCTGTTTACCAAGGAGCAACGTTTGGAGGAGCTTCACGAGCAAATGAAGCAGTAAGTCAAGCTGTTTCATTATGAATCAGCAGAGACGTCAGAGATTATGGCAAAAGTACTACACCATTTCTAAATAAAAGCAGATTCAAAAAAATACATTTAAGTGCACTCCTGCTGTTGAATCCTACTTAATGATTTGCTATTCAGAAAAAAAGCTTTGAGCTTGAACAGTTACCTGCAAGAGGTGAAATAATGAGTCCACAAGTCTAGAGAATCGTGAATTTATGAAGCTTCCCACATGACAGAAAATAAAACACGTGTTGACTCTCTGAAGTTCACATCGCTATGAAAAATGACCAAGGCAGAAAAGGAGTAAGATCCTCAAGGGATTCCAGAAACCTTTACCTACATGCTATTTCACTGCGTGTACATGTACCTCTTCAAATAACTGCACATACAAAAAATCCAATTAAGCTTTAAAATATCTTACGATATACCTGAGATAGACACAGCTTTAGAAAAACATAATACAACAAACTACTGCAGCTCAGGTACGATTTTTATAATCCTCAATTTTGCTTTTACAATTCTTTTTGTTAAGTTCTTCAGAAAGAATTGAAATTCAAAAATTTGGAAAGAAAAAGCAAGCAGATGAGTTCTGATCGGACATTAAGAGGATAGATAAGAAGGAAGACAACAGCATTGCTCCTTAAGCTGAGGGAATAAATCTTTAAATATTACTTCACACATCTTTTAGCAAGGTAATTATCTGGATAAAAATAAGGTAGTGTGCTATGAGTCACAGCAGTTCCTATATAAAACAACCCATCAGGAAAGTTCCCAACCAGGATATATTTTTTAGAACCTACAGCTACTTTTCAAAACCACTGTACTTTAATAAGACTAGAAGAGAGCAATGCTTTCCAAACTGCAGAGATGCTTGTCACATTCAAAGAATGTGACAAGAAAAGAACTTCATACATATTAAAACCAAAGATGAAAACACGGATTCAGAGCTGTCTAAATCCACTTTTGTCCATAGAATGGTTAAAGTTGGAAGGGACCTTAAAGATCATTGAGTTCCAACCCCGCTGCCATGGGCAAGAACACCTCCCACTAGAGCAGGTTGCTCAAAGCCCCATCCAGCCTGGCCTTGAACACTTCCAGGGATGGGGCATCCACAACTTCTCTGGGCAACCTGTTCCAGTGTCTCACCACCCTCACAGTAAAGAATTTCTTCCTGGTATTTACTCTAAATCTCACTTCTTTCAGTTTAAAACCATTACCCTCATCCTATCTCTCTACTACCTCATAAAGAGTCCCTTCCCCATCTCTCCTGCAGGCCTTCTTCAGGTACTGGAAGGCTGCTACAAGGTCTCCCCGAAGCCTTCTTATCTCTAGGTTGAACAACCCCAATTCTCTCAGCCTCTCTTCACAGGAGAGGTGCTCAAGCCCTCTGATCATCTTTGTGGCCCTCCTCTGGACCTGCTCGAACAGGTCCATGTTCTTATGTTGAGGGCCACAGAGCTGGATACAGTACTCCAGGTGGGGTCTCATGAGGGCAGAGTAGAGGGGCAGAATCACCTCCATCAACCTGCTGGCCACACTTCTTATTTCAACAAGAACACACTTTTACTTGGTGAGAGAAGGGATAGAGAGGGAGTGGGGAAATCCCACAGCAGGGGGACATACATGCCCCTCAAAGGTTAATCTGGCTTCACAGAAACCTCAGTGCTTGAACCACAAGATGACTGAAGAGTCAAAACTCCTCAGGTTATTACTGTGAAACACTGACTTTCTGGTACATAGCGAACACATATTTTAGAACATCCAGGGGAAAACAACAGTTAAAAATGGGTATCTGGAAGAGGAAGGAAAGCATCATACACTTTAGATATCTGCCAAGGAGTCAGGCAAAGAGTAAAGTCAGGACCCTGAATTTTAGGAAAGCAAAATTCCAGCTGTTCAAGGAATTACTCAACAGGACCCCTGGGAAACTGCCCTCAGGGCAAGGAGAAGAAAAGAGCTGGCAGATCTTTAAGGATGCTTATCATAGAGCATGCAAGAGCTCTCAGTCCCCAGGTGTAAATCAGGAAAGGAATGCAAGAAACCAGCACGGCTGAGTCAAGACCTGCTGGTCAAACTGAAGAGCAAGAAGGGAATGCACAGCCAGTGGAAGCAGGGACAGGTATCCCAGGAAGAGTATAGGGATGCTGCTAGGCTGTGTAGGGATGGGGTCAAGAAGGCCAAGGTGCAGCTGGAACTGAACTTTGCAAAGGATGCAAAGAATAACAAGGGTTTCTATAGGTATGTCAGCCAGAAAAGGAAGGTCAAAGAAAGCATACCTGGCCCCCTTCTCTCCCCTGCTCGATGAACAAGACTGGCAAACTGGTAACAATGGATATGAAGGCTGAGGTACTCAACAACTGGTTTGCCTCACTCTTCACTGGCAACCTCTCTTCCCACACCTCTAGAGTGGATGGATTGCAAGACAGGGACTGTGGAAGCAAAGTCCCTCCCACTCTAAGAGAAGATCAGGTTCGTGACCACCTGAGGAACATGAACATATGTAAGTCAATGGGACCTCAAGGGATGCATCCTGGAGTCCTGAGGGAATTGGCTGATGTAGTTGCCAAGTCACTCTGCATCCACCTGACAGTCACGGCATGGTGACCGGAAAATGGGAAACTTTGCACCTGTTTTTAAAAAGTATAGAAAGGAGGACCCTGGCAACTACTAACCCGTCAGCCTCACCTCTGTGTCTGGTAAGATCATGGAACAGATCCTCCTTGAAGCTATGCTAAGGCACGTGGAAGACAAAGATGTGATTCAAGACAGCCACTATGGCTTCACCAAGGACTACTCCTGCCTGACCAGCCTACTGGCTTTCTATAATGGAGTGACTACATCAGTAGACAAGGGAAGAGCTATGGATGTCATCCATCTGCACTTCTATATGGCTTTTAACGTGGTTCCCCACAACATCCTTCTCTCTAAATTGGCGATATGGATTTGACGGGGTAGATAGTAGATGAAAAATTGGTTGGATGGTCACATCCAGAGGGTAGTGGTCAATGGCTCAATGTCCAGATGGAGACTGGTGACAAGTGGTGTCCCTCAGGGATCTGTATTGTGACCATTACTGTTCAATATCTTCATCAATGACATAGTGTGATTGAGCGCACCCTCAGCAAGTTTGCAGATGACACCTAGCTGAGTGGAGTGGCTGACATGCCTGAGGGACCGGATGCCATCCAGAGGGACCTGGACAGGCTTGAGAAGGGGGCCCATGTGAACCTCATGAGGTTCAACAATGCCAAGCGCAGGGTCCTGCATCTGGGTCAGGGCAATCCTCAGTATCAATACAGGGTAGGGGATGAAGGGTTTGAAAACAGCTCTGCTGAGAAAAACTTGGGAGGTACTGGAGGATGAAAAGCTGGACATGAGCCAACAATGTGCGCTTGCAGCCCAGAAAGCCAACTGTATCCTAGGTCGCATCAAAAGAAGCATGGCCAGCAGGCCAGGGGAGGTGATTCTGCCCCTCTACTCCATTCTCATGAGATCCCAGCTGGAGTACTGCATCCAGCTTTGGAGCCCTCAGCACAGGAAAGACACAGATGGACCTACTGAAGCAAGTCCAGAGGAGGGCCACAAAAATTACCAGATGAATGGAACACTCCTGCTATGAGGAAAGGCTGAGTTGGAGTTGTTCAGCCTGGAGAACAGAAGGCTCCGGGAGACCTTATTGTAGCCTTTCAATACTTAAAGGGGGCTTATAAGAAAGATTGGGACAAATTTTTCAGTAGGGCCTGTTGCAACAGGACAAGGGGTAGTGGTTCTAAGCTAAAAGAGGGTAGATTTAGATTGGACATAAGGATGTCCTTTAAGATGAAGGTGGAGAAACACTGGAGCAGGTTGCCCAGAGAGGCAACAGATGTCCCATCCCTGGAAACATCCAAGGTCAGGATGGACAGAGCTCTGAGGAACCTGTTGAAAACATCCCTGCTTATTGCAGGGGGTTGGACTAGATGACCTTTAAAAGGTCCCTCCCAACCCAAACTATTCTACAATTCTGTTCTATGATTCTTAATCATATTGACTATATCTTCAAAAGGCCATTTTAAAAAAAGCGGCAGGAAAACATAGCAAAATACATGGAGCAGAGCAAAATATATATATGGAATAGCTCTTTGAATAGAGTTAAGAGTCCGCAATTTAATATAAACAACTTCCAGCACTACTAACACACATGCGGTTTTGTTGCCTTAAGAGCCTTGAGGTTATTGTTAAGGTGGAGCACGAGAAGAGTCAGAATCAACTATTTCACTTGGAACAGAGATTTAGCTGTATCCATACAAGCTTTTGACACTGCTCAATGATATAGAGCTTTTATTTCCTCAAAATGCAAGCTCTAGAAGAATAATAGCCAGCAGACTCAGAGGCACATTTTCAGCATATGTCAGTGAGCCGCATCAGTCAATGACAGGTCAGATATCTTAGCAAAAAGCATAATTTGCATTTTCCAGTTCAGTGAGGCTCCATGGAAAATGCAGAGGTATCTCCACACACTTCAGGACTTTCTTCCTCCAGGGAAAAACTCATTTGCTTGGACAGGATGCACAGTCCAACAGCCAAACGTCTCCTTTACCTGCACCCTGCCAATTGCTTAAAGCTTAAGTCATGACTGTCACTTCCACGGGAACACAAGAAAAAAATTGGTGTTGCTACCAGCCACGCACAAGTGCCAGAGCTACATCAATACAGCCTGTGAAGGGAGGAAAGTTGGGTGCCTCCGTCTGCCAGAAGCTGCTCATATTCTCTATCTGGTCACAGGATTGCCATGCATAAGACCACAATTTTTAAGTTCAGCAGGATGTGGCAATTACAGGGAAAAAAAGGATTTTTTGCATATCAAATTATGGAGTAAAAATGTATTTTAAAAAACATTATTACATTTCACAGACAGTGAAATACTGAAAGGGGTGTGAAAAAGACGGGTTAACTGTTACAGCTAAACCCACCTGCACGGTAGACACAAGGAACTCCCAAGAAAACTAATCCAAATGAAGTAATGGCATCAATCTAAAGCAGATCACTTAAACCAAACCAAGACCTTGCTCATTTATGGTTAAATATAGTTAGGCCTTATATTGACTAAACAGAATTCCCGTCCAAAGTACACTCCCTTACCTCCAAATACCTAGCTGCAGTGCTCTTAAAAATAGAATGAGTGAAATCTTTCCTTGACAGACAGGAATCCAGTAAGAATTGTGCCACGTGAGAATTTAATGTTTTTCACTTATTCAGGGATGAGAAGGACAAGGGTCGGATGGGGAAAGATGACATTCTAAACATGGAACACAGAAGTGATGTGCACTAAACATGGCGTGATCCAAATCAACACAAATCAGAGGAGGCAAAAGAAAAACCCTATAAAATGAATACTGCAGCAAATGTACATCTCTCCACAGCAGCAAATCAGTGCTGCAGCCATTTCTCTGACCTCAGTCCTAAACTGCTTAAATTCCTCCACAGGGACAAGACCAGCAAGCTACCACTAAGTACCCG
The DNA here is from genome assembly GCA_025769975.1 of Gallinago jamesoni. Classification (NCBI taxonomy): domain Eukaryota; kingdom Metazoa; phylum Chordata; class Aves; order Charadriiformes; family Scolopacidae; genus Gallinago; species Gallinago jamesoni. Next base: position 34,704,886 of record JAOQGH010000012.1, read on the forward strand.
TGAATAACACACCTGGCTTACTGCTCTTCGGAACAGACTTCCAAATGCTTTATTAACACTTTTTCAACTAATTTTGACTTGTATTTAGATGAAGGGCAGACCCAGTAAAATCAAAGTGAATTATCTTGGTTTGTATTTTTGCTTTTTAGATGCACTTAAATAGCATTTGATAACCTTTACAATGCATTAATTACTTCACTTTTATAACTTTTGCTTTACTTTATTATTTTATCAGGACATTTAATAAAAACAGAAAATTAAAAAAAAGTATTTAAGTTGTTTTAATTACATGTGCCACTAATTAAAAAGCTTCCAAAAACGTCTCACGTTAAGCAGTTGTTGTAAGAAGGAAATACTATGGACAGCTAATGAGCTGAATCAATCACTTGGGGTTGGTCAAAGTCTGACAAAATTTTAGGATTAGTACAAATCTGTCAGACTTCATTTCATAAGAGAAGCTTTTCTTTTCCCCAGCTTCTTCTGGTTTTCAACACTGAACAAACCTAGAAAGAGGAGTAATTGTAAAGAAAATACCATTTGTTCCAGAAGAAACTACTGTTGTCTAATGCCTCTTTAAAAACAGTGAACTTTCACAAACTCATTCCAAGTGCTTAGCTCATGGCTTCCATCCGTGAAGCAGCTTGAATTCAATCCTTTGGCAACAAGTATATGCTATTTAAGCATTATTTTTTTAATTCTTTGAATGCAAGTAGATGCTGTACTTAGATATAACAAGTTATATTCATATATTTTCCTAATGCAGTTTTTTTTAATTAAAAATTTCCCTGTCCCAGTCTCTAGATCCTCAAGCTGAACATTCCCTCAAAGTTCCCACACTCCACGCCAATAAACCACACTGAAAACAGATTAACCTTTTGTCTAGTCTTATCACAGAGAACCTTTGTACAACATAATACAAAAAGCACAACAGAACATACTCCATATCTCTTATAAAATAGGGAACATTAAGTACAGAATAGCAAAAAAATTACCATAAGTGTCATTTAATTCACAACCTTAAGCCTGATTTTTAAACACTAATAGGCACATAATACAGATGTTCTTAAAACTGGGCATACTTTTAATAGTTTTCATTTATTTCTGGATAGCAAATAGGATTCTGCTATCCTTATATTCCCTTCCCTTCCAAAGAAAATCTAGAATCAGATGCTTACGTAAGCTTTCTTAAATATCAAACTACTTTTCTTATTAACACTTTGCAAAATACCTATTTATTAGATGTTTTGACAGACTGGGTTTCCCCACACACAAATTCCAGTGTTCATGTGTTTTACACTTTTACGTGTGACCCGTGTGATTTCTGACACCTATTAGGAGCAGCACGGACACCATCCTCCAGCCACCTGCTCTACAGCCCCCAGCAGGGACAGCTGACCTACTCATGAAGCAGCCCCTGAATGACTGGCTAAAGTTTTTAGGCAAACATAACAAGAAATAAATAAATTAAAAGGCACTGATGAGCAGTCTCAAAATGTAACAATAACTAACTAAATAAATGAACAAATAGTGCTGATAAGCAGTTTCAAGAACAAGCCTGAAACAGAAGCTGTAACTCGACCTTCACTGAGCCTTCCCTATTGCTTCGAAAAAACCAAAACAAAAGATGAGGGCTAAGCACCCTGACTTAAGTCTTCCATATTCTTTGCTTTTTAGCTCAAAATACATATAACAAAGACATCTGTAATATACAGGTGGTATATAGTCAACTATTTGTTTGGAGACTGTTACGTGCAATTTTATTATACTCTTATTTTCCAAGGTGCATTCTTACAGTCAAAATACACGCCTTTTTTTTTTTTTTAAGCCAAGCTTTGTAGGTTTATCATTGTTTATTCCAGAAAATTAAACCACAGGCAAATGCATGAATAGTCTCATCCATAACCCTCTGAATTAAATAACTTTGCAGCAGGATCAAACTGGGAAACACAATGAAGTGAGTAATAGTCCATCTTGATAAGGTTTTCTGTAATGGCAATTCAAAATGCTGTCCTTTCTAGCTCCTGATTGATAGAAATATTTGCACAACTAATGCGCTTAGGCTGTGGTATCCATACAACTATACTAGACGATATCTGGGATATAAACCAACAAGTTTAATTATTGTTTTTTATTTCAATTTCCTATAGAGCTAAGATGAAAAATTTACGTCCATTACAGAAGCTTTAAGTTTTGTATTTGTAGAGAAGTGACCAATTACTATTTTAGTTTACTTCAACTTGGTTATTTTTCTACAAGCATATTTTCTCATTAGATATTTCCCTTCCCCGAGCATGTATCTCTGTGCAGGGAGATAGGGGGATCACTAGTCACAACAGGCACGACTCCAAGCAGTCACTGGAAGGTGTCCAAAAATTAGTGCCGCGCACATAGAAGCATACGAGGGAGGTAAGAAGTCGAAGGGCTTTCTGTCCATACACGTCTCCACGACGGAAAAGGCTGCAGCAAGTTTAAGTTACATCTGGCATTGCAGTTTTCAGGTAACTGGACTACCTGAACATGATCTTACACTTTCACTGTAACCTCCCGAGAAGAGGTGGAAAGCAAGATAAAGCCTTTTCGGTGTCATTTTCAGAGGGCCAGTTGTAGAACCATGAGTAGTACTGCAGGTCATCGGCCCATTAAGGGGGTGGAATCCTGAGAAATGCTGCACGAAAACCAGCACACAGCTGTCATATAGGAGATGGGAAAAAGCTGAGGGTCCTGAAAGGCACCGCATGTGGTAAACAAGTATGTTATGGAAGTACTTTCCCTGTTTCAGTGTTTTCAGAGTCAGCCTAAGTCAACACAGTGTGTTATAAATAGAAGCGGGCATCCTTAAGACCCTAGGTTCTCTCACAATTAGAGAGGCATTCACAGCCACGCTCAAACCCCAAAACAACCAGGAACCAGACAAGAAAATTAAGCATGTTGCTGAGTTGCAAAACACATTCTCAAAAGTTTCAGGCCAACAACTTTAAAGTTACTTTCCCAGGGAGAGAAAGAGGTCCAAGGCAGACCATGCTCGGGTTCCTCCACTGACCCACCCAGCCCCCAGACCAAAGGACAGTCACAGAAGACACCTATTCTGTCAATACAGGACTTCTGCCACCAAGGAAGACATTAGAGTAAGTTTATCTGAGCCACACCACTTTTTTTCTATTTCCTACTTAAGAAAACTTCCAAGGAACAACTTCATAGTCATATGCTAATGCAAATAATTTGTCTCTCCCCACCCTTTTCACCACTTTGCAGAAGAAAAGAATAAACTGCTGGTTAAGCTCAGCTGCAACCAAATATCAAACCGTGGCCTTAGGCAGGATATTAGGAGCCAGTGAGCTTCAATCATCTTGTTAGAAACTTTGCAAATGAAAAAAACAACATAAGGAAAAACATGTCATTAAACTCCATCCTAAAATTATGAAACTCCTACCCTTTCATGAGAATGTACCCACTCCACATGGCTTTAAAGACTGGGGTTCATTCAGCCAACGTACTCCCATCTCACACACACTCAGAGTCCCACCCCACACCAGAAATATATTAGCATTCAATAGATTTTTCTGTCTGTTTCTCCTCCTGTCTGCCAGCTGAAAACTTTGGTTTTCACTGTGGTAGATAATTTCCAAGTCACATAATTAGCACAGTTTGGGCTGTTAATTAACCTCTTAAAAGAAGACTAGAGTAACAAGATAAACGTATTCTAATGTTTCTGCCTATTCTGAACCTTGCTTGTTGCGGGTCATTTTCATTGTTTCTCACCTAGTGAAAAAAAAAAACCACAAGAGGGTGCAAATACACGCCAACCAAAGCAGTTGCCACCTCAGGTCTGCAGCCACACCACGCGCAGTAAGAACACAATATTCCAAAGAGGCATCCTGTGACCATGCCTTGCTTCACGGCCACGCCACGTGTCACTGCCCTCCACGCGAAAGCACCAGGTCATGCAATCTGGAGGACAAATGACATCGTTCCAACAGCTTCTCCTCTTTTCTTCAATTACCCATACTGCTTTACAAATTACTTTTCCCAAAAATAAGTGATGTCAGGCAACATAAGGGAAGCACTAGTGGGCACCGTAGTCATAATATATTAAAAAAAAAAAAGAAGAAAAGGGAGGGGGAGGGATTTTGTGAACATGTCTACCACATGTATTTCAGAAGAGGCAGTAGGGGCTCCCACTGCATAGAAGGCTGAACTCCAGTAGGTATTTCTGAGATGCTTTCTGCAGGCACATTCATTCTGTCCTTGGGTTCGGTTGACTCGGGTCTTCTGCTGCCACAAGACCGAGCTTCAGGCCTAGAAGATTTATTTCTGCCTGTGGTCGTTCAGGAGGCAAAGAGCCAATTTTCCAAAGAACTTACTCCAGAACAACAGTTCCAAAGCCACTTTGCAAAACCTCCAACCTGCATGGAGGAGCGCACTGCTAATACTGGTATGGCAAGCTCCCAGGGCAGGGGAGCTGAACTTCTCCTCTGACAGCCTCCACAGACACCGCTGGCATTGCTATTCCTCCTGTCATTCAAACAGATACTATTTCTTTGGCTTATGTAAGTTCCAGTGAAGAACTTTATAGAAGGAAACGTATCTCACTGCTCCCCCATGCAAGGGGTTGGATGTCGAGACAGGAAACCAGTGAGATACCCTAAATGCTTACGGTATTTTCAACAGCCATTGCGACAGCAAAAGAGCCTTCCAGATAAAGCTTAGGCTGAAAAGAAAAGACTTAATCAACAGCTTTTTAACAGTCATGCCACTTTTTCAGCAAAATTCTTCTACTACTTGTGGGCACGGAGTCACGAACTGTGGTACTTCTACTTGGATGCTAGTAGTTATCCTTTAATTATGTAGGCACTAGGCTTAATACTTTAATGATTACTAAAGCAGCTTTAACACATACACAGAGCACTGCAGGAGTTTTATCAACCTTCAGGTGAGGAAGCCTCACAACTAATCTGTTCAAACGCAAACTATGAAAAATATCGCACTTTTTATTTAAGCACTTACAGCCTGTTAAGTGTTGTGAGTCTTAACACAATAGAGCAGCCAACTCCCAATGCACAAAGGCAAAGCCCTTTCAAATACGAAAGATGTGGCTGCATGCAGCTATATTTACCCTTTGAAGATGACAAATTTTATATACTTGACCTAAAGTCATTTTTTGCTTCTCTGGGTGTAGAAAAACAGTAGAAAGCACTCCTCCCTACATAATTCACAGCATTAGTTCGAGACTGTAGGTACTGGAGAGTCTCCTTCCTGTGCTGTAGAAAGGTGCAGCAGGTAGAAAAGTCATTGCAAACAGAGCTCCACTGGGTAGCTGGGTACCTGTTGGGGGTTTGGATTATCCTTGACTACGAATCTCTGAAGTCCATCAGAAGAAAAGCTTCATTGATCACTGATACTGGCAATCTGTGATAACCATTTTTGTTTGTCTTGTTCTCACTTTAGTGCTTTACAAATCCCTTTTTCACCTTTCTTTTACTCTCATTATGAAGACCTTCTCCTCTCTTGAGCTCCGTTTCTTCTGGAGTAGATTAAATTGACTATTTATACCCCTAATTGCAGTAATTATAATTTGTTGAACTTAGGGTAGAAGAATAGAGAAATGTCTATGGACGAGTCATAAAATCTTACTTATTCTTTACTTGAAAAGTTCTAGTTTATTTAATAGACTTCTCATTCTGTGATCTAAGTGTTAGATAAGAATATTTAAATGGCTGTGTGCTTGTGGATGGAAAGAAACAGAAAACATAACTTCATGGGGTAGGAGCAGAAGAAATAAATGATGAGTCGGGTGGTTGTTATAGGATCAGGAATGATGCAGGACAGTTCTGGCATTTGCAACCTTGCAGGTGACAGAGAAGAAGAGAAAGGGTTCTCCTACAAGGCCTCCTTAATACTGAAAATTATCCCTCAGAATGAAAGAACGCTATTTAAAAAAAAAACCAACAGATGCAGCTGAGCTGCAAAACAAAATACTGTTCCTGGAACTGAGGCAGGAGCAAAGGAAATGAAAATTATCAGGCAGCACCACTACAGAGTTCTAATTTGGCGACGAGAATGTGCAGCAACACAGTATTAAGCATAAGACCTCTTTCTATTGATCCTCGTGTTTTAGCAAACACAGCAAGAACTGAACAGAACTCTGCAGTTACAAAGGAATGGAGGCGAGGGGTAGGGAATTCCATTAACACGCTGTTTCTGAAGTGTCCTTGTACCATGACTAGAGATGTTTCTCTAATTCAAAACAACAAGTAATAATGTAACCAGAAAAACAACGTTAGCATTCTGTTTTTCTTCATCTGCTTATTTTACGGGTGCTTTTCCTTCATTTTAGCCTATCAGAAATAGTTTGTGGGGTGACACTGGCGAGAGAAAGAAGCGTTAGCAGAGGTAGAGAAAAACCAGCAGACACCACACAAGAGACCTGAGGCAGGAAAGAGATGACAAGTTCTCAGGATGAAAAGAAAGATGTGGCATAGACTGCCTGCCCTCTATCACAAGCAATGGACAAAAGCAGCAGATGACCTAAAGATGGGATTGGGAAGAAAAAAAAATACCAATTACCCCTAACGTTACATAAAACTGAATATGCAGCGATGGATTTAAATGACTACATCATGCATTAGTTACAGGTTATGTCAGCAAATAAATACCCACAACTTCCCAAAAGTGCTGGTGTGTCCTGTCCCCCCTTTTTGAATCAGTTCAGCTGTCTGATTGATGCATGTCCTTCAGCTATGAGCTAGGCAGAGCCTTGGTGTCTCATGCTGCCTTCTGCGAGATGACCAGCTTCCCGAATGGGAGGTTCAACCTCCTCAATGTTGTAAGTTACAGTAGAGATGGAGCTATCAAAATGTAGATGACAAACAACAAAATCTTGACATAAAACACTGAGTTCTTCACAATCGCTAGAAATTCACTAAGCTCTAAAAAGGCTCATTTTGGCCTAAATGCTATAAATACTGCAATTTCATTCTCATTTTGTCATGGTGACTAGAATCTGTGATTGTGTCCCCTTCTCTCTCTTTATTAAGGTACTATTCCATCTTCACCTTGCCAAAATGAATTTAAAAAAAAAAATTCAGATGTACCCTTCTCTGCACTGGATGGGAGTGAAGCACGGGATTTCAGCACAAAGTGAGAGTGAACCTCAAGTATGAGGTTGTGCATGATTGCAGAATGACCAGGAATAACTTAAAAGCAAAAGCTCATCAGCTGGAATTAGGAAGACCATTAAGTGACAGTCCACTGTTTAAAAGTATGTAAGCATTAAACATTTAGGATAGCTTCACAACAGTTAGAACCCGGTCAGAAATAGACTACTTCATGAAAACAGGCAAAGTTATGTCCAAAACCTGAACATTCACTAAATTCTCCTAATATGAGTCAGTTTACTATTAAGAGGCATTCATTCCTACTCTTGGGCAGGAAAGATCTACTCCCCTGCTCCTGTAAACATAGTTCTGAAATTTAACAACAGAAGCTTAAGCAAAGTGGTTTGGATTTTTTCTTGTTTTAACCAAAACCCCAGATTTAGAATAGGCAGATCTTTGCTTTACACATCTCAAAATCAAATATATTTTCAGCAATTTAGTGAGAAAAATAAATTTAAGTGTTCACACTGCCCTAAATAAGTAGGCTTTAATCATGTAAATAATCTACTTGCATGGTATTTCTCAATTCACATGCATACATATATTAGTGTAGAAACAATCAATGAAAATCTAAAATTATATCCAATTCACAGCAAAGAGCACCTCATTATTATAGGAAAGAAGTCATTAGGTGCTTCAGCTATCAAGTAGTTCCTCAGTCTAGAAGGATGCTACAGATTTTGCTCCTCTTTCGCTTGCACTGCTGGTGCTTCCTCTTCAATTCTCTGCGCCCACCCAAGCTGGCTACCAGCCCTCTCCCAGCTGCTCAGTTCCAACACTCCTGCATTAGCTCTAGTTTTTGTGCCGAAATGGGTCAGTGCGGTATAATTCATCAACACCTGAGCAATCACAACTGAATTAACATGGTTCAACTGGCACATTCCCACGCCTTGGCGAGAGTGCTAGCGTCATTACTGAGTAGAGGAAGAATAACGTTCCCTGACAGTTCAGAGCTTCAATACTAAGTTCGTCCTCATTTGCACAAAGGATAACACCAAGATATCTTATTTCAGATTCATCTTCAAATGCCAGATTAGAACTTGCCCTCCACTCCCAACAATGAAGGAAAACAACCCCCCCAAGAATGAGCACTGTAAGGATGCTCCCAGCATTTAGCCATGGACTGCTTTGTTTATTTTCTTGTATTGATGTGAAGTGTTTTGTGGTTCGTATTATGATACAGGTTATTTAAACACAAACATTATAAATAACTTAGAAACAGTTAGTCACTGTAACTAAGGCAACGATTCTCCCACTCAATTTCCAGAAATAGGAATAGAGGAATAGAGGTAAGAACAAAATAAAAAGTTGGCAGGAGCAAGAAAGCAAATGATCGAATATTAGTTTGACCTCAGGAAGGCCCAGCTGACTACAGAAAAATAAAAGGTACAGCAACTGAGAAACAAACCAGCTGCTAACAGATAAAGTGGGGGATATGAAGTGTGTAATACCAGAGAGATTTGATTTCAGTCATCATGTTCCACAACCCATTTCAGTGAATGGAAACAAGGGCAGAAATTTGGGAATGTAACAATCCACATCAGACGGCAGATGGCTAGTTCAGAGTCTCAACAACTAATAACTAGCGTTCTACCAGAATCATTTGACTTTTTCGTGGGTGCTAAGGAAGTCACTTCTTCAGAGGCAAGCGCACATTTGCCTCGGTATTTTTCCCCCTGATATTTGCTTCCAAGTAATGGTCACAAACCTTTGATGCTATCTACATGAATAGACCTTTATACCCTCACAGAAGGCCAGTGAGTTAACAGGATCTGCCATGAGGATCTGACTGCAGAATCAAGGCTTGCTTTGTTTCTCCCCCACCTTTTTTTTTTCTTCTTTTTTCTTTTCTTTTTTTTTTTTTAAAAAAAAAAAAAAGTTTATTTTCTTCCCTGAGAAGAACTACTTGTTCACAAGTCAGAAGTTCCCAAGTTATCAAGAGGGAATCTGATCCCCCAAACCGAACACGCGGTAGAACCAGGTTCTCTCAACATGTTCTAATGGAAGGGCTGGTAATTACTTCGTATAACAAGATAAACGGAGTTCAAGTTACTCCCAGTTTTCCATCAATTAAATAAACTTATCTTTTCAGTACACACGAGTTCTTAGCCTGAGAACACAAGAATTAGTGTTAAGTAAGACTTAAGGTATGATAAATATTAAAGCTTCTTAATTTAGTTATCTTTTTACAGTTAAAACAGATTAGATGTAAATTTTAGGAAGAACGTGTGATGAAGACAGAGCTCAAAGAGTACTTCTCAACTTCAGGAAGACTCCCAAAAGTTTTGAGTTTGTTTTAGTTTTTCGTTTTGTTTTTCTGTTTTGGGGTTTGGTGTTTGATTTTTTTTAAGAGAACAGTAACTTTAAAGTAACTTCTACCAAAAAGAAAAATTAAACACATATCTCATTAGTCTATGTCTGAACAGAATTTGTAGAGCAATACCACATAATTCCATTCCCACCATATCCCTCCCTCATCAAACAGCAGCAGCTCCTTTTCATCACCACAGGAGACCATTCCCCCTCTTAGTGTAACAAGGAACTAGTTGGGACATTTATTCTTGGCATGAATTCTAAAAGAATGAAGCCTAACGCTGGCAGTAATGAAAATAGCAACCATAGAGGCATTCAGAGCGTTCACTATGACACTGCAAACATTTGTTTAACTGCCAATTGAACAAGATCCATCTTAGCTAAGAGAAAGATATAAATGGGCAATAAAGAAGTCAGTGCTCTCACTGTTCAAGGACTTTCAAGATAAGTGGTCACTCTAATATCCTCATGCAGTTGTTCATACTCTGATCCTTTCCACTCACATCTGACTCCTGGGAATAAATGCATTGCCTCAAGCACAGTCTAGCAGTCATACAGAAGGATCCCATACAAATTCCTTCAAATGCCCATCATTACAAACCAGTACATATTCAAGATTCAGAGGAAACAGGAAATGCATCATTAAAACTATCACATACTGAAAGAAAAAAAATAGAGCTTTACCAACTATAACGAGGGTGCATCCAATGAGCTTTGTCACAAATAGCAATATAGCTGCAAAATTAAAGAAAAAATTCATCCAGTTTTGATCAGAGCTTCATGCGTTTCAACAAAACTCTACCGAAAAAGCAGGCCTATGCCAGCCTAAAAGACAACCTGTAGGCACACACAGGTAAGCCTTGTAACAGAAAACCAACAAATCCCTCAGCTGTCAGACAACCCAAATTTCACCTGTCCCCTAAGAAAAACTAGGCTGTCAATCATTCCTTACGTGTAGGAGGTACTAACTCGCAACTCTTTAAAGCAAGGATTTACCTGTTCCAGGGAACAGGTAAAATACCTAGAAACCGTCACTGAAGAGCAAAAAATCAGAAGATGCTTTGCCTTTCAGAGTTAGCTATGCAGAATTGAGAGGGCTTGTACACAGCAGATCAAGGCATACCATTATGGAGACTCACAAACAGGTTACTCCTTTTTCTCCCCCCCCCAAAAAAAAAGTCTGCTAAAACATCAGTGCACCTATACCTAAACTTTGTTTGCCAATCAGTTTCTTACAGGAGAGTACCACAGTGTTTCAGGAAGAAACAGTTTTATAGCCTCCCTCTCACCTGGCATTCTAGTAGTTAACCTAGGAGAACCTGGTATACAAGCACCAATCTAAAGACAGTATGAAGGCAAACAAACTGAAGAGCAAATACCTTAATCATAAAGTACACTTACTATATTTTTCATCTCTCCCTTGAATGGCTTCACCTTCAGTCACAGAATTTGTAGATTTGCTTCCCCTGCTTTTAAACACGTCTGTCCAACACTGCACAACAAACCAGGAGCAACAAGAACAACCGACAGCTTCTAACCCGACACTTGAATGATTGCTCTTTCTATCACGGACCTCAGGTTTGCTGTTGAGCATTACAGGTATCAGCTTTGCCCACCATAGTTCAATTTAGCTTCAAATGCAATTTTTGCAAAAATGGTTTATGGGGTTTTTTCCAATACCTAGTATACTTTGGAAGTAAACATAAGTCACCGCTGAAAGGGCAATGTACACCCAGAACTATTTCAAAACTTTGAAAGATATTCCTACCTGGTAGGACTGCTGAGGAATACAGCCCACACACCGTTAACACAGATTCACAGAATATGTACCTGCTGGCTGCTTGTGAACCCAAGGAAAGTCCTACTCTTCTCAGTGCACAGAAAACCTTTATTCTGAAAGTTAACCGCCTAAAACCAGCCTCTAGAGACAACCAAATATTTGAGCTTCACAAACACATTAAGCATCTGTAGGATCAAAGTTTTGTTTATCAGTGCACTAAGTAAATTAAATCATCTGCAAGCGGAACCGGGATTTCACCCTCTGAGCTCAACTAAGAGCCTCACAGCTGAATTCCTCACTTCACTGTAAGTTCGCAAGCGCCGCTTTCATGCTAGTACACAGTAACATCCAAAACTAAACCAAGTGTAAGAAAATAGCAAGCTGCTTCTATGCCCTAAGTCTGTCTCTCCCCAGCGTTATTCTGACATCAAGTAATGCAAAGCCCTTCTATATTATCAAAGCACAAAATCAACATGTTTCTGTTGACTTTGGAAGGAAAATAATCCTGAGAAATACATGAAAGAAATACTTTATTTAGTAGAGTTGTTGTTCCAGAAAGTTATTAATCTGTCTGACTGTTGTAGAAGGAAATCAGCAAATCACTTCCCTCCCTTGTAGTAGCTGAACAGTTCAAACAACAGAGCAGCCTCTGTGCTCCCCCCCGAAACACAGCCACCACTGAAGGCAGACAGACTCACTATAGGGACTACAAACACACAGGACAGTTTACTTTAGTCTAAATGAACACGTCAGTATGAAGAGAAATGCACAGTTCAACCAAACATGAAGCATGTTTCATGAAACACTGAAGATAAACACCTCTAATTTCATATAGTACCACAGGCTGGTTTTTGTAATGAGCAGGCGGTGTTACAAGCACCAAGTCCTGAAGTCAAGCCCTCTTGCAGCACACTGCACAAGAACACTGATCTGCAGGAATTCTCTGTAATTAGCAAAACTGAAATATTTCACGTTAATATGATTCCTCATGATTCTTGGCATTCTTCAAGAAGGCAATTTTAAGAGAATTTAGTTTGTAATAACCGATTTATCAAGCAACTGACACTTACCAGGCAGAAATACAGCTGCTGCTAAAATTCACTCCCTCTACAAAAGCCTCTCCTAAACCAGCACTCCCCTCCCTCCCTCCTCTGCCCCCACCACCCTCCTTTTAAGTGGAAGAATACTGCAATTGCCAGTGTACCCCTGCTCCTTTACGCATCCACGAAGCCTCTAAAAAAAAAAAATAAAAATCCACCTCATGCTTCTGCATTAAAACTTGCATCAGGATAGAAGCTGAAAGCCTCACATGCATCACTCTGTCAGACCAGTGACAGTCCAGTGTTTCATCTCACCGTCTGTCAGCAGCAGGATCCTTCCTTCCCAGAAGGGAAAGTTCTGAAACACAGTCCTTTCATGTTAACATATTGATGATGGGGTTTTGCTAGTTGTTTCCCCAATGACTGTGAAACAGAAGAAGAGCTGTATTTCTTGGTTTTAACAGAAGGGCTTATTCAATAGAAGAGATGAACAAGTGTTCGTTTCTGTGCAGAGCCTCCCATAGAAGAACTGCAAAGAAGCCTAAAAAGAAACCGAACTCAAGGACACTAAGTGGACTTCCTGTCCACAATCATTCCTCACTCATTGATGGGGCTCTAAAAAAAAAAAAACCAAAACCAAACAAAACATACGAGACTTCACAAAGTTTACACATAATCCAGCAGGACATAAAGATCCCAGCCCCATAGTGCAAAACATTTTTAAGATACAAAATCCCAAGGGACCATGCAACCTAAGTGTCAAAAGACAGAGGTACAGGCAGACTGATGAAAGGTAATGATGAGCTGACACTGATCAGCATAATAAACAGACACAGGACACCAGCTCCCTATAACCACTGCCAAGTTCCTAGATGGGTTGTGGTTTTTTTTCTGTGGGGCTTTTTTGGAGGGGGCTGGGGAGGTCTCTAAGCATTACAGTCAGTTATCTTAAGGAAGAGTGTCAAGGAGACCAACAGCAGAGTGCATGGGTTTGTTGGGTTGTTGTTTTTTTTTACAAAGAATTTGGTCTCACACACATGAAAACACGAGGAAAAAGCACATTTTCTAGGAAGCATCTTTTTTTACCAGCGGCAAAGTGGCAGCAGAGACCCTCCCACCTTTGTATCTTGCCACCGCGCAGGAGACAATAGGTAGGACAGGGGAGACACCAGATTACAAAAAAAAAAAAAAGAGAGAGAAAAAAAAAAAAAAGAAAAACGGAGAGAGTAGAGAAGACAAGTGTTTTTTCTCCAGCCGGGATGGGAGCCGGAGAGCCTGGCGAACAAAGAAGGGTGTGATGTGCCGAACGCAATGAGCCACTGAAAGCACGAAAACACCTCCCGCTGCCCGGCGGGGACCGGGGGAAGGTGCGCCGGGACCGCGGAGGAGAAAGATGCGGCGCCCGAACAAAAGGCGGTTCTGTTTGGGTTTGGTTTTTTTGTTTTGTTTTTTTTTTCTAAAGGCCCGAAAGGGCGAGGCGGCGCACGGCGGGGCCAGCGGGCACGGCTCGGGCACGTGAAGCGGCCACCGGCGGCGGCAGAGCCCGGGCTGGGAGCTGAGGGGCCGGCCCCACCGCTCGCGTCCCCTCACAGCGCCCACGCGCTCTGCCCTTCCCCGGACGCGGGCCCGGGGGAGCCCACAGACTCCTCCCGGGGCGAGGGCACGGCTGGGGCAGCCCCGCGCGGGCCGGGCGCGCGCCCGCCCTCCCTCCCTCTCCCCGAGGCGGGCGGGCGGGCTCCCGCCGCCGCCGCCACCTGTTAGGCCCGATACCTGCGTGGGGCGGCGGCCCCAGCCCAACCGCCCGCTCAGCGGGGCCACCGGCGCGCCCACACCGGGAGCACATGGCGCCTCCCGGTGCCGCCGGGCGGGCGCCACCCAGCCCCGGACGCGGCCATGCTGCCCCCCCCTGCCCGCCGCCTGTCACACGCCGCAACGGGGAGGGGGCGGGGAAGGGCGCGCAACCGACGCGCCTCGCAGCACCGGGAGGGGAAAGGAATGGAAGGGAGCGGAGAGGCGGGCGACGGCAACCACCGCCACGCACCCACCTGCTCGCGGAGTTTGAGGAACACCATGGCGAGGCCGCCACACTGACCGACCCACCGGCCGCCGCCGCCTCCGGCCACCAGCCACTCGGCTCCGCTCACCGCCACGCCCGCGCGCGCGCTGGCCACGCCCCCTCTCCTCGCCCGCCGCCGCCGCCGGCGCCACCCCGCGCCGGGGCCTCGCGCCGAATTCGCGGGCGGCTGGCGCGCGGCGGGGCCGCCAGGGGTGGGGCTTATTGCTGGCCCCGCCCCGCCGCCCTCCTCGCGCTCCTGAGGAGCTTCCTGAATTAACCGCCCGCCGGCATCAAAGGCGCTCGCCAGCGCCGCCGGCCGCGGCCTCGGCCCGCACCACCAAGGGCGGTGCTGATTGGCCAGCGGGAGGCGGGGCGGAGTAAGGGCGGCGCTGATTGGCGGGGCGGCCGAGGCGGGCTGGCAAAGGGAGATAACGTGAAGTGGGCCCGGCCTGCGGGGCGAGCAGAAGTGGGGAACGGCCGTGGTTTCACCAGGTTCGGCCTCGGTTAGCCGGCGTGAGCAAAGCCCCAGGACGGGGTTTATCGCCACAGCCGGGGTCGGGGCTCGCCTGAGGCAGGGTGCTTCGGCAGACCCCAGCAACAGGCGGCGCTCAGCCCCGGTCCTGCTGTGGAAGGGTCCGGGAGCTGCCTGTGGCCCTACGGAGTGCAGTTGCCTACCGGCCCACAGCTGGAGTGAGCCCCTGCGCCGCTGAGAGGAGAAGGCGTCAGCCCTCGCCCGCCTTTTTATGTCAGAAATGAGTCAAAGAGTTGCACCTCCTGCTCGCATCTCTGCTGATGGGGAGGGGGACGTGTTATGCCCAGGGGGTCACCCAGGTACCAGGCAGGTGCGGGTAGAGGTGCAGGGTCGCACGGAAGTGCCTCTGGCAAAACCTGGCTTCAAGACTGTCGGTGTGGGAGGAAGGAGCAGCAGGGTGGCGTGAACAGGCCCAACACAGGCACAAAGACACACTTTTGATGTGCTCCCAAATGGTGAGATGGAGCAGCTGAATACAAATAGAGTCCAAAAAATAGTCAGTGCTGAAAAGAGGCTGCTTCACTGTGTATTAAGTGCTCATCTTCTTTTTGGCAGAGGATTGGTAGAGATCATAGAATCGTTTCAGTTGGAAAAGACCCTTGGGATCATCGAGTCCAACTATCTACCCTATGCTACAAAGTTCTCCCCTACGTCATATCCCCCAACATCACATCTAAACGACTCTTAAATACACCCAAGGATGGTGACTCAATCACCTCCCTAGGCAGCCTATTCCAGGATGTTTTTGGTAAGGAGATGACCCAGTTTGCTCTGAGCATCTTGTCCTTCCCACCTCGCAGAGCCCTTGCCCTGACAGAGCAAGGTCCATAATTCTCATATTTACAGGCTTGGTGGTAGGCCTCTGTCCATCAAACACAAAGGACATCTTCACAGATAGGACTTTAAAAACGTCTTATGAAAGGAACAAAAATCAGTGTACAGGACACTGAAATTAGATGAAGTGTTGCTCTCCCATGAAATAACACTGCGGCCAGCCAGGCTGGCATGATAACTATGATTTGGAAGGGTTGTTTTCTCCTGGAATTTGATTTCCCCCACCCCCCAAAAAATATAACTGAAGAGACTGCATTTTTTGGAATTGCATACTGCTACAGACAATGCTTTTATGAATGTTTGACTTTCCTGTAGCTTCAAAATAGACTGCGATTTCTCCTTAACACTCCACATGTAGTTAAATCTACTTAGGCTTTAGTATTACCTTAATAAAGTTTAATAAAGGAACTAAATGTATTCTGTGTGAACACTCGATGATGTGGTTTGGCCCCCACTCATGTGCTTGTTGATTCCAGCAGGAGCCCGGCAAAGGAAAAAAACCTCAACATTGTCACACTTTTAAAATCAATTTTGTTGACATCTAGATATGTCCAGAAATGCTGATTACAGTAAGTAAATGTTTTAGTTAATTTAGCCCCATATTTTAGTACTTGTGCCTTCTATCTACTTTTTTGGTTTGTTTGTGAATAAAGGCCTATTGTATGCAAATACGAGAAACAGATTTTGACACTATGCAAAATGGTTGAGGACTGGGATAACAACGTGGTAAAGAGACTGATGGTCGTGGAAATTAGAGATAATTTTATCAATGCAGTCAGTGAAGGAGAAAATGACATCAGGAAATGTTGCCTTTGTCTGTCCCCAAATTAGACTGCTCCTTTTCAAAGTGAAAAGTATGTCTGGGAGCTGATAAAGTTCTGCTTCCTCCTGTGAAGCTTATCAGTTTATGGAGAAAAACATCAACTTTCAGCTAAAACGCTATTTAGAGTAATTTCTGTATGGAGACAAGTTGTTGTACATAAAATTGTCACACCTGGAATCACTCACACCTCTTGCAGCTTGGAGCCAGGCGCTGTTTCCGTAGGGAAAGGTGCATCTTTATTTTATTAGTTCCCCAGCTCCTTCCTGAAATAGAGTCAGGCTACAGCCAGGGACCAGGCCTGCTGGTTTTATCAGATGCACTTCAATATGTCATCAACCGACTGAACTCTGACCCCAGATCATTGCCTTTTTTTTCTGGTTTTTTCTTTTCTTTTTTTCTGTGAGTTATTGGATAATATAGTATGAAAAAGTTTTAAGTGGTAAAACATGGAAGTTAGAGCACTGATTCGGGAGATACCCATCTGTTTCAGTTTAAGCAGGAGTAGCTGTTGAGATGGCTTCACCTACACCGAGGCAGATAACGCAGAAGTGGGGGATTTTCCAAGTGTTATTTCCCTGATACCAATCAGCTGCATATGGACACTTTGCCTCAAGTCACAATATAAATTATTGTCCTATTCTTACTCTGGTTAAAACAATCCAAATGGTTATTACAACTGGAATAAAAATATGATAATATCATCAGTGGTATTATATGTTCTGCCAGTGTCCCACAAAATACAGTATTTGACTGTAGAGCAATAGAAATAATCAAAATGAAGCCTCAAAAGTTAAATGTAGCAGTGCGGTAAGGAAATGAGCACTTCTTGTTCATTTATTGCCATATATTTCATGGTAACTTCACCTGTGTTATTTCTAAATGCTGTGTTACAAGTCACTGCGCGGGTGTCCCTTGGGAACATTAACAGAATGTTTCAGAGGAGCCTGTGAATATCGACACACAAACATACTGGAAGCCAGGACATTTCTGATAATGTTCAGAATATACACGGGCAGAAGTTAGAAATTTCCACAACACCCTTTTAAAGGGGAGGGTTTGCCAATTATTAGCTGCGCAGCTCTCCCGAGGGCAGGCTTTCGGCAGAGCGCGATGGGCTTTAACTGCACGGCTCCCATTAATGTTAATGTTAAATCTTCACGCTGTAACTTACCCCACCGCCTGTAACACTACCCAGTGTTTTAAAGACAGGGCCATATGTGCTGCGCTGAAATACATAATGGGATCGAATTGAAGCGACTGTGGAAACCTCACACTGGAGATGTTTTGTGAACTCATCTGAAACACGCTTATGTTTTATTTAGTTTGCCAGGAAGGCCTGGATATTTAGCCCTTTCTAACCGAAGGTTTCAGCCCCAGTGAAGTGGGTATTTACTCCTTTTTTCGTTCTTCGATGTGGGTAAACAGGCACAGAGGTCGACAGACTTACACAAGGTCATGGCATGAGTCACTGCCCTGGCTAGGAATAGAATCCAGGAGACCTGATTGCCACTGCCCTTCCCCAAACACTGTCCCATACTCCTAAATGAAACCAGAACTGGTTTTATTTTTACAGAATACAAGGTGTCCAAAATCATTATAGTGTTATCATTTCCTATGGAGGGATGCATTTTCTTTATGACCCTGAATCAGCATTCCCTGGGAACTAGTCTTCCGATGGAAACCACGCACATTTTATAATGGTATGCTGGGAGCATCATCATAAAGGATTTAACACATGCTGTGACACATTTTATCCATCAAAATCTAAAACAATCAAGGTTTTGTAATTCTGTCCCAGAGATTACATTGTGAATCATTGGCTGTTCATAGTTACTGATTGTAATGGAAACATATTGAATATCATAATGGCATCATCAATCAAATATCATCGACTGGCATTTCTAAAGCACCATTATGCTTGTGGATGCTCACTTGACCAATTTCGTCCCTATTTAGTGCAGACAGGAGGAGGGAGAACTCATGTGCCCTCCTTATTCCAAGAACAAATTTATTATCCGGAGGAGGATAGGGCAACCATGAGTGTTCTTTGTACAATCAGCAAGTGGCAGGGGCCTGCCAAGGGCCAGTTCTAAGTTCCTGTCAGCCATGTATTTTAAGGAAAATTCAAGTAGAAGGGAGAGAAAACAGAAAACAAGGAATATAGGGAGTAAGGCAACAATGGTAAGAAATTGATCACTTGCGTTTTGATGGGAAAAATGTTGTGGGGTGATTGCAAGATACTTGGTGTGTCCTTATGCTGCCTATTTGTCAGTATCACTGGTAAAAAATATATTAAACAAGGGGATACAAAGGTGGCTTTTACAAAGGAAGCAATTTTGGCTTGAGCTTGTGTATGAGAAATCTTGTTCGTTCCACATTTCTTTTAGTTTAAATAATGTGCAACTTGTTTTTTCCCCATAAAATTAAGTTTATCTTCTTCAGCAGGATAAAGCAGAGTCTAAAAGAAGCATAAGAAAGGTGTAAGGGACCCTAGGCTCTAGGCTGTTTTACACAGAAGAGAATTTTATCCCAAATCTTTTTATGATTTCTTTTTTTAATAAGTCTCAAAACTGTCCAAACGATAATGAAAAAAGGTTGTACGCCTTTGGGAATGTGATCATAAAAGACTGTTAATTCCAAGTAGCTTTAAAGCCAAATGAATCTAATAAAAATTAAAGAAAAAAAGAAATTGTACCTTTAACAGATGTACAGATACATAGGAAAAGACACATAGCAGAGACAAGGAAAGAAAAAGAAAAGACATAATTAACATATTTTTTGGTATTTGCACATCCCATGGTGACTCCTCCTTAAAACACTGTGAATATCAGCACCCTTACACATTCTTACATCAACTATTTTATTAATATTTTATTTAACCAAGTATTCTGTTTTGTTTATATAAGTAAACACATGCCTCAAAATGTCCTTTTGCCATGCTTATTATACCTCAGAATGGACAGTATTGACTAAGTGGAAACTCCAGTGGGATGTGATCTTGCAAATTATTTTTTCAGGCTTGGCCAGTTCTTCAAAGAGTAACACCCAAAGTGAAGCACAAAAGAGGATGAGTTTTGGTCAGTCATCTTGGCTGAAACCTTAATGCACCGTAAGAGTCTTGGGAGGTTTATGTAACCTGCTGCACCGGGATATTTTGTTAAAGATGTGTTTCACCAGCACTCTAGCAAAATATTAAATAGAATATATGCAAGTAGTGGAAGTATTAGACTGGAAAAGCTGTTTTTCATGCAAGGAGCAAAATAAAGGTTCTGGCTTCTGAATGAGGAGTTTCTGAGCATCTGAACCCCTTACTTTCTGATGATGAATGATGTAATTCTAATATCCCAGCCAGCTGCTCATTTAGACAAGAGGATTTCTGCGTACATAAATTTCCCCTCCTGATGAGCCGGAGATGCCTTATTGACTGTACCCTGTGGTTTTGCTTTCAGAGTGCTTTGGTTTCAATTGTGGGCAAAGTGATTCCAGTGTATAGTTTACATATTTTGTTATAAAGCACTTCAGTGGTCACTGGGGCAGGGGAGTGAAGAAGACATTTTTTGAAATAGCCCGATTCCAGCTGAAATGAGCCCTCTGAAAATCAGCTAGTGTAACACAGCGTGGGCTCAGAGAGAAGGCCGGTTTGGGACTTTGCTTTCACATGTTCCCCTTTCACACTCAGTAGTGCAGGAGCAGATGCCATGAAAACGGGACAGTGTGTCCTGTAAAGAGGGTGAAGATGAAGAAAAGCTTGTTTTGCCAATACTGTAGTTGCTGCAGTAACTGTCAACTTTCTCAACTTTCGTTCTCCTCAGGACTGGAATGTAAACCAAAATGCAGCAACTAGACACATGTATTCTCACCTATTAATAATTTATTGCCTGTTGCCATTTTATGTAAACGGCTATTACATATACCAATGTCGTAAAGCAGCTGCGTTGCCAAATGTTGACAACCTCAAATAAAACTTTTAAGTTCATAAAATACACTTGCAGGCTCCTTAATTGCTACAGCAATTGCCCAAACGTAGTGGAAGGATGATCACTGTACATCCATTGTAGAATAAAGATTCTGCCATAAAGAATATCCATCTTTAAAGCTGTTTTTTTCTTGAAGTATAATTTTTTTGAATACTTTGATGATGTATGTGAGGCTACAGCCGCACAGATATGTATGTAAACTCTTCTCAGATAAATGCTTTTATCATCTAAAGGAATAAAGTGCTTGAGGCAGAAGACAGGAATCTCTGGGAAATACACTACTGTGATGAATATATTTGTCAACCGAGTGCCATAGTGATGAATTTCAGGGAAGATTAAAAGGTTTTTCATGACAGCAAGAAATTTGTAACTCCAAGAAGAGAAAATGAAGCAAACAGTTTGCATTTATCTTTGCATCTTAATAGACAACCTTATTCCTGTTTTCGTGATGTTGTCTTCATACTCATGCTAAAGGATTTCCATTTGTATAAAACATTAAAAAGAAATGGAGTCATACAGGTAAGGTTCAGTGCTCTTGTCAGTCGCAGTAGTTAGAGAACCTAATATATGGTTATTTTAGTCTGAGGCTTTTCATTAGTACTGATTCTAGAGCTGCTTTGGACTTGGCAGTTGACATGCACAGAGAGAATGCATTAAAACACCTACAACTTCATTATTAATTATGATTTTATAACTTGTTCCCCCTGACCTCCCCTAGAACATATGCCATGACAAATGAAATCAGAAAGGCATCTCAGCTCTTTGGTAGCTGGGTCTGCCACTTCAGTGCTGAAATCAGCGTTTGTTTTCTATTCAGTAGGTGCAAAGATTGAGCCCCAAATGTGAGCAAGCTGCAGGCGGTGTGTTTTCTACTCAGGATCCATACCAATGAGCCTGCTCTCCCTCCTTCCCTGCCACAACCTGAGTTTATTAACTTAAAGGACATGCTGCAGAGCCTGTATTTTCATTTTTTTAAATAGCAAAGTATGATACTTTCCTTGGAAAAGTGTAGAGAGTAACATCCAGATCAGGCAGCACTGGAAAGAATGTAATTAAAGCTCTTTTACTGAAGACGTTAACACCAAATATTCCCTAAAGTACCGACTGTGGAGTTCTACATTGCCATGAGGTGAATTTGCTAAATTTAAACTTATATACACAGAAATAGTATAATTAAATTGAAATACTGGAAAAGTTCCATGTAACATATTTGGCAATGGTTCTGTACCAGCTACTGGTCCGTGCAACACAGTGTAGGTTTAGGGAAAGTCCGTGCATTTGCACACATGCCCATTGGTAACCAAAGCAGAATGTGAACATCTATTGAAAGTGCTGCGCACAGAATGGATTTTTGTTTCTAAACCACAGGTTTTCCAATCATATAAGATATTCTAAAATGAATTGATTAGGTTTTCAAGAACTATGTCATGCAATCGTACTGTGGAATTTAAAACACCTTCTGTTATCGCAGTAGGTAGTAAGTTGAAAATCCTCCAAAATACAAATCTTGGAAGAGAACCGCCATTAGACCTGCCATAGGTACAATGCTAAGTAGTGTCTTCCTTGCATTTGAAATACGGCACAGGCACCTCCACCCACACATTAATATATGTTGTACCCATAGAAATATATATATTTCCTTACTGCTGTCATTTAGAGCAGGCATTTGGTTATATGTGGAAAGTTTCATTCTATTGCTATTGTTTGCATTAGCGCTATGGCTAAGATTTCCCACCATGAGTTTCTTTTGCAAATTTCTATAAATATCAGAGCAACTCATTTCCAGCCGAAGAGAATTCATTTCTGTCATAGCCACTGTATGAGCACAGACCAAAAAGGCAATTTTTCCCCCAGAGATCATGCCCTGTGAGCCTGAGGCAAGTGGCAGTGGTGCAGGACATGGAGATGAGGTGGCAGTGGTGGCTGGTGTCAGCTAACAGGTAACCCGACCAGGGTTGGGTGTTCATGGGTGTGATGATGGGTCGGGGTTGTGGCTGGATTAGCTTTCAGTGGGCTCCTTGCCATGGGCAGGGCTGCCTGACTGCCGGTGCCTGCGGCAAAGGGGCAGGAGTGCCTGAATGGTGGCAGGTGAGGCTTATGGGGGGGTCCCTCCTGCTGGGGGGTTGTACCAAGGAGTTTATGGCTGCAGCACTGCCCAGCTGAAGGTTAGAGCTGCTGACCTGCTCAGGGTGATTTCAAAAGTCTGAAACATTCCTGACTGAGGTCAGGGTGAAAGAACCTGGCCATGCTTTTAACACCCCCAGAAAATGAGTATGTCCATCAGGGCGTCACAGGGCATTAAGAGCCCCAAATCCACAGCTCCCTGGCAGCTTTTTGACAGAGGAAAGCAAGCTGTTTTGCTGCATGGTGCCTCAGCCATGGTGCACCTTCCCAGCCACCCAGAACAGCCAGCAGCTCGCCTTGTACTGCAGCTGGTCGGAAAATGGACCGGCTGTACGGCGGGATCGCATCCAGTGTCCGAGATTCCTAATAACTTCACTTGCGGAGACTGGCTAGAATTGTGCCTCTCCTTGTGCCAAACAAATGGAAATAAAATGTAGCCCAGAAGCCCTTTTACTGGCTAGTGCCTTTGCTCCTCCCCCGTGGGAAAAGCCAAGGCAAAGCCCTTCACCTGACGTCTGGTACTGACATTCACATCTTCAGGGCTGAGGACCCTCTCGGCATGGGGACCCAGCGGAGTCCTCTGCACTGACATGGCCACATCCTGCCTAGGGGGGCCCTAAGGGGCCGTAGCTGCTCAGCCCGTTGTCAACTCACACGGCAAAGCAGAAGTACCACGCAAGGCACGGTGATTTTGGCTGGCAATCAAGTATTCATCCACCTGAAATCGGTGTTTGTTTTCTTTTAGTAGGCTTTTGGACAGGCTGACAGGAGGCTGAGCAGTGTGAGGACGCACAGGAGAGGAGGGGAGGGAAGAAGAAAGTTGGCACTTCAGTTACAGTAGTAAAAAGCTACATATCTCAAAGCAGGATATAGATCCGCCTGTATATATTGGCAGGTCTGCGTGTGCTGAGCTGCAGATTTTCCCCTGTGCAATCATTCTTGTGATTTCTCTTGGACCGTCAGCTACGTGGAGCTGGAACCCGCTCTCGATAGCCAATTTTCCAACTCTGTCAAGGCGCTTCAACAGCTTAATAAATAATACATATGGGCATACTCTGACCGGCCATAAAGCCAAGAGGAGATATACATAATCAGAAACTTCTACTAGTTCACAGAAGACTTTGATCTTTAGAGGGTTTGAGAAATTAAATCAGCAGGATGGGAAGAAGCACTATTTCCTGAGGATGATTGAGTTGGGAATCTCCAGACTGTGATGTGACCCAAACTGGTGTGTGTGACAGACCAGCGGATCGGTGGCTCAGGAGCTCACCTGCTGGCACTGGGGACTGAGCTGCTCACCCAGGGCTGGCAGCGAGGAATCATGGCCAGCCTCAGGCAGTGGGAGCCTGCAATGACAGCCTGGAAAGTGTTTATCTTCCAGCTTCATTTTTCTGATACACAAGTGTCAGATGTGCTGGGTAGATATGCTAGGTAGATGAACAGTCGCCAAGATAAAGCTGGGTAAATCTGAACAGCATGAAATTCTCAGTTTATGGTTGTACCAAGGAAAGAATCTAGTCCCCATGTTTGAAAATTCTAAGGATGTGTACATTCAAAGTCTCACATATCCTAAAGTCTAAGGATAAGCTAGGAAATAAAGAGAATACCACATTTCTTATTTTTAAAGATCTCATGACTTTGGCAGGCCTGACGCAGTATTTCTTAACACTTTATCCAGCTCTCCCGAGCCAGCACAGTGTTCTTCCTCGTTGGGAAATGCCAGGCTGGGAAAAGTGAGCTACCAGCTCTCCCCTTACTCTTTCCCGAAGATCCTCGTGGTGAAGCTGCAGTTTCACGTCAGCTGGGGTAAGCAGCCCCATGCTGCTGGGGGTGTGAGCATCCCCAGAGCCACTGCCAAGGACCAGCTCCTGATACCTGGTCTGCCAGGCTGAAAAATACCTTTTTTTTTTTCTGCTTGTTTTTTTTTCCTTCCCCTGAGTGATCTTTAACTCCGATCTCTCTGCTGAGCCAGCTCATTGCGCAGCCACAGCCATAGCCCTACCAGCAGCAGTGAAGGAGAGCAGGGGACTGGGAGAGAGGGGTGGGAGCCATGGGGCTGCTTCCTCTGGCTGCTGCCAAAATGCGTGGGCATGAAGGCACATCCCCTTGGCGAGGCTGGGAGGTCTCGGGGTGCTCACTGCTTGAGCTAGAGCCCTTCAGTCCTTAAATTTGCTTTTTTATGAGTATGGTAGACACTTTGCGATTTTTTTTCCTACTGAAACAATGTAAAGAATCTGTGAGATAGCTGGTGATTGTTCGTGTCAAAACAAACACTTTTGTGCAGGACACAATACATTTCCTTTGAACATACAGGAAAGTGATATTCATTACCTTACCAATTCCATGTGTATCTGGTTCCTTATTTTTGATCTGGAGCTATCCTACTTCTGTTCAACTTATTGCTTCAAAACATCAGGCTTAAGAAAACACTGGAGAGCAAACAAGGAAATCCTCACTATACCTTTTGTCATGTAAACTTAGATTTTCTTTCCTTTCATCTAAAAAAAATTAAATGCCTTTTCTTAGTTTAATTTAGAAATAAGTATTCTATTTGCATTCATACTGACATATTTAGTGCTGTTTTTAAATACCCTTATTAGATCTAATTATCCTTCCAAAAATGTATTTGCATTTAACAGTGTTTTACAGTACCCCATAGCTTACTCTCCGTGATATTTCAAAAGAAATATGGGACACTTTCTTTGCTGTCTCCCACAGCAGTCTAATAAAGAAAATAAATAAACCAATTTTCTCCTCCAATATGTCCCCCAAAGACAGTTTAAGGGAGCCTGTGGTCTTTTCTGAGATTATATTTTATATTTACACTCAGTTTTCTAGTCCCCTTTGGGTTAAAAAAAAAAAAGCCCTTAATTTGAAAACATGAAATATATTAAAATAATTTAATTGTATGGTCAAGGTATAGGAAGGGGTAAATTAACTTGAGGATGGCGCGGGACAAATGACTAGCTAAAAACCTACTAGTTCTCCACTACTATCATGTCTCTCCTAATTTGTAGCATGTGAGAAATCTGGGTATAATACTGTAGCTGTTGCTACATGCCCCATGGCATAAGGATAGATCCCTACAATTCTGGGTTACCGAATGGCAGGTGTTTGTGACCTTTCTTCAGAAGGAAGTTAGAGCTACCCTCCAGAATGCGCACCTGGGTTTCCACCCGTGAACACAAAAGCTAGTGCTGGATTAGCTTTTGTCCTCATAAATTGTCAGTAGGTAGTCATTGTCCCCACCCTGGACAGGGAAACTTGTCAGCCGTCAGGTCTCACAGGTTGTACACACCTGCAGGAACATGTAATCTAACGCCAGCAAAGACGCCATTTTTCATAATTTTACTATTCCTTATTGCATAATATAAAACCTTTTATATTATGTTAAATTTGCACAGCACATATATAAATATATATAATATGTGTGTGTATATATATATTAAAAAATTGTTATATTTATCCAACAACTGAAATGGCTCCTAAAAAGAAAAAAAATTCAAGTCAGGTTCTGCCACTCTCTTCAGCATCTTTGCACTACCCTTCCAGTGCAAAATTATCCTAAAGCAGCACACCCACTTACTGGAGCACCCAGGGGAAAAGAAGAAAAAGAAAGAAATACGGAGTCCTGAGGGGTTTATGTTGCAGAGCAGAGGCTGGCTGGAGTAAGGGGGTAGTTAGGACATCTTTGAAACTCCAGCAATCTCCAAGTACAGATTGGGGCTCTCAGAAGCTGTTGCCACTGTCAGAAACTATTTGGCTGTTCTAGTCTAGATCCCCAGAGTTGGGGATAAACAAGTGCATGACTTGGTACCCTGGTACCCCTTGGCACCCTGCTTGCTTGGTACCCAGCTTGCCCTGCTGGCTGGTCAGTAACATTTGGGCATTTGCTCCAAAAAGGAAAACAAAGAAACCTAAGAAAGCTGCTGCTAACGGATCCACGTAGTTCAATATCGTTAGAGTGTTAGTATGCCTTATTTCCAAGTAGTAAGTGATTACATTCTGTGTGCCAGTAACAGAAAATGCTGAAGTTTGATTTCTAGGGAAAGAACAAACCTATTAGATGATCAAGGGAAGCTATAACACAGAACTGATCAGGATAAATCCAAAAGAACAGTGTAAATCCATTAAGCTGGTAATTGTCTATGTGTGATAACCTTATTTTAGATACTACACTTTTCTTGTAGTAATACTAACACAGCAGTATAAAATGTAGGGCTTCTTTTCATGTCTGCTCCATCCCAGTGGGATCTCTGCCTGAAATACTGCTCCAAGGGATGCAGCACGTAATCAGTCTCTTTGAAACAGCCTCAGTAATGCTGAATCCATATAAGTGTGGATGCCAGTTATGCTAATGAAACTGCAATGGGACCGTGTTTCTAGCCATCTTCTAACAGAGCTGTAAAACTATTGTCACACTCAGCAACTAAATTTGTGCAGTGTACGACCACGTAGAGTACTGAAACTTACTGTATGGTGGGGGCGATACCAAATGTTCCCAATGCCTAAGCCTGCTAAAAAGCCTTGGTCTTTTTAGACCAAGAAATCAACAAGTAACTGTGGAAAATGTGGGAATTTTTTTCCTATATTCACCCTTCCACTTTTCCTATATCCACATCTCCATAAGATGCAAGACTCATGCAAAAAATGTGTATACCTCTGCCCTTTCTTGTTCCTTGTTTCCCTCCAAGGCAATGCTCAGTCCCGAGGAGAAGGCACTGGGAAACCACAGTGGGCTAGCAAAAGTTCAAGATGCCCTTGAGAAAAAAACACACAATGCATCTTTAGCATCTCCTCTCCATTTTGTCTTTTGGGCTGGTATGATTTATTTCACAGATACAGCATTCATGACCTTTACTAACCATGGGTGTTTTTACTTTTCTGCTCTTGTGTCCTCTCACACAGCAGTTCCTGTGGCAAGGATAACTCTTCTTGCAGGTGAAAAGTGGGGGTTTAAGGACTACACATTAAAATACCCGCATTCCTCCCGGCCCTTTAAATCACTTTTGACTGGAAGCTGCACTACATTCTGCACGTGTAGCTCCAAAACAAATGCCTCAATGAGGAGGCCAAGGAACTTATCTAAAGACCTAAATTTTGACAGAGTAGTAGCATATGATCCCAGTGCATCAACTCAGGCTGTAATTTCAATTCAGATTTGCATATTAGATGGACAATATACATTTTTGCATAGATGACATGCATACCCATGTATACTTAGAGTCTCTCCATCAACCCTATAGAAACGTCTTTACAGCCTGGAAATGCTATAATCATCTCTGCTGTACACCATGGGTCAAGGTACAAATCAGCTTGTGTGAACCACACTATTAAGGCTACTATAAAATCCTGCTGAGGACACTTTTAGGGTGTGGTGGGAGTAATTTATATAGATCATGAGAAGACTCAGACAGGAATATGGATTCACCAGGAGTAAAAGCTTTCACACATGATTAGTCAGGAAAAGAGAAAATGGCAATGCAAGACTGACCAGTCTTTACATTATTGGGCTATTATTTCTTGCATGGGTGGAAAGTCCTTCCTCACTAGTTTTTTTGCACATTAAATCCTATCAGCATCATTATGGTTCCAGGACTGCAGTGTTTCAGCAGCCCTTCATCCATTCTTCCTGCACACTTATTACCAATACTACAGTCTCATGGAAACAGTTTTGAAATCATCATTGCTGCAAATGCACCTGCCTCCAATTCTGTCATCACTTTTTAGGCCATGACAATTGCCATCCACAATCTTTTTTGTAAGAATCAATGAAAACATGCAGATGTTAACCTTTTGTTCAGTTTATAATGCAATAACGTGTTGTCTATTTCCCATTCTCTCAACTTTGAAGGGATGTCCTGCTAACCACGATGATTCCATGATGGGTGAGGGATGCTTGGAATTACTACTGCACTTAAAGGCTGGCAGCCTTTTAGGGATAGACTTCATTCTCTGTCATGCCTGCAATCCATGCTAGTGTTCCTCCCTTACTTCACAGGACATTAGTTGAAGAGCAAAGGCAGCCTACAGCGGGGAGGTTAGTGGGGGGTGGTCCTTGAGTCCCTGAGCCACATGCTCTGTCCTCACTCCACAGAGCGCAGAGCTGTTCATGAAGCAGGTCCTAAACCCTTGCCATTTACAGCCTGTTGTGTGAAAAATGTATCTACACGTTTCAAAATGAGGTAGAAATACTAATCTTATCAGGTGTCTTGACTTTTACTATGGTATTTGACCATTAGGCTGCTCAGATGCCCCAAACACAAAGTAATTTCTAAAATTAAGTTTCCAGGCACTGACATTACCACACAGTGCTGACAATGTTCAGAAAATTAATATTTATTTCTCTCCAGAAAAAAAAACCCGAACATTTTGAAAATATTAAACATACTTACTATTTGCTTAACTGGTTCTATATTATTATTTCTCTCTTACACACACCTCTATTTCAATTTAATTATGTTTGCCATCTGCTCAGTACTCTAAAAAAGGATTTGCTTAGAAAAATAGAGCTGCCTTCTGTGCCACAGGTAGCTTTGCCTTTGGCTGCAGAGCAAAGGGGCAAACAGCCGTCAATACCCAAGGGAATGCTCAGAAGGAACCGTCTTTGTTTGAAGATGAGGAGCAAGGACAACATCCCATCTTAACAAGGCAGACCCTTCCTCTGCATCCCACTGGAGGCTTCAGCTTCCCATCCTCAGCCCTGAACCGGCACTAGGTCCTGTAGGAGAGGTTGCTTGTGCAACCTGGGCTTGAGGAGTTTGCTGAACAGCAAAAAGCCAAGAGGTGCTACATTGCTCGTGTTTCTGAAGATCATACTGTTTCCATGAGTGGTCTGAACTGCTCATTAGAAATGTTGAGATACACACGCTGGATAAAATGCCTTCAGAAAAACCTCATACATCATACCTGGAATTGCAAAGGTATATACAAAGAATGCAGAAATACAGACATGGAAGGAGGGAACAAAAGGTATGTGGAAAACTCAACAATTTTATGGAATTTGCCCATACCTTAAGCTATTTGAAGCTTGAATGTCGAGTTCATCTTTCCTTGCTTGCTACTCGCTGCTGCCACCACGTGTTACCACAATATTTTTTTTCTGAAATAATAATGCCCCTTGAAACAGAAACGTGTGTACTACCAAGGGCAAGAAGGACCTGAACACTGGTAAGACACTACCCAAGAGAAAAGATATGAAATGGGCAAGCCATTCATTGGAAAACTGGGCATTGCTGGAAACAGCACAACAACCTTCAGAAGAGCCTCATATAAGCAAAAGCATCAAATCCTGAATTGAGAATGCATGCTATTTAATACCAGTAGATTTTAAGGATGAGTGTTAGGAAATGCCAGGCTGCTGCAAGTAGGTACACTAACAGTCTTTCTCCCATGCCTTCTTCTTGCACTTGGGTCTTTTGTCATGCTTTTTGGGAGTGACAAATGCATTAGTAGTAAATAAATGTGCACTGTGCTCAGCAAAGAAATTTCTTCCTAATTCCCATGATCTGGTAGTGTGCCTGTCCCCTAAGAATGAAAGCTAGTCTTCTAGTTTGGGCCTGTTAAGCATAATAGTGGATCTTTTTACTGTCAGTACAAATGACTAATTAAAAGGTTTTTAACATTTGCTGTGTCTCCATGATACAAAATGTGGGTAAGTTTTACCTATGTCATTACGCACTGTATTAAAAATGAATGAGGCTCAGGTCTAGTAGGACAGCAAATTCCTACAATGTAATTTTCCCCCAGTGCAGCTTGATTCTCTGCTAAATATATTTCATTTTAAATGACTCTTAAAGGATGACATTTAAGTGACAATCTGTTGATAGCTAATCACAAGCTTACTGCATAGCATTTCAATGGAATGTTTCAATACAAGAGCTAAGGCTCGTGTAACAATTTGCTGGTTTATGGTCCTGATGAGGGAAGCAGGGAGCATACACACAGCTTAGCTCTTTTCTCTTCCCTCTGTCTTGTAAGGTCTGAAAGCACATGCCTAGGTATAAAGGCAGTGTTACCAGTTCTCACATTGGTTAATGTATTACCAGAACGTACTCCTGGGCCAAGGAATGATTCAGAATATCAGCTTTCATTTAAAACACAAAAGCAAATTTAGTTTCCAGCTTTCATGACTGAGAGAAAATGGATGGATAATTCTGGCTCCAAGAGTGGTGCTGAAGATATGTATTAAATCATGTGATGGTGCAGCCACTTGGGTTTTCTGAGAGACTGCTTGTGCATCTGGCACTGCTGAAAGTTCGTCTAAAGTCAATGGTCCTCTACACACACGTGCTTCCAGCTGAACCCGTGCTTATGTACCTTGCTGGATCAGCATGCTGGGAAAGGGTAGGGAGATAGCGCTCGGTCAGGAGTTGGTGAAGAGGAAAGGAACCGGGAAAGACACAGGTACGAGAGTCTGATCTTGCCTTGCATAAATGTAGCCTATTTAGGAGCTAATCTTGCTTTTGCCCAGATTTTTAATTCCAATGCCTATAAAGAAGTTTTTGAGAAAACAGAAGCAAGTTCTTCACAGTGGTGCATTGCAAGGGCACATGAGAAAAAAGCTGTAGCTTGAAAGAGGAGGTGCTTTCACTGGAGATAAGGAAACATCGTGAGAGCCATCAAGCATGGGAAGACGCTGCCCAGAGAGGTTGTGCAATCTGTGTCCTCGGAGATTTTCAAGACCTGAGTGGATGAAGCCCTGAGCATTCTGATCTGCTCTCATAGATGACCCTGCTTTGTGAGGAGGTTGGGCGGGAGCCCTCCTGAGGTCCCTTCCCACTCCGTGGTGCTGTGATACTATGGGCTTCAATGCCAGCAAAAGCAGTCTTCAGCAGTGTTGAAGTGAATCAGCAGTGAATCATGCACTAACATTAAAGCCTATATTTTAATAAACAGGATAGGCTGAAGTAGTTAGTCTGTGTTTTCAAGGGTCAATTTTTAAAGAAACATTAAAAAATGTGGGACTCACATTTTATTCTGTGGGGCAGAAACACCTTTATCGATGGGAGGAGAGAATGGAAATGGAATGGAAATCTGACTTGATTTTGTGTCAGTGTAATGCTAGTGTAGGCATCACCTCTGTCATCACTCCGTGTTCTATTGAGGTGTTTTCAAAAATACAGAAAGTACAAGGTTGCTTCTGTAACAGGACCTCGGTCCCTCAGATGGAATGAAGTTCATTATTTTGAGCCCCAGTGCTTTCCACTGCCCACCCTCCTTGATGTGGCATGCTCTTCAGACGTGGCCCAGTTTGGGGCTTGATGGCAGATACCTAACAATCTGTCTCAGGCTGTCTTCAACATTAGGTAATTAATATTGCATTTTCCTCCATTCTTTCTTGCACTTCCAGCACATCATCATGAAGTGTTTTACTGTAACATTTTCCTGCTACTTACTCCCCAGCTACTGGCCCTTAGTGAAGCAAGAAGAGAAATGAATGCAAATACAAAGAGTGTTCTGTCATTAAAAAAACAATGAGGTTGTATTTGATTTCACTTTCTAGAACAGTGAGAGTGTTACTTCCAGCTGATGATGACATTTTCTACTTGAGGGACAAGATGGAGGAGAATTAGGTCCTCAGTTTTGTGCTATTGTCTCTGATCCATGGTTAAGGTTGTATGTCATTACTATGATGCTATGATAACGTATATTTTTTTTGTGTTCAGCAGAGGAAAGTGCTTGTGACTCCACTAATTTATTTCAAAGCTGCTCTGGGTGTCCTGAGTGCTCTATAATCTTGAAACAACCAGTGTTGCCTTGTTGGAGCTGTCGCTACAACATTTGATGGAAAACAGAAAGGGAAAAAAGAAGTGTGTATTTTGGAGGATGTGAGGGGATTCGAATCAGTTTAAAAGGATAAATAAAGGCAATATTTCTTTAACAGGATAATCCATACGAGGCTTTCCTACCAAGTACAAAAGGATCTACATCAGCTACCTCTAGGGCAAGTCTAAAAAATATTGCAAATGATTTAGGCAGTCATTAAATATGACCTTTGTTCTTGGCAGCAGCACAAGGATAGCAAGAAATAATTAAGCAAGCGACTGTTGAAAGCACTACTGACCGATTTCAACACTGAGTTTGTTTTCTGCTGTGAGATGTTTTTGCCTCTCGTTGTTTCATTTTCCCATGTTGAAAGTAAGACACAAATGTCATTTTAGCATCTACAAATCTAGTTATGGTAATTAGTGTTATACATTTAGAACTGGCATCAATTATTTTCATACATACTGCAGCATCCAGCATTACTATTTATATTTTTATGTTTCTAGGTTATGAATTTTTTAGTAATTCTCTAGAATCTGCCAAGTATGGTACAGTGTATTGCTGAGTTCTGGAAAAAAGACAGCACTGGGCAACACACTCCTTCAAGGCATAAGAAATGAATAAAAAAAGTCTTTCAGTGCTTTGCCCCTTCATCTCACTGAGAAGAACTAAAACAATCTTAACTGCTTAAAGAATAGCCTTGGACATCTGCTACTGACAGGTGCTAAAAAGGCTTTCCACTATGCCTAAATATTTAGCTACCAGTCTCCTCTTGACTGTCTTGAAATTAGGCAGCTCAGCATTTGGAAAATCCCATGAGGGTCCAGATTCTTTAAGATATTTAAGCAGATTCAGATTTTTTTAAGAACACAAACGCATTTTATTTTTAGATATCTACTGAAACAAACTGGCCCCTTTTCTCTTACTCTAAACACTTCCAGTGAGATGCAATACAGCAAAATACACGGGGAACCTCTTTAAAGCAAGTATATTACAGGCTAGCTTACCTTGAATATCTGTTTTTTCATCTCAGTTTTTATGAATGAGAGAGAATATTTCTTGATATTATAAGAATCACAAATCTGATGAGGCTTTGAATCTTCAGATTTATTACAGCAGACCCTCACTGGGATATTATGCTCAGAAGATGATGGCACTACCCTGATAAAAGATGACAGAAAACAAAAATTTGCAGGTGTTAGAAGATGCAGGAATTCAAGTATTGAAGTAACAACAAACTCTTTCTGTGTAAATAGTAAAAACTAGACAGAAAGCTCTACTAGAAAGTCAACCAAAAATAGACATCTGTTGTGTACAATCACTTCTATTCCATAGTTTACCTGTCCCAATTTCATGCTAATAATTGCAATCAAACTAATTAACATGCACCATTTCCAATTAAAATATATCACAAGTTGAATGAATATAAATAATGTCATAAAGCTGTGAAAAGTCAAACATTAGTCCTGAGTGCTCTGAGCGCAGCCTTAGAAGAGCATGGATCTGGTGGAGAAAGCCAGGCTGAGAGCAACAAATAACGCTGTGTTATCAGACATTTTTTTTATAAGCACACGTTAAAAGAATTGGAGTTATCTTGTCAAGCAAGGAGAAGAACTATGGTGAGATGTGATACTTCTTAAAATATGTAAGTGGTTAGAAAAGTGTAATGAACTACTATTTATTGGAATATTCCCCATGGAAAGGATGTGACTTAAAGGGCTTCAAATGCAGCAAGATGTAGGTTAGGTATTAGGAGACAAAAACTGTAAGAGCCAGTTGAAGGCAGGATGAGAAGGCCTGGAGGGGCTGTGCACTTTCCACCAGCATCTGGCCTTCATAACATCTGCCAAATGTGGGAAAGGTCTGGCTGGCTTTGCCACATGGCAAAGGAATGGACTAGATGAGCTCTTGGACTCCCTTCTAGCCCTTGTTGCTGTGATTCTGAGATATGTCGTGCTGGAAAGCCTTTCTGTAATTATGTCAACCAGCAACATTAGTTCCCATATCAAAGCCATTTTATTCATGGGATGCATGAGCACATGTGGGTAGAAGTTCTCTGAGAAGTGGAGCATTGCATCCATCATTTCATTATCATTTGTTTCTGAGTTATAACACAATGCTGTGGTCTAACTCAAGAAATCAGTGAGTTATCAAGAGCCCTGTTTGTAGAAAACATCTGTTTTATATCAATGTTTTGAAGGTTAGAGCTAGATGCTCAGCAGTAGCTTAATTTCTGTGGTCTCAATGGTAACTGAGAGGCCAGCTTATGCCAAAAAAAAAAAGGGTTTATTATTTTTTCTTAAGATAACATTAAGAGAACCGTTTTTATAAATCTTTAAATAATGAATGAACCTTCCTCCATTATTTTGCAATGTGTACCTCATAAATAACATGCCATTATGCTAGTCACATCATAAAATTAAACTGATTAGAAACAAGTTAAGTAACTGATGTAGCTTAATAGTCCATGTAAGTAAAATATGAATTGTAAGCAAATAACTTTAATAGTAATAAATAGGTCTAATAATGACAAGCTAATTTTTAGAAACACAGATGACTATTTGCTTAAAAAAGCAGTTTAACTTTGAGAGCCAGCCATGGGAGATAAGAGCATGAAGTTACATTCCCAAGTATCTATGGGTTTTTTGAAAATGGTGCCTTATGTGCAAGGGAATGTTTCCCCCACATTAAAGCGCAACTATAAACCAGTGGCATTCAAAACGGAATACCTACATGTGCACATACTGATCTGGGGTTTTCTTTTCTTCTTTCAGCTATAGGAAAGCAAGAACCTGAGATGAAATTTAGTTCTTAGAAGAGCTGCTCTACATGTTGCTGATGTTCTCCTGGATCCCAAGACTAAGCTACTTCACCCAAACTTGCATCTCTGTGTATTTTCCTTGAAAAGAAGTCCTCTGCCACTCTTACAGGAATTCAGTTTCCTATATCTCCACCTTCCTGAATATATCCCAGTTTAAATATGAAAACCGCTATGTACATTTCCATATAATCAAACCCAAAGATTTCTCATCTTCCTTCCTATTGACATAGTTTATCAGCCTCCTCCCTATTCCCACAAGAGGCTGAAGACACAATGCAGGCACGTGGGCAGTCCCCTGCTCTTACTGTATGCAGTCCTGGGAGAGAACAGTTTGGTGCTCAAACACCAATGCAGAAAGTCCTTCTCAATGTTCCCAAAAACTTGGGTTTTGTCTCTCCCAAGAGGTCTGGCCCACCACTTCCATTCTGTCTCTTGGCATGTACTGTGTCTGGATAGTGTCTTCCCCTCCATGTTCCTACCTACCCAGGGGGCTGGAGTCATTATATCCTGTCTTTCTGCATTTTTTGATTCTGCGCCTTACCAGCACTCTTTTCTGCAAATGGTTGGTATTTGCAGATTGTTTTTCCCTCTGCATGTTGAAAGAGCTGCTAGCCTTGTGGAAGACATCAGCTGGGAACACAAGAACATCTGATAAAATGCATTATGAAGTCCATTAAACTCCCATTGTGGTTTGTCCTCTGTCATTAATAAGGTTGTTACTGCATGTTTATCATCACACCCTCTTCTTGAAAGACCTGTCTGGAAGCATTTAATGTTTTTACAGCTCATCTCTGAGACTTTTTTACGTTATTCACCAGCTATTCAATTGTGTTATGCATTGTAGCACAATAAAAAAGAGGTCCCCATCACAATTTCCTAAAGAATGAGTGTGAGAATCAGTTAGATGTCAGTGCACTCACTTACAGCTCTTTAAGGGAGCAGTAGGATTTCTTCTGTTACTAATTAGCATTTTCTGATTCTTGGGTAAATAGGTCCATCAGATCCTATTGCTCGCCAGAAACTATAATCAGAAACAAAATCTAGACGAGGCCATTTCTATTATTCTATAGTATGCAAGGTTAATGACCTGTACTTTGAAATAATTCTCATTTCATTTCTACAGGGCGTTAATATCGTTGCCTAAATGTAAAACATATTATATTCGCTGAGTGCATTAGTAATTATATTCTTGTAGCTTAAAGCAGAATCATCCACTTTTCAGAAAAAATCCCATCAAATCAAAGCCACAATAATGAATAAAGAAGGATAATTCAAGCTATGCTTTTTGTTTCTTGCTACCCTGGCATCCTTCCTTCTACTCTCTTCTGTTTAGCTTAAGTGATTTGACTTCCTAAGCCAATTCTTCAGCTAAACTAGTGCTCTAATTTTAGGTTTATCATATGGCTTACAAGATATTTTCTTTGTGTGATTCTGCAGTATGGTTTCCATATAGTCATTACTGTTTTGGGGGTCAGAAGAAGAAAGAACATTTAGACTCCTTTTCTAATTCAATCCTGTGTATATTTGCAAGGAATTTAGTTCCAAGAAAGCTCAAAATAATAAAATGCATGTCCTCCCAACATGCTGCAAAGTGCTCGTTATTTGGTATCCTAATACACTCTGACTGCTTTTTCAAACAGATGCTCAAAATACTGTTCTTAATTAAATACCAAGAGTTGGATTCAAATGTTGGTCCATGCCAGCAGAAGGTAGCACAGATCTTGGCACCAGGCCCCAATCCAACAAAAGGATGGTTGTGAATGCCTGAAACACTTGCAGTCTCCCCTGTCTTCTGCGCAGACTTGCCAGACACCAGGATATGATGCAAATAGTCTGGATTTTGGGGTGTTTCTCAGGTGTCAGGGTGGTAGTGCAGTCCAGATGGCTGCTTGACAGCAGGACTTGTGTATGCTTTGGATATGTTGCTCTCTGGTCAGGCTGGAGAGAGCTGCTTAGTCATCAACAACCACCACTAAAAATCCTTGAAACTTTTAGTGAAGATATGAGGAAAAAATGAATTAAAGCCACTGAAGGAAGAACTATGATCTGAGCTCAAACAATGCCTCTCCTTTCCTTATAACCTTACAGGGATTCTTCTGTTCAGGGATTGATGTGCGATAGTTTTTAGATAGTAGAAGAGATAGTAAAAGAATCATTTTCGGGGTGGGAAATGGCTCTAAATACTGTGATTTTTGGTATTCAGTCTTGACAAGGAAAGGAGATAAAATACTTGGAAGAGAGACAAAGAAAAGGAAAGTGCATGTAGTGAAATGATCCTTTCTTTGAGCTGATGACTTCTGAACCATGTTGACATTGCAAAGTGTAACCTTTCTCAAGAAGACCAAGCAATTTAGGAGAGCACCGTGACTGTATGCCTTACTGATCTGGTACCAGAGATTTTAAAGATTTCCAAAGATTCAGCATTTCAGATTTTCAAAGATTTGGCATTTTTCTGAAGTGTCAGGGCTGAAGAAAGGCAAGGACATAACACAGTTAGATCATCCACTGCATAATATATACTAATCCAGCTGAAGCAATTATGCCGTTTTTTAGATCGCTTCTTCTCATAGGTTCACATCTCTTTTGGAAAAAAGATTTAGTCTTGGACAGCAAGGCTAACCTCTTTAAACAAGAGTCACATACAAAATGAGGAGGGGAAAAAAAGGGAGCAAGAAACAAAATTAAAAATGGAGGAAGAGGCAGAAATATGATTTTGCCAGCTTGTTTGCTTGTTGGTTCCCTTCACTAGCTCACTGGTCAAGTTAGTTCTTTGGCTTAACTGGGTACCCTGGGCTCAAAGTCATGGGTAGCCTGGGGCTGAGGAGCTTAATAGAGCTAGAAAACTTTCCAGGCTGCCTGTTGTCCCAGCCTCTCTGTCAGACAGTTAACCTCCCCAAAGGTCTATTACCTACTTTCCAATACACAAATTTTAGTGAATTGATTAATATCCAGTGCCTTGGGTTTTTTTCTTTGAAAGCCTGTCCTTTATGTAGTGTGAAGTAGAGTTTTATTTATTTTCAACTTTGCTGTCCTTTATGCACAACTTTGTAGAGCAAACTGCTTCAAAGTTCTGTTTGCTTTATAGGTCTACATACCCTCACCCAATACTGAGGCACCTTGGTCTGCTATCCTCCTTTCCTCAGCATCTATAGACACAATTTCTAGGGCAGAGAGACCCGGGTGATGCCTCTTATACCTTCACCACTGAGTCTTAGAGGAAAACTGCAAGGAGAAGCCAGTCTAAGACTCCAGCTGGTGAGAGCAGCCAAAGCAAGGCTTTCTGGATGCTCGGGAAACATCTTACTTCTGTATCACTCTTTCTCTGCTGTGTGCTGGCTGGCTTTGGTGCGGCCTCTCTCATGTTTGCTTCACCTCTGTATCACTCATTCATCAGTCTGCTCTTTTCCCTTCTTTCACTTTTTCTATTCAGAGTCATCCTAATGTCTCAATTTTCTTTCTATTTATCTGATTTTCTCCTAATTCAACCCATCACAAAAGAGAAGGGAAGAACACCTGTGGAGCAAACATCCAAATTTTTGCCATCGTTCCAGTGGACCTCATTGCTCATGCATTATACCTCTTTCTCTACCTCATTTACTTCTGACCTACCTCTATTTCAAGCTGTGTATTTCAGAGACTGCCTATGACTTTTCATTTGTACAAGGGTGCCTCGTTCATATTTGGTCCATAGTCAGCATTAGAATAATTTGTTCGTGCTTAACACTGACACATAGAGTCAAACTAAGCAGGACCAGCACTGTAGGACTTCATGATACTCTAAAGAAAAAGCATTTGTATTCTAATCTAAATTTTACTTTATTAGCTCGTTAGTGTCAGGCACTGGGAAAAATCTTCATTGGCTGCATCTTACCAATCTACTGCTTGATTCCATGCTCAAGTGTAGTTTAAGGCTTATGACCCTCATGGGAAAAGATACCCCTTTTGGGGGAGAGCTGGATGCTTAGCACAGCAGAAGCAATAAAATCCAGCAACTGGGGGATGCACACTCACATATTTTCTTCCTGAAAAATTCACACTGATCCTATCTCCTTGAACAAGAGTGGTCACAAATGGCTCGTAGGTAGTTCCTGCTTGGAGAAGGCATCTCTGCCTTTTCCTCACCAGATCTGTTGTGTAGAAATCCCTGAAGAAGGTTAGAGGCACAGAACTAAGGTGGTAACGCCTTTTCTCCTGAACCTTCACTGTCATTTTTAAGCATTGTCCCAGGCCTTTTACCAACCTCATCTATTCTTCTTTATGCCACCTCTCTGTGATGTAAGAGAACTAGAGAGCTTCCACTGGTAGACAAAGCAAAGTACAATTATCCTCTTATAATATCCTCACAATATCCTTCTCTGAATATTGTGGCATCCTAGTGGAGTTTCACCCTGGGTGTGTTTTCAGCAATCTTCAGGGCTAACAGACTGTCCATTAATAACTCGTGAACAGCAGGATAACCATGATTAAGGAATGGGGGGTGATCCACGCTTGAAAGGTTTTTGGCAGCAAGGATACAAACACATGTGCACACCTGACAGATGCTATGGAGGAATCAGCTATAAGATAGTGCTGTCGGTGCGTGGGGCTGCTGCACATAGGCTTGGACCTACTTATCTTGGATGGAAAGGGCCTCTGGAGTCCAGCAGCCAGTGTCATGTAATTCCTCATCAGGGTGCAAATGCTGAGGAAAGCAATATGAAGAGGGGAAAAAAAACATGAGCACACAAATTTATAAAAACTCCAACATGTGATTATGCAAAAT
This sequence comes from Gallinago jamesoni, assembly GCA_025769975.1. Taxonomy (NCBI): domain Eukaryota; kingdom Metazoa; phylum Chordata; class Aves; order Charadriiformes; family Scolopacidae; genus Gallinago; species Gallinago jamesoni. Next base: position 34,744,870 of record JAOQGH010000012.1, read on the forward strand.
GCAAGGCGTGGCTGGATATATGTGTTTTCTCATTAAGATGACTTTCACATGATTACAAGCAACCAACCAGAGATAAATCTATCATAATACAATCAATTTGTCACACTGCCTTCCCATTTTGCTTTTGTGCGTCTCTACCTGCAAAAAGGGAAAATCAGGTGAGGAAACGGGAGCATGTAGAAAAATAATCTATCAAAACTTATTGTATTCCCTCTAACAAAATTTCCCTTTAACAAAAAAAGATAATTTAGTGTTGATATGAAGCTTATTACTACCACAGCCATGTAGTAATTCCTGCCAAGCATCCCAGTCAACAAACTTCTTTACGTGTCCAACTTCATGGTGTCTTATCAGCAATAATCTGCATTTCTAGTGGGTCAATAAAGAGTTTTCAACATGCCAGAATCAGGACTAGTTTTCACAAGTCCATCCAGTAGACAAACAAAACCCAGATATTCAGTGTAAACTATGTGACAGGAAGGTTTAAAATTGTGAGGGGTTGTTGTATGCACCTCCACAAAGATAAAACCGTTGCTTTGTATGTCAGTTATTTCTGACTGTATTTTTGTCTTTCCACTCAATTCATTTGCACGTCTGGCAGAGTGCAGCTAGTTGCTTTTTTTGAGTATAAACAAGGTCTTAAATTTTTTTTCTTTCTATGCAGCAATGAAGAAAAATATTTATTATATCAACTTGTTAAAAGAACAAATAACATGACTGGCAGAAAGTTTTAGATGAATTGTGAAATTTTTTGGCTTCAAAGAACCAAAGCAATCATAGAATCGGAGCATAGCGGAAATGACCTAGGAACTTTGGAAGGACTCAGCCCTTTGATTCATCCTTGCAGTGCACATCCGGAAATGTTGAAATCCTGCTAAACAGACTCCTTTTTATCTGCAAAAATAAACTGTATTACTCAAGTGGCAGTGACAGTGTTGATGCAGTATTGCAGTCTTATGTATTATCTGCCATTCTCTTCGGAGAAGAAAAGTTAAATGTGATTCATTTAGTGTGCCCCCTTCCCGAAATATATACAGTGCCATTCAGATGATTTTTACAATGCAACATTAAGAAGACCAAATCCCAGTGAGGTTGTTTCAGGAATTTATCGCTTATGGCAACAGCTATGGTATATTGTAGCAATTAGCAGTTTGCAAGAATAGATTCTCTCTCCCTCAGAACCCCATGGTCATGACAATGCATCAACTATATGAGGACATTACACACTTTTATAGGCACAATTAAAAGGACTGAATGAGTTTGCTGAATATATTCTCTGTATGGGGTAATGCTTAACTGTAGTCATTGTATATTGAATGAAGCATGCAAGTTATCTTGTGTGACCTGATTAGTCAGAAATAGTGTTTCCACTCTTTGGAATGAGATTGTTATCAGTTGCAATAAAACAAGCAAGACTATACTTGATGTGAACTGTGTGCTGCTAGCATCGTCGAGTCTTTGAACTTGTATATAAAACATTTGAGAGACTTAATTCTAAGAAATTGAAATGGAGGTAAAGCAAACAGCTTCACAACCTGATTATGACAGCAATGAAGGTCTGAGATAATGAACTCGTTTTGGGAGAGCCACTAGCAAAACTGCTTCTCAAAGAAACAAGAAGCGTTGATTTTATCTGTACCCTAAAGCAGGCCAGTTTCAATCTGATTACTTTGTCCCCTGTCTAAACCGATTTCTGTAAGGTACAGGGCAAGTTCTTCTATCAGGAATATGCTAGATTCAAATGTGCTTCATCATATGACTGTTTACCACACGGAGGTGCTCCCCTGCCAACCTCTGATCTCAGCTTGTGCTTTACTTTGATTCATTTATACAGGGCAGTTGCCAGAAGCTGGAGCCTACCTCCTGCTTGGGTTGGGGTGGGCTCTCTCCTCCAGCCCAGGGGGAAGAAGCAGCATGGGCTTCTGGAGGCCCCACGCTTCTCCTTCCACCTGGGCTGTGGTCCTTCCAGTTTTCCCATTCCTAATTCCAGAGAAATGGTTATTTCTGGAAATAGTTATTTCTGGAAAACAGTCCTTCAAAGGTTGTTGCTTCCTCTTGCAGAGAAAGATGGGCAGGAGCAACCACAGCAGGACACTTAATCTGACTCCTCACGCCTGTTCCTTTCCTTCTGCCTTTATTCTCTTTTGAGGATCTTCTGCTGGGTCTCCAAGGAGGCTTCTCATAGTGAACTCTGTCCCCTCAGATTAAACCTCTTTCCTAAAGCTTGTGCCCATTATTTTGATACACTGTCTCTGATTCTTAAGTGTAAATGATTTCATATCACAGAGGTCTCTGAGTCCAGGGCTTGGCTGCCCTGTCCCCTTCCTTCTGTCTCAGTCACTCCTGATCCATGTGGTTCATGTACCTTCTCACCCCAAAGCCTTTATCTAACATTAGCCATTTCTCAGTTTCACAACTTTTCAGCCAGTACTACTGGTTTTCCACCCACCCTGTCCTCCTGCCCCTTCCAAGTATCTTTGGGATTGTTTCTTCCAACTAGAGCGGTCCAAACACAGACAGCTATCTAGGATACTGGGTGCCACCTGCATCACTCTAATCAAGACCTTTCTTGTCCTTGCTGTAAGGCAGTCCTTTCAAACACATCAGTGAGTGTTTCTAGGCCACTTCACTTGGCTGCCATTTTATTCCTTGGTTTCTTCTTCCCCTGGAAATCCTTACCATGGTCACTGTTACTCTGCCTGCAGGCCAGATAGTTATTGCCACAGCTTCTCTGCTGTATTTTCTCCTGCCTTTTGTGTAAAATGCCACTTAGCTCCCCACACATTTTGCTTTGGGGAAGACCAACTGTTATATCACTGTCTGGAGGTCTTCCTTGCAAGCAGCAGTGCATTATTCAACTATGATCACTTCTACTGGCTCAATGTCTCAGTAAATCAACAGTTCAACAGTTTCAAAAAGCAAATCCAGTTCTGGCATTACAAGTTCATTTTAAGCAGGAACCATTTTCTGCAGATTGCCAGCTCTCTCACCCTGTCAGGCTAGTGAGTCCCAAGATTTCACCTTGTGCCTATCTGCTTGTCCCACCCTCGCGTTCCAAAGACCCATTCTTCATTAAAAGTCAACCCAAATGTCTCCCAAATCCTCCTTCTTGACTGGCTTTCAACTATTGCCTTACAACTTTTGACATCTGGTTGCTGGCAGCTGTTCATGCACTACTGCCTTCCTGAGCCTGAAGTCCCATATTCACCTACTTTTTACCCAACTCCAGGTCACATGCTGCCTGGGGGTGGCAAGGGAATCAGGCGGCCACCTTTTAAGTCTCTAATGCAGTGCCTTCTGGTCCTGCTACCAATGTTAATAAACTGGTAAAAGAAGAGTCCTCTTTAGAGATAAAACTGATTAAAAAATCACTTTCACAGCTGTGTGCCATGAACAAGAATGAATTCTCTGTCATAGGACAACAGGGCACTAACATCTGTTTACTACGTTCACAAGGAATTTTATATATAGCCGAAAAAACATAACAGAAAAACAGCCAAAATTTAGAATAACAAGAATATAGCTGAAAAATATAGCAGAAAAAGAGTCATAAAGAGCTAGCCTTTGCAAAGGTCCATGGGTCAAGAAATCTCTGCACAGCACAATGCTGGTACCTATGTGAGTATTTCAGGGAAGCACTGCTATATGGTTGTCCTATTCTACTCTTCCCTTGGCTTGCATTACTGCCGACAGTCAGAAACAAGACACTGAGCCAGCTGGATCTACATCTGATCACCTTATAACATTTTAATTTTCTATGTCATAAGAGTGTACTTACAAGCATTAAATACATCCAGGAAGTTCTTGGATGTACCAAGAAAGCAAAAATTAAGATTCAGAGGTCTCTCTAAGTTAAAAGCTTGAATGATAGAGCTGTTGATTACACATCAATAGTGACAAAACAGAAAGGATCAGAGAAGATTTTGAAAGAAAAACCTGGTTTGGTTTTGGTCACCATAACATGAAAGGTCACTTAGGGTCATTTACTAGAGGTAGTTTCTCTGGTTTTCAGTTTCTGGTTTCTGATTTTGACATCTGCCAATTTTGAGAATTGCTGCTAATTAAAAACCTGAGAAATAAACCCTAGAAATTCACAGAATCACAGAATTGCAATGGAATTTACACATTTTGCAACTGCCCCTCACTTGTTTGTAATCCTGAGACAAATTCAGTCAGGAATGTTAGAAACCTCTTTACTGAACCAGCAAAGCTGTGGAGCTGAGCACCTTCTGAGCGCAAACAAGCACTTTGTACGTCGTTAACCGACTTGAACCCAGACAGTGCTGAGACGATGCCTTTGTTGAGAGGATCAGACGAGGCACTTTAGAAGAGCCTGAGAGCCTGGCTTGCTTGCTTAATTAGCACAATTCTGCTCCTGGGCAGGAGTGACCCTCTGCACTGATGGAGAGAGCCCCACGACTGTTACCAAAGCCACCAAAAATGCCACCAGCTCAGACGCTTTCCCAGAGGGCTAGCTAGCATCACAGGCTGCAGCTTTCTCTTTTTACTCCAATGAGTACCTCGGAAGGGAAAGCAAATCTGTTTGCTGATGAAGAATGACTCCCACAGGCTGTTTGGCTTCCCCTTGCTTTGTCGGTGAGGCCACCTGGCTGTGTCTCCCAGCGTACTTTTTGTGTACAAAATACCTGATACACATGTGTGATTTGGCTTTGCTGTCTCACAGATGTGCGCGGGAGCAAACACGGCTCGCTTGGGTGGCCCTTTGGGTGTTGTTGGAGCTAACTAGAAGAAGTAAGCTCGAGGAGGAGGTGTTCAGGTCCCAGGTTCATGTCTAAGTTTATCGGAGGCATAGCAGCTCAGCAGGAAAACTGGAAACCAGCATTGCTGGAGCCTAGATCAGAGTGGTGGCACATGCCTGAGCTGGGGCAGAGCTCCTAGCAGAGGGCACAGCAGCAGTGCCTGCTGGCCAAAACCTGGCTGGCTCCCTCTGTCCCGCTGCTGCACATCAGCTTTCCTGCCAAGAGCCTTTGGAAGGGAGCAAGCGACAGGTCTGGGGCTGCCCCATGAGCTGGAGAAGAAGAGACTGCTGATGCTTCTTCCTTCAGTGGTGGCACATAGTTCTGCTGTCAGCTGGAGCTGCTTGAATGAAAGGAATTTTGTAGAATTTGGGTCAGTTTGTTTTTCTGCACAGGGAATGCAAGTGCTCAGTGCTTTACCTGGGGGTAATACAAACAATCCCTATATCCCTCTGTGAGACAGCTTGTTCTGAACAAACTTGCTTTATCGCTTCGGTGCGCTCGAGGCTGTTGTTTTGTTTTTAATTATTTTTATTTCAGCAGCACCTCAAAGACCCTACCACAACCAGGGCACCATCTTCCTAGCATTACAGAATGTAAAGCAGAGCCTTCCCCCAAGGAGGTGGTGATCTCAGCATGTCTTGGAGGCTTAGGGAGGACGCGAGGGAGCAAAGATGCGATGCAGCAAGGCTCTTGCTCACAGGCATCCGTCAGTTTAATGGCCGAGTGGAGACTGGAAGCCGGGTTTCCTGGCGCTGTGGCATGCACCCACTTTCCCAGTCACCCCCAATCATCACATCTGCACTTTTGGTGATTAACGTGGAATTTGTCCTCTTGCCCATGGCGTGTAGGAAGAGCAGACCTTTGAGGCTGGGCAGGCTGCCCGAGCACTGCTTTTTCATACACATCAGATTAGCCCTCCGCGCCATCAGGATATCACCTCCAAGTATTCATGTAAGAACTAGTCCAGAGCAACTGTCAAAGTGAAGGAATATCTTCAAGCCAGATCTGACTCCATAACCCCCCCAAATAAACACGCCCTGATTTACAACCCTTCCAAATCCCAGGCTTAAGTGAATACAACTAAAAGGATGACAGCTATATCTTCAGAAGAATTTGGGATAACTCTGCAGTGGAAGTTTCCTCCTACAACAAATCCAGCAGGAGAAAAGAGGAAATGTGTGGTGCAGGCAACAGCTATCACTAACAACATCTCTGCCACCCTCTTCTGCAAAGCTGTGACCTCAAAAAGGGAGAAGTGCCAGACACTCAGAAAATACCCCTTATATTGTGATTTTAAAGGAAGTGCTCAAAATACCGCAGTGATGGACAGCATTATAAGATACCCAAGGTTATATTAGGAAATTAACTACTTTAAAATGAGGAACTGCCATGTGAACTGGCAATCACATCTCATTCAGCATGCTGTTATTTATCTATCACTAGAAGCACACATGGTGTTTAGCAGACAAAGGAAAAAATAAAAACCCTGCTGCATGAGTTTGTTAATCATAATTAGGCATAATCAGATTGGAAGATACTTTGTCAATTATTTTTGTTTTAATGCGCTGTGTTATATTTGTTGGAAAATGCCAATTTATTAAAAGGGAAAGATTTTGCAGAGAAAGATTTACATAAATTAATTTCCCATGCAACTTTGTTGAAAGAAAACGTTCATACAAGGAAATGTTCTAGACATCTCTAAATGAAAACATTTGCATGTGAAATTAACCTTTTGGTCTTACATGTAAGTTGATATATGTTAAAAGCACATCATCAGTTTTAACTGAGAGTCAATGAAAGGTTGTGGAGTGCTCACAAGTAAGCTTTGTGATAATTTCTCTTACTGTAAACTGTAAGGATCATTGCTTTTCACCCTCGCTTTGGTGTACAACATGTTCTATAAACTGCTTATTGCTAGAATTTTTGTAATAATGTGATGCAGTGGGGTATGAAACCATATCAAGAATGGAGGGCAGGATAGTGCTGGGTTGCGGAGGCTGACAGAGAGAATCACATAGGCTCAGAAACACAGACGGGTTACAGATTGCACGGGCTGAGAGCAATCCAGGCAGAGCAGCAGTGTAAGAACTGTCATAGAGTTTCTCCTGGAAAGAGACCAAAGGAGCCTCAAGGCCGAGAGAACTGACAGGGCTTAGGGGAAGAGGGGCAGCGGGGGAGCACAGTACGATACAGAGCGTATTGCTAAGGAAATGGCTGAGCCAGGAAAGGATGTGCTATAAGGAAATGTCAGCATGAATATTTCATATGTTGACCCTTTTTGTAGTTTCAACATCTTAAAGGACATTGACTATAATTGACGTTAGACTCTGGGTAGAGATGTAATTCCTATCCCAGGAGATTGACGTATATTGCCCCAAAAAATAAAGCTCTTGGCTATGTTCTGCAAGGTGGCATGCATTGCTACATATATTCACTGAAGGAGCATCATCATTATCTGTGTGAACCTTAATTTCCTATGGAATATCACCCCTGCACTTTTTTCTAGCAAATGTTGCAGTTTCATATATAAGGACCCTTTGGAGCAGAAAGGTATAATAAGACTCAGTACATGCAGTTTGAAACGAGTTCAGACTACAAATTAGCTAAGACATTTTTGCTTATCAGTGAAGGTAAGTAAACATTAACAAGGGCTGCAGTGGATTTTCCACAATTGGAAAAGTTAACATTTTAATTGGTTGCTTTTCTAGCACCAAACACTGCTAATAATTTTGCACAGGAATTAAGAGAGGGGCATTCTTTGGTCTGTGTTACACATGAGACCAGGCTAGACCCTTCTAGCCTAAGCTGTTGATTACCCTAAAGCAAACTCTCCTGCCCTCAATAAGAAGAAATTTGTGAACTGAAAGCTAACTGCATATGCCTCAGGTTCTAGTAAATCCCTTTTACAGTAAAAGCTATTTCCCTGGCTATAGTCTGTATAAAATAGCATCCTAGGTATAGGATATGCATTGGAACTCTTTAAATTATATACCCTCTGGTAGCAGATGCAGCATCTAATGGACTTGCCTGGTGTAGGAGTGAAAACAATACGTGCTATGAAAAGGTTTATGCACAGACCTTAATATAGGTTAGTATAGCTTCTTTTCCGTATTTTGAGATCACAGTCTCTGTGGTCCATACCCATGAAATCTCTCAAGCAGAGCTCCCATCTGCCTGCACCCCAGGCTCCATGGAGGTGCCAGGACCTCACGTTTTTGGAGTGCAGGACTGCGGCTCTTGCTGCTCTCTGGGCCTGAGCTGTCTGACTGTTGGAGAAGCCTTTCAGTGAGGAAGTGTTGCCAAGACTGGCCCTCTGCTCCATACCAACAGGGCTTTACTATCAGATGTATTCCTTGTGCCCCTCCTAAGGCATGCAAGGAGTGCATACAGACACTAGCCAGCAGACTGACCCCATGGACACCCGTCTGCCACGTAAGCCAAAGAGCCTGCATCGATCGCCTTGCCTGTCCAGGCAATCCGGCATGAAGTTCACGTGCCAGAGGCCCATAAACTAAGCTCTGCATGCACCGAGAGCACAGAGCCCTCTTGTGAAGGGGCTGGGAGGAAAGCGCCTTCTAGGTCACCAAGAAGAGGAAGGTTTGCCAGGCAATGTCTGCCATGAAGATATACCTTGTTCACTATGAGCTCTTTTCATCCACCCAGCCTCCGTGGGAGCTGTACGTGCAGGGCAGACACAGAGCACTAAAGGACCTGCAGACTATTCTTGTTGCTGAAAGTTAGGCATTCATTGAAGTGCTTTGCTGGATCAAAGCCCTTGGCCTAGAGAGTTCTTCACCAAATAATACAACGCCATTGCCTCATGTGGCACTTTACACCAATCTGTGCAGCCATTTTCTCTGTAGGAGCTATAATGAGAAAGCCAATATGTAACATGGAGAAGACGGAAGAATAAATCCCAAAGTTTGCCTTTACCTCGCTTTAGATTCATAAAACTTTCCTCTTGTCATCAAAGGGAAGTTGTTTGTTCCAGGTCAATTTAAATATTAATATAGACTAAAATGTAGAATAAATCACAAACAAGGAAAACATTTTACTATATACTATATCTATAAACCAGACAGAGCAAACTGCCAACTGGGAATAATGCTAAATGGGCACTTTAAGCTGCTCTGTGGAATGTGAGTTTGATCAATTCAGTCCAAGCCACATTAGTCTCGTAAAAGCTGAGAGTAGCATTTTCTCCCAAGGGTTTCCTTTGAGGGATGTTCCTCTCAGAGTGCAGTATCACAGAGGCAATTAAGGATGATAATATTTTTTGCATATACTAAGCAACTAATGAGTCAACATTGATCAAGACATGCTTTCATCATTATTTTTTTTAAACGCACTACCAAGTTCAGAGTGTAGTTGTTGTCACGGAGCTGACAGAAGCAGGAATGACTTGTGAAAATTATTGTACCGTGACCCTGTGAACTATTTTTGACAAGCAAATACCTTCCAGGAAGCTAGTAGGGAAAAAAAATAGTGTTCTCATTAATAGTCTGTGCTCTTATTCAGGTGGAAGACAAAGTGGGTATGCTATGAGACTTTCTAACATCATTGCCATATTCTTACTCTTTCCTCCCAGACTAATTGGCATTAATATTACCAGGTCTCAGTGATGGTTACAGGCTCATTACAGGTGCTGCTTTTCTTGTATATCATTGCTGTCCCACAAGCATATAATTTATTGCTTAGAAAGGATTTCTGGATGTTTTCCCAGATGTAAAATCACAGAGGCTTATATTTAGTGCTCCATCTGACGACAATCCTACCTGCCTACATTCTCTCTCTCTCACACGCACACATTTGGCTTTGAACTCTGACATTTACCTTATGTCATAAATTCCTTCAATTAACCAACACAGTGCATTAGTATAATTGTTAGTTCTGGCCTGAATTCTCTTTTGGAATAGCTAAGCAGAATTGTAGCAATGTTGTTGTAGTTCATATTGTATACACGGTCTACTAATAGGCATTTAAGGTGGTATTGGTGAAGGTCTTGCTGTGATAATGCTCTTGCTTCAAGGCTATTTGTGCATAAAGGTCTAATCTTTGTAAAGAAAAACTGTGCGTGCCACTGTGCTTCCTGCACAATAACATGACGCATTGCCTTTCCCTCTGAAGTTATCATCTTGGCTTCTTTATATAAATGTTCAGCCTATTAGGACAATTCAGGCCTTAAAACAAATGAAAAGATTGATTCACAGGTGCCCTTGAAAGCGCAGGGCCATAAAACAGGAAGGGAAAAACCAGCATGATCAGAAGTAGTCCAGTTCTGGACTCATTTGCTTATGTCAGACTTTTTCATGCTTTGGACACCAAACTGCAAGATGATCCAGTATTAACTAAAGTTTGGGAAACTTATGGCACCACCCTGAAACAAGCAGTTCAGAAGTGAATGAAATTCCTATCAAGTTGCTAACTATCAACTTCAAGGAGAGAATTTTTTTTCCACGTGAAATATGAGGGGATAGGAAGGATCTGGGAATGCTATCAAGCACCACAGGATCATCACAAGTTGGGACTTCCATCAGCAGCTTTGCTATCAGTTGGTCCTAAATGGTTGGTGTTAAATTACTATGCTAAATCCTAAGGCCTGAGTGTCCACACAGCTATGGATGATGGCAGGGACAGAGCATGTACCAATCTTGTAACTTTTTTTTTACAAAGAGCCAAGAAATCATTTTTCACAGTTGATGGAGCAAGGATTCTTAGAGCAGCAGAGTTCATTTTTGCTGTCCTAACGCATTGCTAGGAGAGCCGAGGAGCTCTGCAGGCCTGCCTGTCTTCATCGTATTGATTTCTGCTGCAGCAAATACAACAGGGAAACACCTTTAATTAAATAAGCACCCACCCTCGAGTCCATCAGTTACTCCTGAATCACAGCTGTTTGAACAAGAAAATTGTTTTGTCAGATGTTTTCAACAGCCTTTTCTAGACCATACAGCATTGTTTTGCATGGAAAGGGCAATGGGCTTGCTTGGTTAAAGTGACTTATTCCAGACACCAGAGCAATAATTAACATGCTCTCAAGAAAGCATGGGGGGGGTGGTGGCTGGGAGACTTTCCATTGCTGTGGGATAATATCCTTAGTCACACTTTACAGTACCGTGCCATTTCCATGAATTTACCCATAGCAAATCATTTGTTTCTGGGCTGATTCATCGCCACGGCTGCTTCCCCTCTTCCTGGGGGCTTTCTGCAGCGGGGGGCTTCTCACAGGCTCAGCCAGACCCATGCCTGAAGAGGGCTGTCACCAGCATCCAGCCCAGCCTTCTTCTCTGGCGAGACCGGGCGATAAGAGGCGGCAGGGTGAACAATGGATGCTCCTCCACAAGCAGATTAGCCTGGCCCTGCGGAACATCATGTATCTTTCAAGGGATGCTGTCAAGAAGAAAACGGCGGGTCAAATCCTTGGTGAGAGCAAATTAGCCTGGTTGCGTCAGCTGCACGGCGCTGGTGGAGCGGCGCCAGCTGATAGGAGCCGGGGATCTGACCCCGGCTATCGAGGAAAAACAGCGAGTATCTGGGGGTTGAACAATGCTGGAGAAGGGATTACTGGAATGAAAAGGAGCATAAGCTTTTTTTGCTCACTTTTCACCACTCGCGCCATTTCCCATCCTCTCTGCTGGAGCACTGATTCTGGGCAGGCCTGGCCTCTGTGAACGCATTTTTTGGCTCTCGTGGGATTGCAGAACCACCGCTGCAACAAGGCTTTCTCACTAAGATTAGAAAAAGCTACAAAAGGTTTGCAGGCGTGCTAAATTCCTGTTAGGCAGAAGGCTGTATCCCACCCCTCTTCTCGTCAGGCGGAGGGGACCTGGTGCTGAGGAGCAGCAGCAGCAGCAGGATTTGCCCCCCTGTGCCACCCCAGCCCCCTGGCACCCGCCGGGGGACCCCCGCAGGACATGGTGCTGGCACAGCTCTGCTGCGGGGGTGGCAGAGAGAGGAGGGGACAGACCCTGCTGCCCCCCTGCACGCCACAAACGCGGTGTTCTCTGCGGGAACGTCAAGTGCGTTATGAGGACTGACAGAAATGTCACAGCACATCGCAAGTGCTTTCATCCCCTCACCAGAAATAAAACACATGTCAGGTCACAGAAGGCTGTTTTCACTCTTACCAACAGTGCCGGCTGTTGTCTGGCTGTGCAGGACCTCCCAGCCCCTCCAAAGGCATTTTTGATGCTAAGGAAGAAGCATTTTTTGAAAAGGCTTTCCTCTCTTTCCCTCTCAGAGTGTTTTTTTGGTAACTCAAGCCTGAAATAAAAGGTCCAGCTAGCTGGAGGCTGTTGCTTCAAGTACAGCTTAATTTGCTGGGGTTTTGATACCACTTAAACCAGGATTTTTCTAGTTTTCATGGATTGTGGCTAAACTTTTTGCACAATTCTCCTTCAGAAGTTCCCAGATGTCTCAGCTGACACTTCCCTGGCATATATTTCAGGGGAAGAAATATGTAAAAAAAAAGCTGTCACTCATCTGACTGGATTTTTTCTTGCTACAGTGCTAAAATAGTGTTGATAAATACTGAGGAAAATTGGCATCTGCTCCACCTTTTTCCCTGACTGTGGGGACATGTCCAGCTCTGGATTGCTGGGTGATCTGAAAACTTTGCTGGCAGGTGGCCTGTATGGTTTTGTCCACAGTTTTAGGCCGCTCTTTTTCACACGTATTTTATCTCCAGAACTTAGAGGGTTTCTTAGAAGTTGTCTTTGCTTCTCTGACTTTGGGCAGACAGTGTACTAACAATAATGTTTAATAGTAGGCATCCAGTTAATGCTTCTTATTCAGTGATCCAGTTGTCAAAGGGTGTTTGTTTTATTAGTTCTGTGGAAAATATGCCCTGATCACTTGCCTGGATCTATTCAGTACTTAAACTGTGAAATCAGTTTTAATAGGACCCAAGAGATGTGCACGTAACCCTCCATATGTCCCCAAGTGTGTCTGATTCCCAAATGAGGTAAAAGAGACCCATTAGTCTGTAGCTAATATTTTGCTTGATAAAGTAGGTATCATGCATTGATGAACCAGAAAGCAAAATGCCTGAAGTCTCTACAGATTCAGTTACAAAACTAACTGCTAAGATGAGCACTAAAATAGGTCCATGCTTTTGGCAAATCAGCCGGAGACATCTGTTTCACACTGATACAGGTTTGTATCAGCCTTCTGCCTCCAGATGCATTTGATCCTAGAGGTATCTGAGGTTTTCCACAAGAGTGTTTCTGCCTTCCATCTTCCACCTGAGCTCACTAAAGACCCTATGGAATTGCTTATAGATGTAGAGCTTGTCCCACTGCTTTTAGCCAAACATTTTCTCCTGACTCTTATTAAGTATCCAAATATTGGGACCTTTAGCACCTGGGGTTAGTGACCAGCCTCTGCTCCACGTGTGGCAGTGTCCAGCATGAGCAACTCTTGGTGACTGGCTGGAAATCTTACATGCTGCTACCCGGACACTTCCCTTGCTGCAGTGGCTTTCCAAGAGAAAGGGCTGCATTTCCATTGCCTGCCTGAGAAGCTGAAACTGCCCTTTAAGGTAATTCAAGTGGTAAGAGGTGGTGGCAAATTAAGACTGTGCTCATTACACAGCACAGCTGAGAGGGCTTAGTCAGTGGAAGCACCCAGCTGTAATGTTAACTATTTTCCCATTATCTCCATAATCTGGAGGCTCTCCTGGGTCCCACACAGGTACTGCAGTTTCTATGCATTTCCTCCTCACACACGATCAGCAGAAACACATATTTTTTGTAACTGATAATCTGGTTACCATAAGAAGGCAGGCCAATGCATGTAGGTTTTCTTTTATCAGAGGCTTTTGAAGCAATCAGTCAGAGTTTTCTAAAGACTGCCTCAAATGAGCATCAGTCCCACTATTAATAATTTGATTTCAAGGTGAGCTCATGGACATGGCAAGTCCCCAGCACAGTAATTACTTGGGGTGCTTAAAAGCAATGAGAGCTCCTGGAAAATTTGATAGAGTACTAATTATAACAGAAAGGTTTTTAATGATTACTTTCTGTTCAGAGGTGGAGGAAGAAAATAAGGCATATATTCTGCTTATATCCTGAGTGCTTGCAAATAAATTTTGCTTGCATGAGGGGCCTTATAGATGCTCTCATAAGAAATATCTCAGCCCTCACCGGGCTTATTCAGGGTCAACAAGTGACTGCAGCTCAGTTGTAGCATTACCCAAATCCGTATGTTTTTGCTTTCAGAGCCTCAGTTTCTTTCTTTTCACCTCCCAACAACAAAGGAGCTCTGATCTTTTTCTTAAACAACACTTCCTATGGCAACTGTCAACCCCCTAATAAAAAACTTTCTTTTTTTTTGTTTTAATCTTCCATGCTCTTTCTGTGATATCCCCAGGTCCCTGATTCAGTCCTGTTGTATAGCACACCTTTGGTCATGCTGGTAAATTAAGTAGGAATGTGGAAGTGTTTCCAAGATCAAGGGCAAAATGATCTTGCTACTCCAGGTGGGCATTGTTTAGAGTCATAGAGTAATTGAATAGAGTCATAGAGTCAATTTCCATAGGTTGGAAAAGACTTTTAAGATCATTGAGTCCACCTGTAAACCTAGCACTGCCAAGTCCACTATGAAACTGTGCCCCTAAGCACCATGTCTACACATCTTTTAAATACCTCCAGGGATAGTCACTCAACCACTTTCTTGGGCAGCCTGTTCCAATGGTTGATAACCCTTTCCGTAAAGAAATTTTTCCTAATATACAATCTAAACCTCCCCTGGCACAAGTTGAGGCCATTTCCTATCACCTGTTACTTGGGAGACCAACCCCAGCCTCGCTACAACCTCCTTCTAGGTAGTTGTAGAGAGCAATAAGGTGTCTCCTCAGTCTCATTTTCTCCAGGCTAAACAAACCCAGTTCCTTCAGCCGCTCCTCACAGGACTTGTTCTCTAGAACATTCACCATCTTCATTGCCCTTCTCTGGACACACTCCAGCACCTCAATGTCTTTCTCTTAGTGAGGGCCCTAAAACTGAACACAGTATTTGAGGTGTGGCCTCACCAGTGCTGAGTTCAAGGGAATGATCACTTCCCTAGTCCTGCTGGCCACACTGGTTCTGATACAAGCCAGGATGCTGTTTGCCTTCTTGGCCACCTGGGCACACTGCTGGCTCATATTCAGCCAGATGTTGACCAACACCCCCAGGTCCTTTTCCACCAGGCAGCTCTCCAGCAACTCTTCCCCAAGCCTGTAGTGCTGCATGGGGTTGTTGTGACCCAACAACAACAATTTGTTAAAGACTGTTTTAAAATAAACCAATCCTTATCTCCCTCAGACATATAACCCAGAATATTTCTGTGGCCTTTTTTACATTTTACAAGGTGCTAAATTTTACATTTTTTCAATAACTGAGTTCCTAAGTGCACAGGAACTTAGCAAAGAAATACAAAGTCAGATTATTGCAATTTAAATGCATTGGTGGATATCATCACATAGTATCAGGAAATGAGCCAGTCCTTCCATTTTAATTTTGCATTGAAATAAATGTATGCTAATAATATTATCAAAGGTAAACCACAGAGGTGGTGGGATATGATGGATTTATTAAGATACAGAATGTACTTTTTATATTAAAATATCCTCCAGATGTTTAACACATCCTTGCATTATAAACATAAATTATTCATAAATAATTTCACTTACAGGTTTGATGCTTCATAAAGTATAATTTCCAGTAAGATGAGGATTTTGAGAGGATCTTCTCTTTGAAGAGAAGTGTAAATAGTTATATGTTGATATTGCAAAACTGAGCCTTTCATTATCGTAGAGTCATCTGGAATCCAAACGCAGTGGTGCTAAATTTGCCCTATGCTTCAAAAGTATAAGGAATATATCCCTTGCATAACAAATATTTTAAAGCCCAATTTATAAGACCCTTTTTAAGGTTAATAGAGTTCTTCCCCTGCATGAGGACATTTGGCAATGGGTGATAATCTAACTATTTCAAATCTTTGTTCCCCAAAAAACCTTCTAACTTTGATGTGCTGGTTGTCATCTTGGTCATGGCATTTGATAAATGGTAAGACAGAGAGGTCCATGCTTGGTCTTCTGTAACCAGGCACCTTGGTCAGTATGAGGTGCTTGAATGAATGACCTCCTCAGCACAAAGGCTGAGCTCATTCTGCAGCAGCCAAAGAAAATTGCAGCAGCTCAATTTGCTTCAAGGGGAGCTGGAAATACTGAGCATCTTCTGAAAAATCAGGCTGCTCATATTCAATGCTTTTGTGTGGGCTTGAAAATTTTTGGCCACAGTATTTTACTTTTTTTTTAATTCACCTGTACCTGATCTCATGTGACTAGCAAGACTGTGCCACAAGGGAGGCGTGCAATTGCACAAGCTGCACACATTTGTGCAAGAACAACCACAGGAGGAAACACCTGGATATCACCACTCTCACCAAGCCATTTTAATACCATCTGTGTTTTTATTTTAAACTACAGATGGTCTGTGATTTTTTAAGAGAGTTCCTTCTTCCCAGACGACAGTGTTTGAAACACTGCTTGTAACAGCACTTGCTTGTCCACTGTTGTAGAACAGATTATTGATCAATCCACTAACACTTCCCTTGCTTCCTAAAGCAATTTCACATCTATGGACATTCTGTTCTATTGTCTTCTAGCAAACCTGGGTAATACCCATGGCAATTCTAGCACCACCTCCAATAAAAAACAGTAACATGAACTGCATGTTACGGCCACATGAAGCCTGTTCACTGCGAAGCAGAGAGATCTGGGGCAGCAGGACAGAGCAGACCCCACCAAGGAGCCCATTGAGGTGCCTGGATGGGACAGCCACCCATGGGTAGGAAGAGGCCTCCTCAAGGCTAGTAGATTTGGAGATCTTCATGTAATGTACTCAGGTAAAATACATTGCTCTTCCTTTCCTTAAGACAGTGAGATGTTCTTTAGTGCTTAAGCACTAAGTCTATTGTCTCTTTTTTGCTCATCTTTAATTATCCTCTCGAAAAACCACAGTGTTGAGGACTACTTATCCTCAGCCACTTTTTTCCAATAAATAAAACCAATGACTGTTCTAATACATTCTTATCTTAAATAGTAACAAAAAAAGTCTCAAACATCCACCTAAATGAAGCCAACTTGTTTAGCATGCTACTCTGCATTGAGTATTTTTTAGAAGTGAAAAAATAAAATTCCCACAAAAATAAAATACTGACTGTCATTTCTTAGTGACGTTTTTTCTTGATTTAGGAACTAGATTATGTAGAACAGATGGGGCCAAATTTTGCTCTCATTCGCATCAGCCTAACTCAATTTAATTTGATGACAGCAGTTCCTAGCACAGTTATAAGAAATGTCTCTTTCTGGAGCTCCTGGAACACCACAGCTCAATAGCAAAAAAAAAAAAAAAAGCAAATAAATATCCAGTAAAATGAAGCAATTTAGGCAGCATATGGTGGTGTCACTTTCACAAAACATGTTCTCACCAGCAGGCTATGAAGACGGTATAGATAATGTGAAAAACCAGGGAAATACAGTAAATAAGTCAGAGGGTGGTGCGAAAAAGAGCACTGGGAATAAGGAAAGGAGCCACAGAGACCCACCAAACAGAAGCATCAACAGAGCTCATGCAGACAAGGACAACTTCCTGTTCAGCTTGTTTTAAATAACAAGCAGTTTCTTATGCCTCACTAATATGATCACCAAATTTCTACCAACATATGTGTGTGTGTATGTATGCATGTATATACGTATATATGTGAAATTAGCACCACATCTTAAAAATATAACTGGGGTTTTAACATAAATATTGCTTGATGACTAATTGTCACAAAATAAACCCATTTATTACAGCAATGTTTGTGTGGCTGATCTTCTGAACACAAGACCTACACACAGCTGAATATATGTATTTTGTTGATGTTCTTGTTGGCTGTTGGGTGCTTCAGGCTTGTCTGTATCTAAGGACAGAGTACCTGGGGAAAGCAAAGGCACAGGGTCAGAGGAAGAACAGAGGATTTTAAGGGCTTGGCACAGGAAAGTCAGGGAAAATTGCTGGATTGAGGATATCTACTGTTCTAGCCTGAAAAAACACACTTTACCAAGCCCACATGTACATCACAAAGTTGCAGTGCAGCCCAGGTCTGCCTGAGGGGACTCCCAGCATGTGTAACACAGATCCATACTGCCCAGCAGGGATTTATCTGGGCATGTACAGCAGGTGACTTTCTGGGGTGAAAAACAAAACCATTTGAAAAAAAAGCAGCCAGTTTCAGCAAAAATGTGGGGAAAGTCCCATGATCTCCCTAGGAGCAGACTTTAACCTTACACTATGGAAAGCTCTCACATTTTTCAGGATGGCTGATACCATCTCCCCCCCTCTGCTGATGAGCACTGCCCTGAGCCTCTCATACTGGGAGCACCAGCACGGAGGTTCACAGGACCATGTTAGGGAAGTGCTGGTGGGAACTGCGTGCCCTTGCAGCACGGTGGGAAGAAGTCACCATCACACACAGAAGAAGCATGCTCCACTTTCACCTGAGGGAATCTATTAGGACGAACTGTTTTGGGGGACAATATACTCCTGCCCAGGCAATATTCAGTTTGCACACACAATTTACCAGCCATGTGCAGGTATCTTTATTCAGTCCTGCCAGCACTATCAGCATCTGCCTCGCTTCCAGCCAGAAAACCCTTAGTCCTTCCATTCATGTTGAGGGAAAAAAGGTGATTCCCCTCTGGGTAAGTGCTGCTGGCAGGTCCCCATCCACCCGACCCACGCTGATATTGAGATGACCCGGTCAGGGGTTGTGGGATAGGTTTCAGCGGAAACAAGCTTCCCCCATTACTCTCAGTTCCCCTTTGCCAGCCACAGAGGTTTTGAGTTATTCCTGCCTATTGCACCGAAGCGCAGATTATTAGCCTGTGTGTCAGCCTGTAATTTGTTTCACGATGTGAGCCCATATGCTCGAGTGGTTCTGTTCCTCTTTCTTTCAATAAAGCCAGTCCATCCTTTAATTCAATTACAGCCCTTTTTAGCTGGCTTCCTCACAGATCCCAGCAAACCATTCTCCTTGCTTTGCAGGTTATAAGGATACCAGCACCCGTGGATTTTTTAACTCAATTTTTATGCAAGCTACAAAGACAAGGGGACCCTATTTTTTCAGTGAGCCCATCCTGCTCCTCTGAGTTGCTGAGCTCTTGTTCTGCTCCAGAAAAAACCCATTGCTTCAGAGGAATGAAATGCTCCTCAGCATGAGCTCAGCACCTCACAGAACCCCACAATTAAGTCATTTCCTGAAGGCCATTGAGTGAATCAGACACAGTGCCAAGAATTTAACACAGCTTCCTGAGTCCATCCCCTGCTAACCATGACAAAACCATGCTCTGTTTACACAGAATTTAAGCACACACTGAAGTTGTACTATTTCCTTATTATGCCCCATTTGTAATTAATTTTTCTGTCTGCTCTCTTTTCCACACTCTCATCCGAAGCACTGATTTCCCTGTTGAAGCTGCATGTTTGCTACAAGTCCCAAGGGGAGAAGCGCAGACGGTGGCCAGATCTGGGCCCTGAAAGGCTTTCTGTGCCAGCATCCCCCTCTCCTGCACAGGAGACATCACTTCCTCCAGTCTCTTCTGTCTTTCTCCTGAACCCTGCACTGGATTTGTCTGGGGTCCTACTGCAGGAGAGAGTACGCTGAAAAGGAAAGGAGAGCACCCTTCTCCTCATCTCTCTTTGCAATAAGGATCTCCTAAAACCAGGGTCCACAACCAAGACTGGGGGCTGCTCTTAGGCAAAATCTTCTCTCCTCTGTTAAAACAAGTGAAAAGAAACATCCCCCAACCAATATCTTCCCTTTGCACGATCTACTCCCCAGAGAAGGTTAAGATTCAGGTTTGGGGAGAGATTCAGTGTCCTGCAGTCCAGAAATTGGACTGGAGTGACCTCAGCTATAATAGCCTAGACCCAAGCAACATAAGGGAATGCTGCTGAGCTGCTGTTTATGCCATTTCCACCCCCATCTCTCTAGCATATGGCCTTTCCCTCTCCTATCTGTCATCAGAACTGATACTGGCTATATCACACTCTCAGAAGGGCTTTTCCTACCACTGTAAAGGTTGACTTTTCCCTCCTATGGCTGCTCATCCTGTACTGTAAGATCCCTGCTTCTGAAACCACGCTAGCTTGCATGCTCCCACCAAACTGAAAATGAATCCACATCCCATATGCTGGTGTTTGCTCCACATGGTGCTATGCTGGGTCCCCTTTGTCACCCACAGCACTACTGTCACCCCCTTGGGGTTGCCATCTCTTCCAAGGGAGCACAACCCCCGGCAATACCAGTCCCCAAATGCATGGTGTTGGCTGGGGGTGGGAGTTTGTGCAGTCTGTGCAGCTCACATTTTTTATACGCTATCTGCTGGAGGCTCACACCACTTTCTGCCTCAGGTCTGCTACTGGGCATGAGGTCTCAGAGAACTGCCCACACTCCCTGAGCTTCAACACAGCTGGGGACTTTCCTCTCAGGCTACGTTTTAATTATCTTGTCAAGGGTTTAGCCTCTCCCGAGTGTTTTGCTCTTCTCTAGACTCAGCCTAGTCTCCTACCAAGAGTTCAATATTTTCCCAAAATTACAATGTTGGCTCATCGGGCCATTCATGTACTTCTCTGTGCTGTTGCCACCCTTTTGGTTTGCCACTTGAAAACATACTGCTCACATTTCGTGAGCTGCCTGTACCACTCAAACTCCTGTAATATAGTTTCATATCTAGCTGTGTTCTCACAAATTAAATGGAAAATTTCACAATCAACAAATGCTTTAGAAAAAGCAATAGTCAGAAATTAGACTAGTTTGGCTTAACCATCTTTATTTTGGAACCCATTGCTTGCAGTTACAAACTGAGTCCCTGTTTAAATTGTCTCTGGTAGATCTTTATATTTCTAGAAAATTTTGGCCCTGGAAGGCAGAAAGCTTTCACACTTCCTTTCAGGAAATAGCCTCACTTGCTTTCAATCTCAGTTCCCTGTATTGCTCAGCAATTATTCCAAACCCTGAAGTCTGAGCTCCCAGACTGCTTCCTTCCCAGACCTGGTTATAATCAGATGCAGCCTCACGCCTGACCCAATGGGAACCTCTTCACTGCGTGGGCATCAGCTCTAACTGGCTGTTACGTGGGCCGCTTGGGATTGCAGCCCCTTCACAAAGGCAAGCCCGCAAAGGGTAGTGAAACTCCCTGAAAAGCAGAGAGACCAACAGCTATCAGTCTCAAGGGAGGAACAAGGGACCTCTCTCACAGATTAAATACAGAACAGTGAGTAGAAATTAGCAAGATTCTGTACAAATAGTTGTTTCCTGCTGTCAATGTGGAAGGAAAAGAAAAAGTAATTTCTAAGGAGGAAATGCCAGTATTCATGATATTGTTTCTATTTCAAAGAAATCTTCCTAGGTGTCAATAAATGCATAAGACAAAATTCAAAGCCAAATGACAGCCCCAAATCCATAGATAGTTCTCCCCTCCTCCCTCAAGAAAATAAAAAATAGTACACATTGTACATCAATCTGTTTCTTGGAAAACTGGCATATTGCAACACCCAGGGTTGGCTCAGATGCTTCCATAGCAGCCAGACTCTTGCAAGCTCAAGCGCTGATTGCTGAGGATGGCATCAGGCTTTTCTCCATGGCAATGCAGACCACTTCTGCTCAGCCATCTGTCTTATCCATCACCTTTTAAATTTCACTGCTGTCCTTGTCCATGCAATTCTGACATTTCATATGCAAGCGTGCTGCATACAAATCCCCAGTGCAGGATTTCTCCATAAAATTCCAGGCGCTGTTCAGAGATTTTATTTAAATGAAGGAATACATGTATTATCATCACACTGAAGATTATGAGAAGTTGCTTTTTTCACACTGACTAAGCCGGTGCAATTTAATTTAAGATTACTTAAGAGATCAAAAATGACAGGCTTACTGAAATATATTCTGGTTTTCGTACAGGCACCGCTCAAATTGTTAATTCTGCTCCTGGGTGCTAAGAAGTTACGTAATTATAATAATTACCTTGCATTTCTATGGTATTTTCATGTCATGAGTATGTTGTACAAGCTGTACATGAAAATAAATGGAAATGCCCCTGTTTCTAGGGGTTTTACAGCCTTTGCCAGGGCTATATAGATAATAAGGAATTAAAACCTATCTACATGAAATACTTTGGGCAGGCTTGTCTGGAATGCAGGCAGCTACAGAATTGCAATTTTTGCATGAAAATTTGAGGATTTACTTAAAGCTTCTGCTCTTGAAATCATGGGGTTATAAAGTTTATACTGGAAAGTCTTTCTTTTGATTTGCAATTTGGAAAAACTTGAACATAGGAAACTCAGAGGCTCCAAACAAAGGAAAACAACCCCTGCTATACTGACTTTGATGCAGTGATATGATTTGAGAAGGAAGGGGAGGCTGCGCCTTCCATTTTCAGTACATGCAGTTCAGCAGGCACAGGTTTTGATACTATGCTGATTGTAACTTGTCACAAAGACAAGATGCAGCCTACATTAATTAATAGAGGTCTGGCAATCTCTATTCCCATGGCTTCCAGTGATCTGTATTTTCAAAGAACAAATCTGAGTCTGATCCTTGCTCTTGCTCTGAGTAACGAATCACAGAATACCTGAAACCTGGGAGTATAAAATACAGGATTCCATTTCGCACAGCCATAAGGACATATTGTTATTAATTCTTTGCTTTACTGATTGTTCACATTAAACTTCTTTCTACTACATGTGTTGGAAAGGCCTTCTGAACCCTCAAGAAGCAAAATGTTCCCCAGATCTGCAATAGTCAAGGTTTATGGATGTAAGGATATATGGGAAAAACCATCCAAATTTATCAAAGATTTGAAGTTGCAGAGGATTTTAATCACATTAAAGTCCTGTCAGGATGCTCCCATATGGAGTTAAACTAGTTCATTTTCACCAAATTCACTTTGTTTCTGAAGGACTTAAGTCATGGTGCAGCCACTTTAGCTGAGAATAGGAATCTAATGCATGGATTAGAGCAGGCTCAAATCAGCTTCTTTCTCTCTGTGAAGAATAGCCCTCAGTGTGACAATCCACATGGAAATCCATGTTCTTCCGCAGCTCCTCCTGCAATCTCAGGGCCCCTTTCTTCCCTCCATCCTGGAATAAACAGTAAGTGGACCAGGTAGCCACAAAAGACACAGCACTTGAACACAGAAAATTAACATCTCGCTTGCCTGCACATCACCAGCTGACTCAGCAGCTGGAGGACACATTTCCATTCGCTGTATTTATTTCCTTAAGACAGGGATGCCACTGCTTTTCATGCAGGAACATTGGACTGCTCAGCCCTTTTGCAGCCCTCTCTGTCTTGGACATTTACAGGTGGGCAGAGTCCAAATGCCATCACACCATTTACAGCCCTTCTGAAGGGGTTTAATCCAGAGGATGTACTGACTTTTCACATTTGAGCCCCCTCTGAGCTTATTGGCGTAATTCCTGACAAAACAGGACAAAGGGAAAGGAGGAGCGGGGGAAGCCAGAAATTGCAGAAATACTGGCCCATTGTGCAGAATTTGCAAATGCTGGTCAGGCTTTAGAAAAATGCAGTAAATTATGGCTGATCCAGCAGAAAGAGAGAAAAAGAAGAAGACGGCAAGCAAAGTCTGTCTTCTCTCCAAGCCGTGTGTTTTGTCTATTCACATCAGGACCACTGACCAAAATGGGTGGAGATTTTGTTTGGTTTTTACATATAAAGAATGACTTGGCAGCAGGGTTTGAGTTGAAGAAAGAGATGCAATTCAATACAATCTAGATGATTAATTCTATATAAGCAAATGGTCGCTTAAACTGTCAGGCTTAAAAATTCTGAGGGTGTCACTTTATCGTTTATAATTATCTGATTTTGTAATGCCTTTTCCTTTACTCTGCTTGCTGTTTGAATTAAACTGGAATCCAAAATTTCAAAGCTAAACCATTTGAAAAGGATTTTTAGGAGGAGGGGGAAGAAGAGGTGCATCTTAATTTCTTTTATTTGCAGTCCCATCCAAACCCACAAAGACCTGAGTCTGAGACTCCCATTTAAAAGAAACTGACATCCTGAAAAAGCAAGGTGTGTTAATGTGTTAATATTTTAAAATCTGAACTTGAACCACAGCCTTCATTTGACCTTGAGTCTAAACCTTTAAAGCTTCTTTGCCTCAGCCCATCTCCACGCACTGCACATTTAGCCAGTATCTCTCCTGCCACAATTCTAGTTTTGTGTCCCATTTATTTTGCTTTTCCAGCGAATTATGTTTTTTCTTTGCTATCTATAAAAAAAAAGGTCCAAAAGGAGAATTACTGTGCATAGGAAATCAGCATTATTTCCTTTTGCGTTTGCAGCCAGCTGCCAAGCACAAAAAACACATCCAATCACAGCTAGGCTCTCTTCTCTCCCACCTCCCTCTCAGACCTGGTCAAAGAAAGAAGGAAAACATCTAAAGAGAAAATATTCTGGAAATTGAGAGAGGATGCCCGGCTCAGAGTATGCTGTTTTCTGCACTGAACAGCAGAGGGGGGCAGCAGAACAGAGTCTGTCCGGCTGCACAAGGGCTGCACAGTCCAGCCTCTGGAGAAACCCCCACTGGGGAGACCAGCAATCCCCTCACGCACTGAAATTTAGCATTAAATATATTTCCTCAATGGAGGTGAATGAACCTCCTTGGCAACAGATGACGTGTCTTCAAGATGGTGCTATATGGATTGCCTTCTGTTAACTCTGTATTACACCCTTAATGGTCCAGATCCACAGGGATGTCCAGTGCCTAACTCCCACTGGTTTGGAGTGGCCACCCCGGCCCTTTGAATGTGTATTAGCTGGTATTTCCCTAGGATAAATCTGTATAAGTGAATGACACAGCCAATCATATTCAATCAAATCCGAGCTAACATGTAAGAGACCCTGGAAATAAATTCAGATTGAGGACATGACATAGCAATGAGCATTCATACTTTGCTGTATCTGCAGCATCCATATATTTCATAGAGCTGATACCAGGAGAGATGTGGGCACTGACCCCCTAAAAGAGAACAGAGCCCATTGGAAATGCCTCTTATTGGAGTTGTAAGCCGTGCATGTGAAGGGTTAGGAAGCACTCAGCCTGGAAAAAGCTCATGGAAGGGCTTACATTCATGAAACAAAGGATGGGGAAGCCTTTCAAGAAGGCTGGAGACTGAAAATACCAGCTGCCTCTCAGGTGATATGCAAAGCCTGGAAAAAGAGGTTTCCTTGAAAATCACCTTGGTCTTCATATAGACTAGCACATAGATCTCTTAGCTGCCTGCTGAATAGCCTTGGCATGATATCAAACTACATGTGATTTGTGAGCAGATAGTCTAGAAATAGACTTGCAGGCTGTCCAGATGTGGGGCTCACTATAGCCAATGCAGGGTTTGCTGCATGATCACATCCACTGTGCATCTGGTACAGCTGGATTTGCAATACAGCACGTGCCAATAAGTTTGGGGAGTCATGGCCACAGAGGACATGGTGCCTGCACTGGCCCCCCATTGTGGCCCTTCTTTGGGGTGCTCTCCTTCAGATGCAAGTACTGAGCAAGGGTAGAGTTGGCATGTGTCTAAGGAAAGCCATCCCTGCACATAAGGTTTTTTGGGAAGCTGGGCAAAGACCTTGTTCTACAGAACAGATACACGTTTGTAGAAGACCCTAAATGAAAAGTCTAATTTTAATCAGACAGAGCCAAATACAGAAAGAAAAGTGACCACAGTGAATGGCACTCCTGGAACAGCAGAGAAATTTAGGGTCTTGGAGCTGCCCTGCCACAAGCTGCAGGCAGGGACGGGCAATGACATATGAGGGGCAGAAATCAGGCATTGGGTCACGTAATCTAGACTATATGTATGCATGTGCACGTGTGTGTGTATCTTCACACATGGTACATGTTTGTGTATCTAGCTCAACTAGTAGCTGAGATGATGACCATATTTAGTAGAGGAAACAAATTTGCATTGTAGTAAAGAAAGAAAACACTAAGCCTAAGCAAGAAAGACTAAAGCAAAAAAATTCCCCTCCTTTAGAAAGGGATAAAAATACTACAAACCCTTAAAAACAGAAAGCAAGTACCAGCACTTCAGCAACAACAAGGAAACAGTCTCAGCTTCAATAAATGTGCAGATAATATTTGGGAGAAATGTAGAATAAGAGGGCAGACTGGAGATTGCATCCAATATGTTAAATTTAAGTAGTTGAAGAACCCAACTCCTAAGTTTGAGATGCCTTTGGGGTATGAAGCTGTAGAAGTTTTCATCTCTACAGTGTTTCTGTGAATTGAAATAAAGAAGTTGCATAATGGGTCATCTTACCTGAAATTACCCTTTAGTATTTCAACTCCTTCAAACATACTATGCTGGAATCAATAGCACAAAATTTTATTTAAAAAATAATAAGGCAGATTAAAAAAAAAGAAAGATGAGAAATTGCATTGGCCTTCCTATTGTGAGCAACATTTTCTTACCAAATTGTGAGATAATAACAGGGGTCTCTACACTAAAATCCCAGTCTGATTTCATTCATTCAGACTTCCCGTATTTCCCCTGCAGTCTTGCTGGCCTGGTGTCCTGCACAACGATAATATTAACCTCCTCTAAAAACTCTGCATACATGATTTCAAGATACACTTCTGAACTTTGGAAGAAACAAACACTTTTTTGCCGCAGTGAAATGTCATGTCAGTATATATTAAAGGCACCAGACCTGCTGGTAACAGTAGCTATGAAATACGGGCAGTGCAACCTGCCTGAGCATTAAGGCTGTTGCTTTTGTGGTGGAAAGGGAGTGCCAAAGTAGATTGCACCAACTAGACAAATTGAATAGAACAAAGGAACGACCCACTAAATTAATAGCTCACTGTCTATTTTCCCCATAGTAATTATCTATATTAATTTACCTCAGAAGGATAAATGTATAGAAGCTGCCAAGGGACATGATCAGAAGAGGGAAGAAAGAGGAGGATACGCTCATGGCCAGAGCACGGTCTGCCGGGCAGAAAGATGTTGTTTCAAAAGTACTTACAACAGCTATGACACATGGAGGGATTCAGTTGCGGAAATAGTCCTAAGTTATCTGTCTCTGCTCCCAGAGAAAGTGAGAAAATACTGAATCTGTGTGCCCTGTCCAGGACCCCAATGGGTGTCCCTCAGCCCAGGGAAAGTCAGGCACAAACCTGCAAGAGGTGTTCCAGCCTCTTGGACCTGCAGAGGAAGAGGGAAGTTGGGCCAGGTCTGCAGCCCCAGAGCCTTTATGGAGAGTGAGGAGATGTTGCCCAGCTCCTGAGGACAAAACCAGTTTGCCACAGCTGGATAAATCCGTCTTGTGCTCAAGGTGGAGTTACAGGCTTGTAAGGCAGGGCACAGGTACTGAGGTGCCAGTCAACACGGATGAATAAGAGGAGGATCTAGAAGTAGACATAATACTGAAAGAAAGGTAGAGAAGGCAGTTAACAACACCAAAACTCCTTTATGAATCTGGGTTGAAGGGGAAATGTGAGAAAAAGGCCTTTGCTTCATGAATGCCTGTTGCTGGCCACTGCATCCTCCCAGCACAGCAGTACCTTTGCTAGAGGGCTGCTAATGCAGACAGGGATGGCTTAGCACTGCTTTTTTTAACAGAAAGATTTTATGCACTGGCTGTTTTGTCACCTGCCACTTTCCCAGTTTTGCCAATCCTGATGTCAAATGTAGTTTTAACACTCATATGAGCTGTACGCAATGATTTACAATAAGATCCTGGAAAATAAGTTTTGACATTTGATCAGCATACTGGGTCATGATGAAGGATTTTTAATGATCACAAGTACACATAACCTCTGTTTTATAGCTTAGCTAAAAGATCATTATGAAGCCAAAGAGCCTGTAATTAACTTTATAACAATGCTTAGCAATGCAAGCATATTGCTCAGGCTGCTCCGCAGTCACTCCCAGCAGAGCACCAGCTCCTTCAGTGAACAAAGCAAACTTGCTTTCTTTCTCCCCAAACAGAAAATAAAATTAGCCTGAAAGAGGCAGAAAGCTAAAACGGAAAGGAAAATTGAAAGATTTAAGGAGAGAGGACAGAGAGAAGGGGAGAAAGGAAAATGACTACTGAGGAATATTTGTCTCACTTCCTACTATTTTTGTGTGTTATGGCCCTATTTTGGGCTGCACTGGTAACACAAGTTCCCCAACCTTTTCCTACCCACTACAACACTAAGAGCCTGATGGATTTTGCCAGAACAGACTCCCACCTCTGTTTTGACTTTTGCATTCAGCAGCAGTACACAGTTGGTTTTTTCCCTTAGGAGACAGGGAGCATGTTGGCTTCTCTGCTTCCAGCAAAAAGAACATCCAAAACCCATAACCACACAATAACATCAGGGTGAGGTTAAGCCAGCCACAGATTTGGGAACTGATTTCAAACACAGGCAGTAGGTTTTCCCTCACATAGAACTTTTCTATTTGTTTTCACGCTTAAAATTCTCAGAAATAGTTCGTCAGAGAGTCATATAAATAAAGCGTAGTAAACCTGCAGGGAGCCCAGGACATACAGCAAACAGAGTGAGATTTATTAAAATTTTTAATGTTAGAAAAACATTTTCATTACTCATATGTAGGAAGTGGCTGCTTCCCTCAGTGGGGCAGGCAGGGGAGCATAGTTGGGCCCTGTGTTGGGTGAGATGGATGGAGCATTTCCAGCAGCATCCCTGCTGTGAGCATGAGTTTCTCAGGAGAGGGAAGCAGTGTGTAGGACTTCAGTGTAAGATGAAGAGTATGACTCAATGCATATTCTCTGTAGGTTACCTTCACGCAAAGGCACTGTAAACACCAGCAATAGTTGCTTGCAGTTACACAGCTCACAGCCCTTCAACCCCTGAAACGTCTCAACCAGCAGTGCGTATTCTGAAACAGGAGCAGCTCTTATGGCTGGTAGCTTTTCCTCTACACCATCGCTATAAAATGCTGCCTGTGCAGGTGATAACAGAGCACAAACCAGTAATTTCTGTATTTCCATAGTCTAGTCAAGGCTGACTAGATCAAAAAATCTAGTTATGATAGAAAGAGTCTACTATATAACCAGTCTTCCAGGTTCCTTCTTTGGTAGTCGCCAGTGACATGACTAAGCAATCTCATTCCAGCCCTGCATAAAGCAAATACCTCCGGTATATTAAGTGCCATCCCACTGGGAAGTCACCAGCACCGTCTGGAAATGAGCTACAGTCACTACAAACGTCAGGTGAAGCTCAGGTATGTTATATGCAGGTAGAAATAGAGTTTCAGAGGGTGGTATTCACTTACACCAAGGCTGGTTTTGCTTCATGTCCTGAAAGCATTAAATGAAGCAATGTGTGATGGTGGATTGAGCAGATACTATGCATGTGTCAGGGCTAAATGGAGGGTATTGGCTTCTAGACCTGTCTAGTCTTTCTTTGGGATCCGAACTAATTTAAAGTTGAAAATTCAAATCAATCTTAAAAAATCAGATCCTGTGATTGGAGGATTTCTGGAATGTCATTTCAGTCAATATTGCTCTCCACAAAATAACTCTTGCTAGTAGGATGGATGTCACCAGAGAACGGTCAGAAAGATAAGAAATGTCTGCCTTTTCTGGTCCCCTTCTCCAGGCGTGCCATACTGCAGGGATGCTGCAATGGCGATGTGGCACAAGAGCATGAGGTGCACTGCATCAAGCTTGCTCTTGGGAGACAACAAATTTGACTGCCAGGGAGGACAAAGCAAAGTAACGGCACTTCAGGTAAGCACGAGCTGTGGCATCTTCCACTCAAGAAATTTCCTTGTGATGGGAAAATAATTGACAGAAGGACCTTTTTTGTTGAATCTGTCTCCTGTTCTTGTATTCTGGGGTTTCTAGTACCAAAAAACACAATGTAGATCTCCATCAGGCTTAAATGCCTTAAATGTACTCTAACAGCAGTCCTCTGAATAGTTAGTTTACTGTTTTAGCATGGGTACAAAACCAAAAATGGCTGTCTTGCGAAGGCACAGGCAACCACAGACAAATTCAGCATAGAACCATAATTAGACATATATCGAGATAGATGTATTTGTCTCTTGAGGCCTGGGAATTTTTCAAGACACATTCCAGCAAGTCCTTTTGAAAACCAACTCAGAATTTGAAAATATTTCTCTTCTTTTCATTGGCTTCCAAGCAAAAACCATCATGTCTTCCCCATGCTGCAAGTGTTTAGGAAATCCACCCCACATCTGGACAATTAAACTGCCTGGAGATGCTCCAGCTCTGAGCTTTGAAGAAAACACTTCAAATGTTGAAAGAAAATACTGATAAGCCAAAAATAGGGAGATGGGTGGATTCTATCAACTTTCATAAATCCAAGATCATGTACATATGTATTTAATTGCAGAAGCAGTTTCTGTTCTGCTTTGAATCTGAAACGTTTTTATTGCTCCTCACATTTACACTCTGAGATTCTGCCCTGATGTGCTTTTTTTTTTTTTTTTTAAGTTAATAGGATTTCAAACTGCTGAGACAACTTTCAAGCAAGATAATTGTTGGCCTGGGCTACTACATACCATATTCATCAGTTTATCTATGAAAGGTTTTAATAAATAGCACGACATTTCAGAGCTTTGCTCCCTACGGGAAATGACTATGCCCCATATTCCCTTCCTGTCCCTTTTTAAATTGCTCTTTTGGCTTCTCAGTTTTGCTGGAGGATTGTAGCCCCGTTGTGAGTGCTTGCTGTGGTGAGAATGTTTTTCCACTCTCTTTAGTGTGAAATTCCAGGTACAGTATTATGTCACATCAGATCTCTGTGAAAAAATGTATTTTGGCTCCAAAAGAAAAGATTAATGGAAAAATCATTCTCAACCTGCCAGGAAAATATTTTTTCCCCTTCAGCATGAAAACAAAGTGTAGAGTCAGCTGAAGGATCTAAGGATTAAAGGGAAAGTAATGTTCCGAGCTTTTCTTAACCTCTGTCCCCAGATTATCTAAAGGCTTTTGGAGGAAGTGGAACAAAATAAAGAAAATCAACTTTGTTTATTCCTGAATAACAAACTCCCATATTGGTGGTGTTCTACACTGGTATAAACGTTAAGGTTGCTTTTACCAGCAGTGCTATTTTCAGCAATTATGTCTAGCAAAAAAGCTTAAAAAATAACTAGATAATACAGAATGACACCTTTGGCTCTGGAGCCACTCTGTCCTCTATCTGTCTAGCAGCCACAGGAAATGTCTAGTGCTAAGTAAAAGCAAATGAATTATAACATAGGCAAGCCTAGATCTTTACTGTCATATTTTATTAAACTGGCTACAGTGCATTAAAACTCAGAAAAGACAAATAAATATAGAGGGGGGAGATGGAAAAAAAGGACTGACACAGCAAATTTATGTTCTTGCACATGAATAGCAAGTATTCAGCTAGAAGATTTTATTGGGCTGAGGGACGCACGGAGCAAATTCAAGTAACCTGCCAACATAAAACAAAGGGGGTAGTATAGCACAAAGATCTGCTCCAGCCCTTACTGAAAACAACAGGAACCTTAACACTGCTTTGAAGGAGAATTTGATAAACGCCCAACATGGAGCTGACCAAGGAGAAATGAAGTGTGGCAGCCAGTTTTTTTTCAGAGAAAATGAATGCTACAAAGTGTGATACAGAATCAGAAGACAATAAGGACTCAGAAGGCTGCATACAGCATCAAGTTACAAAAGCAACCCTGCACCCTACCCTTCTCTTTTACAAATGTCCTTATGCTGAGTGACAGCAAACTAGGGGAGTAAATAAGGGTCAGAGAAGAGAAATATTATCCCAATTCTAGGAGAGATTCCCATTTTAGCATGTGTTACACTCTTGATCAATCTAGCACACACACACACAAAATCTTGGCAAAAGACTGAGTATTTCAATTGGATAAATTACTTCCACATTTAATCAGCTAAGACTGAGCCATATTTATTAGTGAGTGCAAAACTTCTGGCAATTTAAGGAGGCTGCTTATGTCATTGTCTTCTCTAACGCTATTAAAACATTGCTACGTTATCACTATGGAGTCTGACAAAACATTTGTTGTGTGGAACAGGATTCAAAAGTCATTAATTTTAACCAAATTTGGACATAAGGAGACTGCTTTTCATAACTGAATTAGGATGCTTTCTGTGATCTGTCAGGCTGGTTCCATAGCTCGACTCTTACCAAGGTCTCTTTTTGCTGTTTGAGCTGTCAGACTCCCAAAGAGCTGCACAAATAACAGACACCTGGGGCTGATGAGTGAACCCTCAAATCAAAGGTGGTGTTTTAGAATAACCTGAAACAAAACATTTTAAGTTTTGGCACAGAAACTAATAGCCATGCTGTTTTGTCATTGGTAAAACAGGTTGGTTTGGTCAACCTGACGTGAGATGTCAAGGCCAGGCTGGATGGGACTTTGAGCAACCAGGTGTAGTGGGAGATGTCCCTGCCCGTGGCAGGGGTGTTGGAACTTGACGATTTTTAAGGTCCTTTCCAACCCAAATGATTCTATACTTCTGTGTTTCTTTTTGGGAGTGCAGGAGGTGGTACAATCTTCAAATTGTTCTTTAGGTACAGAAACTAAGTTTTGTTTCAAAGTAGAAAATAGATATTAGGAGAAGGAAAAAGGAAAGGAAACTGTGGAGAGGCAGGGGTTGGCCTCTTCTCCCAAGGGAATAACAACAGGACCAGAGGAAATGGTATGAAGCTGCGGCAGGGGAGGTTTAGATTAGATATTAGGAAGAATTACTTTACTGA
>JAOQGH010000012.1:34777516-34797225 GCA_025769975.1 Gallinago jamesoni
TTTTTTTTAATGTGGTTGGACTCGATGATCTCAAAGGTCCCTTCCAACCACTAAGATTCTGTGATTCTGTGAAAATACTGACATTAAGCATCTAGATATCTTTTTCACCCAGCTTAAAAAGTCAGTTCTATGAATTGACAAATTCAAAGATAATTTTCTTTGCCTTGAATCTGCATTTTTGGTCACATTTGACCAAAACATACAAAACCATCACCATGATCCATCCTTGAGACAGCTCCCCAAATAGAACCTAAGTCAAAAGGTTCCAAACTCAGTGACAGGAGAAAAGACCTAGCCTTCTCATTTCTCAATACAATAATTTGCTTCTATTTTATTTGAACTAGTAACAGAGTAGTTTAACAAATTTTCAAGCTAAATTAAACCTCAGTAATTCTACTGTGTAGTGAAGCAATGTTGCAATTGACAGATCAGTCTGCATTTAAATTAGCTCCTGGGAGGATTAGTTACGTGGGGATTAAATCCTTTCATATCTGACCCAAATCCCCCCCAAATTAATATTAGTTCCCTAATTCAGCTGGTTTAAAACGTACTTTGATCACGTGGGAAACTTGTCTCTACTTCTGACTGATAGGATTGCTGTGTTAAAAACAAACTCATTGCTCTTCTCTTTGACCTGGCCCCGAAAACATGACATGAGCCTTGTAACTCCACACAAATGAAGAGACTCATGTCATAAATCCATGCAGCTACATAGTCCATGTAATCTGAAAATTAATTCTTACCATCTTCCTTTTTTTCTTGATTTACTTGAAAGCCAAAATGCAGGATTCTTGTTTAAAAAAAAAAAAAAAAGAGTAAAGCCAGAATATTCCAGGGTGGTCCTAATCTTCTCATCTTGAATTTATATTTTTATATGTCAGGGATGGAACATATGGGCAGAGTGGAATGTCAGACAGGCAGAGTATTAGGAACAGACAGAGTAGCATAAAGCAAGCTGCCTTCATGTAACTAATTTACTATGTGTTAAACTGGATCAAATTCCTACAAATGTGATGTTAAACACTTACGTATGGCAGTATATTTTTATGGAACAGGATTAAGAAATGATGTAAATTTCCAAGCATAAAATTTTGGCTAATCAAAATCTTTTGGCAAGTTAACCGTTTTCATTTTGAATGAACACTCAATATTACCACTTTGTCTCAAGAAAAGACCATATCTTCATATAGATTACTTGAAAATTGAATGGATAGTTTATTTTCCTGACTCCAAGAATTTCCCTGTACCACCACATCCCCATTCATTTCCGCATATTTTATTACGTACAAATCAAGTATTTTTTTTAGTAGGAGCAGACCTTACATGTGAAATACAAGCACTTAACCAAGTTTCCTTAACTTCTGACCTATTAGCAGCAAAAACCTGCCAAAAGATCCTGCAGTAGAGGAAGAGGGATGCCAGCACCTGACAAGATGTGCAGATTTTGGGGAGAAGAGGTTATAGCAGTATATAGTTGATGATAGCAGTTTCCAAAGTTATAGGTGGAGACTACATCACCATCCAACTCTCTAATAATGGGTTTCAGGGTGAAGAAAAGAACGTGGTATGGCACAGCTCTGGCTCTGCTGATTCCTCCTGTTTTCACATGACTCAATCCTCAGCTGCAGCGCTGTGACTGGAGTTATCCCTTTTGATCTGACCAGCTGAAATCCAGGATTGTGTCTGTTCTAGCTAGAAGGAAAACTGGAGGTGGACCAAGACATCGTCAGACTATCTCCCTTTATGTAAAAGCATATTCAAGGTCTTATTTCTTACTCATAGAAAGCTTTGAACCACCCACTCACAGATTTAAACATTTTTCAGCCTGCTTTTGGACCATATGCCTCCAGATTCAGGTGCTCCAAGTCAGGAATGGCACCTCTGGCCACACAGAGGTCCAAAGCTCATCATTTGGTGAGATCTTTCTCCTGTCCAGTTGTGCAGAGCAGCATCCTTACCAAGGTGCAAGGACAGCACTGCCATCCTGCCCTGCTCCCAGCTGTGCCAAAGGCCACGTATCCGTCTGTGTGAGGCTGAGCCCAAACACATTTATCCCACTTCTCAAGGTTTGTTCAGGGGAAGTGAAATTCTGTCTTTTAGCAAGAGGCATTTCCTTCGTGTTTGTCCAGCTGTCCCTTTTCTTACATTTACACGCAGTGTCCCACTCCCATTTTCTAGTTCTGGCTCTGCTTTCTCATTGATTACAGGAATGGACTTCCCCCAGGGCTTTAGTTGCCAGGGGGTCACTGATCTCACACCATTCATTTTTAAACAAATCTAACTGAGAAAAAACATCAACTAGGGAACCAACTCTGAATCACTGGACCCACCCAAGGTAACTAAAGAACATTGTATTTCTGAGCTAGGATCTTCAGCAGTACTTTTTGCCCTAAGAAAAGAAAACAATGGAAAGTCTTTAGCCAAAAAACCCTTGAAAACCTCCCTATGAAGCACAGCTGAGATGACAGGGTGGACATAGGAAGTGACCCAGAATTGGTACCCTCACACTTGGAGCAAGATGCAAATGAAATCACCAGCTCTTTGAGGTGCCCTGTCATGCCATCACACCTCTTGGGGCCCTGCAAAGCCCACTGGCAGCAGAAAGTATGAGGAACAATGCAAATGATGCTCTTTTTCTATCTGAATGGTCTCACCTGGCCAGTCCATCTCTCAAGACTGAAACAGAGGGATAGAGGGGCAGTGCTGCTGTCTGGAAACAGGCAGCACTCCTGGAAACAGCATCATGAGCACAACAAGGAATGTTTCTTTGTTTTGGAAGAAGAGGAGGAGGAGAAGCAATGATGGGAAGAAGTTTGCTCTAAGAAGAAACATATGAGTGGGAAGGAAGGAATCATTTAGTTTTCTTTACTGTGTAATTAAAAAAGCATGTTACAGAACATTTAGATTATGAAAAGGGCCATGTCTCTTAAAGTGCCTGTTTTGACTTGGGGAATGCGCTTGAGCGTGAAGGATGTACTACAGGCAAAAGACTCAGTGATTTAGAGTCAGACCCACCATGTGACATTCAACAAAACATCTGGGCCCATAGGACATGGAGAGGCTTTGTCAATAAAGCCATACTGATGGGCAGAGACTGCCTGAAAACGAGCTGCAGTGACAGCTAGCTCGTATAAGCCCAGCAATGGGGAAAATGGAGGCGGGTGGATGCTTGGGGAGAAGCTTCTGTTGTGCAGCAGATGTTTTCAGCCTGCTCGGATGGAGGCTTCTTCTAGCTTACAAATCAGGGAGGCCAAGCTGAGGGGACACAGAACAGTTCAGGAATTCATAGTCTAATTTTTCTACTGGGGAAATACCAGGGTGTGTTTGCTTGCACTTTGGGATGTCTTCATTCCCTCCTGCTCTCACGATTCCTGTCCTGTAAATGTTTTCACTGTTGCTGGTTAATGAATTCACTTTAGCCTAGCAACTTAACTGCTAATGCAGTTTGAGCTGCAGATAGTTGATATTTACCAGGCTAGAGTTAAAAATAATTCCCATCTTACATTTGAACGTTGAATCTGAGGTAACCAGTCAACACAAGAGCATAGTCCATAAGTAAAAACAGATGCAAAATTAATTTAATGCTTTTTTTTTGTTTCTTTCCCTATGACTTTTCTCTTTTTTCTGCTAAACTCTGATTCTTCCCATCTTTTCCCTGCTGCAGAGAATGACACCTGCCTGTCAAGCTCTCAGGCAAAACTGCCTTCATTGGTCTTTCTACAAGCAAAGCAACATCAGCATTTCAACACAGCAAAGTGTTCATCCATACTTGCAGTCCCAGGAGTCACGGTAATGACAATGTTATGTGTGACCAAAGCGGTGCCAGGAGGTACAGGCTGCAGTGGGACTGGAACAGGACCTCCCTATGCGTCTGGTGGCCAGAAAGCTGGAGCACATATCAGGAGAAACACTGCCGTATGCCTCTTGGTACCTTTGCTTTGCTTGCAACAGAAGGACTTTTGTTTGACCTGCCATGGCAGTTCCTATGGCCTGTTTTATGTTTTTATGTTTTCTTAACCGCCTATTTGCATACCAATACAAGCTGCCAAGGGGGAATGCCCCAGAGATTTATCTTAGCTGGACTGGATTAAAAATTCCTCTAAGCACAATACTGCCCGAGTGCTCATGGCTATGCTGTAAGGGGAATGTAGCATAGCAAAGCAGCTAAAAATGGTCCCAGACATCCCCCAGCCAACTTCCCCAGACTAGGAGCCTCGGTCATCTGGTGTCACTGCTGCACAACCAGCTCCAAGGGTTGACTGGGGAGTTTTTATGGGCAGCAGGGCTGAAAAGGGGCCATCCTGCTCTCAAGAGGCCTCTCTCCCAAAAAGGCCACTGGGCTTGACGCTGCACTCTGATTTCTGCTGACTGGTCATATCAGAGAGGTTGGACTCATAATTGAGAGTCCAACAGCTGATGATGGGGTTCCTACACCCATCATTTTTCTTGCCATGCTGCCTGTTTGGAAGGGTTTAAAAGTTTTGAGTGGCAGGCTATGAATAGGGTTTATTCTTTGCCCTGTAAGGATATTTGTAAAGGCAAGTTAGAGATGTGCATTGTGGCAAGCTGACTGTGCTTATGTCTGGTCCTAATAGCATCCTGGGGGGCAGGTCTGCCATTTTGACACCACAAGAGTAGGATTTCAGAGTGGAAGGACATAAATCAGCATTAGTTACCTCGGAGACTGTAAATGAATTGTCAAATACATGATGTTCTTGGCTTCCAAAGTAAAAACACTAATATGCCACCATCCATGCCACATAAATTTGGGGCAATTGAATGTAGGTGGGCCGTTACTAGTGGCCATGAAGGCAGAGAGCTTTGTAGGCCAGTCTTAATTCTGGCAATCAAGAGCTGACCTAGTTCCCAGGGCAGCAAACAGCAGTAGTGGTGGTGAATCTCCATGACATCCATATGAAGTGGTGTACTGGTCACCCTTGGATAGGTACCAGGCACAGATTTCCTGGAAGGGCTCAGGACCCCCTCCAGCAAGTTCCCTTAGTGACACTCCTCATCTCACAAAGCTGTGCCACCCCACCACCTCCTCTCTGGGACACACTGAGGTGCCCTGGCCTAGTGCTGATACTGAGCAGTGGGGCAAGCAAGGATAACACGCTCTAGTATTTACAAGCAACAACTGGTCTGCCTTCACGGTGCTATGG
Organism: Gallinago jamesoni; assembly: GCA_025769975.1. Classification (NCBI taxonomy): domain Eukaryota; kingdom Metazoa; phylum Chordata; class Aves; order Charadriiformes; family Scolopacidae; genus Gallinago; species Gallinago jamesoni. The sequence continues at coordinate 34,782,679 of JAOQGH010000012.1, forward strand.
AGAAGATGCGCTCTGGGACACCCTAGGGCAGACTCCATGCTCATGGCTATGCTGTGGTCACTGCTGGTCTTCTTATGGAGCAATCCCTTCCCCTTGCTCAGGGTCTTGGGACTAGCCAACAATTTACAACATGCTTGTTGGCTTGTGGCTCAGTTCCTGCTCTGATGCACTAGTTCTTTATTATTGGATTCAATTTTAAGAACTACATCAATACAGAAGAGGGATGGAAGCACCAGAATTTGTACAATGCTGTAATCCATCTTTTTAGAGGTTTCCCTCATAATGACAAACATCACATCTAATCCCACTTGATTTTACACCCCTGTCTCACTGCTTTTCTTTCTGTCCTGCCAGGAACCAAAAGCAGGGCAGCCCCAGGGGAAAACAGGGAAGCCCTGAGAAACGGCTCTCTGAAAAGGACACCACGGGACAGGAGGCTAAGAGTCTCCCTGAGGACTTCTACATGATGTATGTGAGGTTACCTTTCCACACATCAGACACAACCTCTGATGACAAACTTGGCCAGGACTGAGAGGGCTGAGCCGTACACCTCCTGCCACTTGCATCGCTGCTGCAGGAAAGTTTTGGCCCCACTTATAATCCAGCAACTCCATGGTCACTTCCTTTTCTCAGTAATATGGAGGTGCAAAACAGGACTTTTTTCTTCTTATTGGGAGCATCAACTAGTTAATACACCTTCCTAGCTCAAAATGACACAAAAGCATCGAGAACAGCTACAGGAAGACCCCTTAGGCTAATTGCTGTAGGTGTTTGCTTGTCCTGGGGGTGTCAATGACTGCCAGATCCTCAGCCCTCCCAAAAATACAGGCTGAGAGAAAAGGGAGAGCCAGCAGAGACCCCAGGGCAACATTAAAGAACACAGCTGGTAAGGTGATAGAGCTATTAGCATCAGAGCTGCCTTGCCTCCAGGTGGGACAAAAGCTGTGTCTGTCACAGCAAGGATGGGTTAACATTTTCCCTGAAGGGAAGCTTGTCTCTCCCCCAGTGCACTGTCACTGCACCCATAGTTGGTGAGGACAGTTCAGTCTGGTCCACAGATGTCCCTCCATCCTTCAGCCTTGTACCCAACTCAGCTAGGTTTCTGCAGTCCAGAAGAGTGGCTTGAGCTGCCCTTTATTTCTGTCCTGCGACCTGGAGAGCCAAGAGAGGCAATTCTAAATATCTCCGCTGGCTGACTTAAAGGGTGCTTGCTGTCATTAAGGAGAGGATAGAGGTGGCTCCATAATGTCCAGAGAGAGTTTCAGCAAGTGCTGGAAGGAATGTTTCCCTCATTTTCTAGGTCATGTATCTGAAAAACACTCACTGGATATTAAAAATATAAACATTTGTTAGATAATAAATCCCAGACTGTGCTTTCTTGATAAACTAGATGATTTTGTGAGGACTCTTCAGTGACTGAAGGCAGATTATTTCATGGTGTCGTCATTTGTTTTGAGCTTTGCTCTTTGTTACCTGGTTTTGCCTAGACCCTGTTCTATGAATGAGAAAAAAAACCCTCTTATTGCCCCTTGTGTGTAATCTTAAGGAAGAAATTCAAGTAACTGGTAAAATAATAAATCCTTACTACAGATCATCACTCATTTTTCCTATGAATATATTTAAGACTTTTACCACTCATTGGAGGGGGAGAAAGCAAAGGTTAGTGCAATTCCTCTGCTTTGTTACCACAACAGACTGAAAAAAACCCATAAAAATATCCCTCCCTCTCTCCAGCTATTGCATTAGTCCAAGTCTATGCAGTGGGACCGTGAGTCATGTCACCAACAGCTCTGCAAGTACAGAGCTATTTCTACATCCTAACAAAAGCAATTCTGTTGCTCAGGATGACAAATTCACGAAACATCTGTGAAAGTTCATGAAACAACATGCCACTTTGGGACAAACAGACTTTCTTCTGAAGTCCCACATTTCAGTGAAAATCTCTGCTTCCCAGCACATGCTGCCAAAAGTTATATTAAAAATATCATACCATAAAAAAGAAAAAATGTTAATATAGCATAGGGCTGTTTTATTTAGGTTTTTTAGCAACCTCAGAAGGGCAGTTGTAATATTTTAAGAAAACAGCAAGCCAGCAGCCGGGTTTTAGCATTCTTCGCACTGTGCAGATGCTCCTTGCATACAAGCCAAATCAGCTTTTTACCCATCTCTGTTGTCCCTTTCCCTCTCTGTGTAACCTGTGCAGCCCAGGGACTGGAGGCTGCATAGTTTCCATCTCTCCCTTTTCCATTCTGGAGACTGTTCCCCACAAATCAAGACAGTTTTGGGGATGTCTCCAAAGAAAACTGGCTAACTGGGGGTAGGGTGAGGTGCGGGGTGAGAAAAACCCTTAGGGCAGGACCTGAAACAAGTTAGCTCAAGCATTTGTGTGCCCACTGGAAAGGGAAAATCTGTGCCCTTTGGAGAGCAGAAAGAGAGATTCTGTCCCTGGTATGAGTCGGGCTGGGAGAGGTCTGCAGTTCACCATGTATCAGTTTCCAAGCAGAAATTCCCCTTCTGTGGGTTTTAACATGGGAGGGGACTATCTGGCCCAGGTTTAAAAAATCCTTTTAAATCCCTTGTTTTCCTTTCTGTTTTGTCACTTACAATTACAATTATAGGTGTTGCTACTGCTTCATCCATTGTTACACCAGGCTAAATACTTTCCACCATACCCAGTGCTTCCCGTTGCTTGTAATTTTGTCAGACCTTTAACTTTTAAGGGTTGAAATCTTCCCTGCTCTTTGTCTGCCTGAGATCGATTAGGAAATATCCCCCAAAGGTCAGATGCTTTCCAGAACAAAAACTAGCAACAAAGGCATATTTCCCCACCCACTCATGAAGACCGCTGTGAAGGTTCAGAGCAGGAACCTGAAATTGGGCAGAAAAACCACAGTGAAGTTAGAAAGGTGTGTCACACCATCTCATTGATGGTTCTTTTTGATTCAGTTGATGTGGACTCGATGAGCAAGATACTTAGGCCTGCCGCTCCTGCATGCACGGTTGAGTTTGAGGAGTTTTTGGTTTCTGTGTCATTGAAGCAGGGTGTAGCTGGTAGAAGCCCAAGCTCCTGCCACACACATCCCAGGTGCTGGTGAGCCTGGTGCTGTTCAGAAGGGACTGTGTGGGGTTCTCATGCCATGCAGGAGAGAGACAATGGGGCACTGTGCCAAAATCTTTTAGGCTGATGCTGGGTTCAGTGCTGCGGTGGTAGAGCAGCTCTGCATTCCCAAGCCACCAGGGAGCCACAGGTCTGAACCATCTCCTCTGTGTTATTGCCACCACCCTGACTGTAAAAGCAGGGAGGATGCACATCACAATTGCTGTGGGCACAATGTGCTGGTATTTTAAATTGCATTGGTACCAATTCCTGCCCTGGTCTTCCCTGGTGCACAGTAGGAATATTTGTGACAAGTTCCCTCAGACAACTGGCCTTCCAGGACTAGCTCCCCTTCCACAGAAAACATATTGCCACTGACTGGGTACACTTCACAGAGAAAGCCATGCAGCAGTAGGTATTCTTGAGCAGGATTTCCATGCTCTCCTTTCCCAAATGAATCTGGTGATTAGCAGATAATCTGTTAAGGGATTTAGCACTCATTTTCTAAATCTTATTGTTTCATCTCTCATAGAAGCCAAGGATGGGATATGTCCTTCATACTTATTTGGTGGAAATAAATGAGAACTATAAGCAGGGCATAGTACAGTTTGGAAAAGGATCAGAAAGCACCAGACAGACCCTTCCACGGGCTCATTCTTTGAGGACCTCTCAGTGAACCCACCAGAGTAGAAACAGCCAAATGAACTCTGGCTCACAGTCCCTCCGTAATATTTCCTGAATTGCTTTGACTTGACAAAGGACTAAGCCCACCAGCAAAGGTGTCACCATCACACAGCTGCATCATTTTTACTAGGTTCCAGGAGATCTGTGGCTCATGATACCTAATCTGCCTCCCAGCCCAAGGGCTGGACCCAAGAGATTAAACTCCCCAATCTCTACTGTGGTCAGGTTGCTTTGTGCCACTGATATATGGAGGAGGCAGCAAGGCAGAAAAAACCCACTCAGGTAGAAGATGTACTTAATGTTGCTGCTTCATGCATGTACATTTGGATACATCAATCATTTTTAAATAGGATTTAAACAAGCACAAATAAAAAATTCCCTTTCCAAATGTGAATGTTCTAAACGTCTAGGACTGTATGCTCCATTAACTTTTAAGGAAAAAAAGGCTCATGAGTGCCAATATTATTGTTGAAAACAAGATCTAAGTTACTTAGATCTTAGAAAGTCTTGTACATGGCTTTCAATTACATGTTTGAATCATTAGAGCATGCACAAAAATAACATTATGAATGCGTATAAATATCTACTTAATGGATGCACATGTTCACATGTATTTCATTTAATTTTAAGGTGGCTTTTGCATACTATCTGCTTCCTCTATTTGTGGCTAGGACTGATCTAAGACATTGATTTGGAATTTCCTGGTCTTCAGCTTGTTGTAACTTTCTTCTTAGGACAGGTGTTTCCTCACACTTCAAAATTGCAATAACACCTATTATAGATTATTGACTTTCAGCTACTTTCTAACATCATCCAAGCACTTTAAAAAATTATGCTAAAAAAAAAAGTGTTATTCAAAAAGTTAGCTTCAAAATAAGGGTATTTTTTGGAAGGAAGAGATCTGCTGAGAAAACTGTGCTGTTTAACATCTGTATGTGTAGATCTATACTCATGAACTGCATTGATTTTAAAGGAACTGCTTGGAGTGGTAGGCTTAGACGCATACAGGCTGGGACATCCTGTCCTATACAATATTCTTGCCTCTCAGCACTCACTGCAGACACATTTCAGTTGTTTTTTAACAACTTACACTCTACTTTATTGGGGAAAGAAACCCCAGTAATTCATTGTACGACTTCTGGAGAGAACAGATTTCAAAGTTTTTGAAGCAAGAAGATTTTTTGTTCTGTATTTGACCAGTACCAATAGCACTAAAAAGCCAAGTCTTTGAGCTGGATTGATGTTGCAATTACATTACAGGCTATAGAATAGACCAAGATATAGTTGACAGTGGAGATGCAGGCAATTGAATATCGAAGAAAAATGTCATTTTTACAAGAAAGATTTACATCCTTATAAATTTGGAAGCCTTCTCTTGCATCAATACCTAATAGGCTATACCACTGACTTACACTCCAGATATTACACCTGCTGGTATATTAGACAATTACCATACCCAGGGAGGATTTTAATTTCATTTTCACTCCTGCCCCTGTGCTTGTTTCTTCAGATTGGACCGATTCAAAAGCCAGTGACCTTGGCTAATTTGTGAAGGACAATTAACACTCAAGTGTTCCAAAATCCATCTACAACTAACTTGCCAAAAGAACGGACAAAGTCATAAAGTGCATATTAGGGTTGAAGAAGAGAGAGAAGGAAAAAAATAAGAGAGATGCCTTCAACCTTAAGGAAGGAAAGAAGAAGACCGAGAGAAGCTGAAGCAGGAGTAAAACTACCCTAAGCAGTGAACTGTGTTCTTGAATGCTTGGCAAACTTGTGAGTTAACGTGGGAAACAAAGAACATAGGGAAAAATAAAAGCTCCCTATTTATAGTTGCTTAAAAAATAAGAAAGGCCATGCATGCAGCAAAAGAGACCAGTTGAAATATGAAAAATATATTATGATTCAGCACTTGAGCCAATGTATTCAGAGTATTGGTCTCATAAGTATTTTCTTACTGTTTAAGCTGCAGCAAAACACAAATGGATCTTCAAACAGAAAAAGAGATTCCCCAAATCCACCTCTATTTCTTCTAGGGTTTCAGTGAGAGGAAGAATTCATCAACAGACCCCCACCTTAGTCCACCTTCCCACCACTAAATGCCTTCTGGAAGCCTAACTTTGAACTTTACTACCTTCATGTTTGCTAGATTAGCCTATCCTTGACACGGTCTTGGAGATCATCTCATTGATTATCCTGTTGAACAAGTCGAACTCAGAAATTTTAGCAGGGGACGGGTCAGGGAGGAGAGGGACACCACAAATTCTGTGTGTCAGAAGGACTGTAATTTGAATCATGACATGGAAAACATTCATTTCAAGCACCACTTTTACAAACAAATCTTGCTGGATGACAACTCCTTCCCATAAGTACACTATATCTAGTCAAAAGCACACCCACTTTGGGAGTATATAAATGCTCTGAGACTGGTTAGAGCTACCTACATATTAACATCATATATTACAGTAGTTTCAAAACAAATGAGAATTCAAAATTACATTGGCTGGATCTTTTTTATCGGTCGTTGCAGTGTGCTGGAGGCAGACCTTAGAGATGAAACACTTTGGTGGAAAAGGCTGCTGTGAAGCATGACCTACCTTTAAGCTTGCTTTCTTCTTTTCATTTTTTTTTTCCTTAATAAGCAGAATTAATAAGATCATCACATTACAGGATACAAAGCAGAAAAATGTGTTCATCAAAGGCTCTCATACAATAACCAATATATGTGGTTTTCAATGCACTCCACAATGGAAAACAGAACCCAGCATTCCCACTTTGTAAGCAATAAGAGGGCATCACAGAGTGCAGTGGCTTCCCCAAAATTATGCAACAGTTTGGTAACAGAGACAAGAGCAGAATCCACATCTCTCTACCATACTTCAATGCCTTTATCCTCACCCAAACAAGTGAGCAAATAGAAATGTAATGGAGAGGAGCTTGCAGTGATGGCTACTCCTCATTAAGCTGCCCCCTTACATTTGCCCATTGAATTTGGTGCCCAACAACTGGAGCGATGGGAAGGGTAAGAAATGAACTGCAGTTTAGGGACTCGGTGTCAACAGAAAAGCAAAGATGTGGTGACTAATCTCAAAGCCTCCCTGGGCTGAATTGCAATGCAGTCTGGGGCTTCGGCAAAAACCTCAGTCTCCAATGAATTGTCATGTACTATAGCTTCATGACCTTGAAGGGAAAAGCCACCAAAAGCTTTTTGACAAACCTCAAAACCACTGTCTGATCATAACATTCATAACCCTGCTGACTACCAAACCTTGTCTGCAGCAGTGTTTAAATCATGCAGGTCTGAACAAGAAGAATGGGGGAACAAGAGAATGAAATATTTTCTGAAAATGAAGTGAGAGAGTGTTACAAACCTTACATGTTTTGTACATGCTGCACATCTGTCTCCTGTCTTCGGCCTCTTTAGTAGTTCAGTTGAAATGCTTAGAGTTCTTCTTTTAGCCCAGTTGAACTGCTACCTGGTTTTCTTCACAGCAAACCTGGGGATACCTGGATTTTGCAAGCAAAAAATAAAGCAAGAAACTGAGATTTTTCATGTAATCCCAACATGGAAAAACTACTGGTAGGCGTAACATTTTTTTTCATATAAGCACCTGGGCAATGTACTTCCCAGTTTGTAATTCAGTCTTACGGTAACAGTTGCAGAAATGCTGACTGAAACTGAAGTTATCTTTATTTTGAACCCTTTCCCATTTTTGTCTTCCTTGGCAAGACAAAACTATTTTTGTCTTGCCAAGCAGACGTATGAGCATATATCTTCCATAAGATAACGAGACACAATGCAGTTACCTCCTCTTCCAGTTACCTCCTCTTCACTCAACTATTAAATAATAAATACTGGCCTTCTTTTTTAAGGTCTAAGCTTTATCCATGGTTTTATCTGGAAAACTTCTCCATTTCAGCCTCCAGTTTTTGTGCTCCAAAGGACTGAGCAAGTTTTCCTCAAGCTAATAAATCAGTTGGCTGGCACAATTTAAGAACAAAGACCTGCATTCGTATGCAGCATCTTTAAAACTGTAACTCACTTGCAAGGACAAGAGCAGTCATGAAACAGTAACTTAGCTCAAAATAGGTATGCAAATGTTGGCTGTACTAGATCACTAAGCCACCTGCTAGAGAGTCATTTGCATCTATTTAAGCAGAACAGGGTTTACTGGAATACAGACTGCTTTCTTAAATATCTATTAGGATCTAGGCAGGACAAAATTGATTTCTTAATGAAAAAGGTCAAATTCTGCAATCCACACACTAATGAGAATTTTGAAGAGCTAAGAATGACAGCATTAAGAACACCTGTGTTCACATAATCAAACGAGTCTCCAAAATAAATGCCAAGATCACTTTAAAGCCAGATGAGTTATCTAATATCCTTGTATGTGGGAACGCAGCACTCCTTGCACTGACAAGTTTAACACCAGAGCATGCAGCAGCCATTCCAGGTGAACAAGCTTTCTACGGAATTTGAATCAGAAACCTTTATCAAAGCAAAGATTTTTGTTCTTCCTGCAAAGACAACAGGCTTCACCCTGGAGTGCCAAGCATGGCAGTTTCTATAATGTAATACATCTGCCTGCCTGCGATCACCTCTCCAAGCTTATGTGCTGCCAACAAACAGTCGTACCACAGAACATGCTTGATCGAACTAAAGTATTTTCACTAAGCAGGACTGTGTCTGGCCCTGAATCTTTTCCCCATGCTGGTTAATGTCAGAACTACAATAAATCCATTAAAAACAGTGGAGTTAGAGCCACATAAGCCTACAGTCTCCCTGCCTCCAATGGACTCATCTGTTAAAACAGAGGTCACCACCCTTTGCTGGTCACTACTGAGGCCAATGGAAATCTGTACCTGCTACTGAAATGGAGCCAGTGCTTTCACTGGCTGAATCTTTAATCAGAAAATTACAGCTGTGGCTAGACAACTACAGCAGAGACTTTGAAGCAAGTACCCCTTTACAGAAGTTTTCCATGAAATTATGTTTTCTAAACTTTCCTGGTGGGTGTCATGATGCACCATTCTGTGTAAATACCTCAGCAAGCCACGATTTTAAGATGCTGATGTCAGATGAGGTGAAAAGGGTGCATGAGAGATCCTGGACACAACCAAAGCAATCTGAGACTTTGCTCTTCAGTGGTAACTGGAGACTCACAGTGAAAACACTGCTTTTAGCATCAAAACACAGATTTCAGCAGCAGTGCAGTAAAAGGATATTTAAGTAACCAAAGTAAAAAGTAAATGCCATGGAACACCAGTCTAAAATAGAGACAATTTAAAGAATGTTCCTTAGATGATGTAAGCATTTACACAGCCTGTTTACATATCAGTAGTTTTTTTTTTCTTACCAGCATTTTTTCTACAGCATAGAGGTATCTGTAAGAAATCTATTCAGCAGATAAAACCTAAAGGTGGAACATATGTGTCTGATAAACAGCCTGTTACAAGCTTATTTTATTTCAGGATTGTTCCACTTCAGTTTACAATTTGCAGTAGGGTAAGGCAAGGCAAAATTATGAATTACAGTAGACACTGAAGCAGTGAGCTGCCTATAGTGTTTAGGGCAACTAAAAATAAAGCACATCAAACTACGAATTCCACAAACTTCCTGATTTCCTGGCCCCAGTCACCCTGTCTCAGATCCATGTTAGAGTGAAAGGTCTTTTATACAATTCAGCCTTTCCTTAGACAATATGATAGGTATATCATTAAATTATTTCCATGCAGCCACTGTGTTCAAACAATAAAATTCCCAGTCCAACTCATTTTGTAAATATGCTATAGCTGTTCAAGGGCTCTCTGAGCTCATGTGATTGGATTGGTGGCCCTCAATGGTCAAAAGAAGGGAAAATTATCTGCTGGGATTTTTCCATCTGGTTTACATTGCAGTTCAAACTCTACAGATCAAAGGAAAAGCATTTTTTCTTTCACTGTGTTATCTAACATGAGCCAAAGTATTTTTGGGTCTGTTCAGTGGAAAAGCAAGAGAGCACTACTTTATAGAAACTACCCCTATTTTTATTAGTTTCAAGTAACTCTTTAAAGTCATAATATATAGTAATAAACATGGGCACCAGCCACGTGAATGCTGGTACAGGGAGTTAACAATGAAATCTTTGCTCAGTTTTTATTTGGTCCTTAAGAAAAAGCTGTGACATCCATTCCTAGAAAGCTAATCAGATGCCTGCAAGTTTAGAGGCAAATATGAGCAAATTTTTGGCTTTTTGCCTCCACAAATCAACAGCAGAGCTACCAAACTCTTTCAGAAGTTGTAACCCTATCCAGCCTATAAGGCTTGGGCTGAAATGCAGCAGTCTAGAAGAACCAGTTCAGTTACTCACACAGAGCTTAGACCTGGAGCCTCCCAAGGCAGATGTGATCTGCTGTCTTTCCCTTTTAGGCACTTTATTTTAATGCTTCTTAGTTACATCAACAGCCTCTTTAAGTCGTAAGTTCTGGTGCTTGCTTGCTTCTTGCTGGCTGGCACCTAACCATGTTGCCTACTTAGCAGAATTGGGGTAGAGATAGAAGGTAGCCTTGTAAAAGAGAGAAACCAAAGAAAAAAAAATACTGTGCAAGGAAGATGGACAATTTTGCATCCTGAACATTCCAGGAATGTAACAAATAAAGAAGCTTAGAGCAAGGACATATTCTTTTCATGATAGAGTAGTGACTTCCAAAAAAAAAAACAAAAAACAACCCCAAATACCCCACCATGAAACAAAAAAGCATGAAGTAGCCATAGCTTTGTAATTTTTTGTGTCTCTTAGGCATTAGAGAGACAGTAGCTACAGCTTTACAGAAAAACAAAAGATGTCAGTTGTACAGTCAAACACTTAGTGTTCTGAACTGCTTACGAAGTCTTTAAGTCACATCACTCTCTTAATCAGCGGGGAATAGAAATCCAAAACTTTTTAAGACTTGCTGGAGTTAAACCTAGAAGAAACATTAAGATTACTGGATGTACAGAGTGTACCCATCGGATACCATCAGATCTTGGTGAGAAGACCCTCAGAGAGCAAGCAGCACAGGCAGCTTATTTCTACAGAGTCTGGGAAGAGCCCAACCTTGCAGAAGGTAAGGAGCACACATGGGAGCAAGCACAGACATGCAGAGTGTCCAGCTGTCAAAAACTTCTGTCTGCAGGAAAACCAGACATTTTCACACTAGTCTGTGAAAAGGAAAGGAACATACCCCAGACGAGTTTAAAGCGCACATATTCCGAATAAAAGAAATTTCAGCTACGGAAAGGAAAAAGTATCAGAATTCAAGAGCTAGATACATTCCCTGAGTGGAATATTATGTTGGATTTAGATGAGATGATTATTACGAACAGGACATGACTACACTGATTAATGTGACACCTGAATCTAAAATAAAGATTTTGCAGAGAATGTTGACTCATGTGGAATGCAGATGGGTAAAATTTAAGGCGTATGCAGGCTAGATTATTCTCCATTAGGAGAAATAAAGTCTTAGGAAATAAAAGAGTTCACAATTGCCTATGGAAATGGAATACCTGTTCTTGGGTTGAAAACATATGAGAACATATATTTCATTTAAAGCCTTTATAGTGCAGAGGACGAGAAAACCTTGAAAACGGAAATATTTCTATATTGAAGAAAAAAAATAGAGCACAGCTCTGCATGAAAGCTGACGTGCTGTAATTGTGGGCAGACACCGAGAAGGGAAGGCCCCCTTTGGGGCTGCAGTATTGGCCATCCTCCCATGCTTGGGTCTAGCTCCATCAGTCCAGCTTGCTCACCTCCCCCAGAGCTACTTGTTGGTGCCAGGGGTTTGTCTGGTGTTAAGTCCCTTCACTGAACCAGCTCCTGCCTCCACCAGACATTTGCCAGGCATTTACCATAACCAGGACATGCATGAGAGGGATGGAGGGTGAGTGGAACTGCCTCTTCTGGTGGTAGCCTGCAGTTCGACCAAATTCCACAGGGATGTAAAACTCAGTATACGCAAGAGTACACCAAAGGAAGAGACAAATTGTCAGTAAGTAAAGAAATAACATGGATGCTCCATTGCTACCTGTTCTTAATATTAGACAGCTTCTTAAAAAAGTAAACATTCTTTAAATCTTACGACAGAAGAGGAAGAATGAAAACAGTCTGAAATTGCACACACAAATACATGGAAGAAATATGGAATATGGAAGAATACATGGAAGAAAATACATGGAAGAAAACATTAAATCCACAGTACAAGTTTGGCCTGGGAGTATTTGTTGATATTGACTCAGGGTAGTGGTTCTGCATAACTCTTGTCACTATCCAGATCTCCTTAAAGAACATAATATATGATCTCATGTATAAACTCTATATTTAATACCTATGTCAAACTAGCTGAGGGTACAGACAGACATTGGATCACAATTTGATTATTATATTTTGTGACAGCTGTGATTTGAATAACCTTACTTCATATCCAGGGAATTACAATTAAGCCGTCTTATGGAAAACAGTGTCAATATTGTTAAAGTGACATTTTAAAAACCTGAAAAGTTTGCATAGGTAGAGAGTATTAACCTGCAGGCCAACACACCTGGGACTATCACCTGTTGAAATCTGTATAATAGTAGTCTTAGAAATAATGCTAAGAGTACAGTATGTTCTTACAAATACAATGAGGAGGTGAGACAAAAGCATTACAGGCATAGGCCTATGTGTATATACAGTATGACATAGTCCTCATCCCAGAGGCATGTCTCTAATGAAGCTGCCTCTGTGAGTTGATTGCTATGGTCCCAAATACAGCATAGAGCTCTGTATTTTAACTCCTGCATGGCACTGGGTTTTGGCTTCCAAAAGGTACTGTGGGAATTGGAGCAGCTTTTCAGAGAAAACTAAACTAGGACTTGACCCACAGAGATGTTGCAGAAAAAAACCCCACTTAAAACAGATGAGATTGAGGTGAAAGTCAGTGTGGCACTGAAGGTTTCATGAGAGTAAAAAAAAATGAACGTATAGCCAGCATTTCAATTCTGTGCATTGATGACAGGAGCAGAGGAACATATAATGAGATTTTTGTGAGTCCCCAGGCATGCACATATTATATGACAAAAAAAAAAGTAAACCATGAATCTAAAGGCAAAATTTATCTGGCAACTGCAGCATGGGCTAATTTCTAAAGGAACTCCATAAACCCCAGCAGAGAGACAGTGTGAGCCAAAGGAGGAGAAAAAAAACATATCTGAGAGCGGTAGTGAATTTAGGTGGAACCAAGAAAATGTAGCACACGCTTTTAGTATTGCATCCCACCTGCGCATAATCATGATCACCTTGTAGTGTGATATTTCATTCAGGTCTAGAAAAAGCAGGATATGGGAAGTAAAGGAGAATGGAGTTCTCAAACTCGAGGATTACAGGGTTTAAAATATTTCACAATGCATTTAATGTTAGCTCCTCTGCTGCTTATGAAACCTCTAGAAATAGATTAAAGTTTAATGTATTCATTTGTCATGCATACAATTAAAACAAAAATCTTTTAGCTGATTGTGAATTGTCTACAGAGACTAATTACTTGATATATCCATTTGAGACAGGTCAGCAAATATCTAGCCAGGAGACAGCCTATGTATGTAAGAATAATTTACAGTCGGAAAGGATGGCTTAGGAAGCTTGATTCTCTTGGAGAGGCAGAAGATTAAAAAGCATTAGACATTTTAGACAAGTAAACTTTCCTTGTGAGGGCAGTTTACATTGTCTGATATGTCCTTTTCCAAAATATTATCTTTATTGGCCAGAAGCCCAATTCTCTGGTCACATTCACAGACAGCTCTCATGAGAGCACAGACTCAGACACAGAGGATGAGAAGCAGTTCTTGAAGACTGTATGTTGGATGATATGAAGAGGAATAAAAAAAATAATCTTGTTCTGTGAAATAAATATCACTGGCAGCTTATTGCAAATACTTGTGGACAAGATGCTCAGGAGATGTGCGAGTATATAGTGTTACTGACTTCAGTAGCACAAAGACAACTTACTCTGGGTAGAACAAAGCCTTGAGCCTTCATAGCTAGTTTTAGTTCTGTGGAGATTTGCATAGATAATGCTCAGATTGCTGAGCCATTTCCAGGAAGCAAAACATGGGACTCAGCTAAATTTTTATTTTTTTTTAAATAAAATGAATTATTGTCCTCTGAAAATAGAAGCCTTGCACAGAATGCAAGTTTGCCTCTTGTTTTGGCTAAAAGAAATGCTTCATAACTCCCAAACTTCACTCTGTCAGCCTCGCGTAGGGCTTGTGAGTACAGATTCCTGTATATCTGGAGATGTAGCTGGCCTGCTGGGATAGCTTCCTGGTTTCTGCTGCTGAGGAATTTTATTGGCATGTGAAGTGGTTGCTAGCAGCCACATATGGCACCCCTGCCCCATAGGAAGGGTTTTATGCAGAGTTACACTGTCCATCCTCAGATGGCCCAGAGCCTGCAGTAATGTGGGCAAACCGCCCTGGCAGTGGCCACCATGTTATGAGGCAGATGGGCTCTGGGCAATCATGTGGACTCACAGCAGGTGAGCAAACCAAGGAGCAGCTCAGCTTATGAGGCCATGCCAAGAGGACCCCAGAGGAGTGTTGAGGAGATCCTGTCCTTCACCAACCATGGGACCTGGCAGAGTGACCCAGCATCAACTGCTGGGGATTTTATGCTTTCATGGAATCATTTTGGTTGGAAAAGACCCTTGGGATCATTGAGTCCAACCATCAACCCTACTCTACAAAGTTCTCCCCTACACCATATCCC
>JAOQGH010000012.1:34797325-34859273 GCA_025769975.1 Gallinago jamesoni
AGCACCAACCTCTCTACAATGTCCTTTCAAGTAGTTGTAGAGAGTGATGAGGTCTCCCCTCAGCCCCCTCTTCCTCACACTAAACAGTCCCAACTTTGTATCAGTTAAAGTGCACTGAGGCAATTTCAACCAGCCTGGGCAAGAGACAAAGCCGGTTTTGTGAGTTGTTAAATGCCTTATATGGGTCAAAGTTTGTAATTTTTTTCTGTACCTGTCTGCCCAGCACAGTGAGGTAATACATCTCCTCACTAGGTCAAGCACGGTCCCACAGGCCATGGAGCGGTGCTGGCACCAGCGCTGGTCCATGTCCACCTATGCAGGCCAGAGGTTTGTGTTTTACAGCCTGCAACAAAGACATGACTGCAGGCAACAATACTGCAGCATCTCAGACCAGATGTGGGGTTTATCTTCAGTAGGCGTTCAAGGTGCTTGTGGCACTTTTCTGTTGGCTCTTGAAGATGAAAGCTTTTCCCAAGAGGATCAGTAGGATCAAGCTGAATTACCCATTTTGGACTTCATCCTTAAGGTGGCCTTCATATCTTGCTGAAGCAAAAGGGATTTATTTTTTTTCCTTTGGAAAAATCCAGAGGCAGTTAACCTCAGCCACATGTATCTACATTACCAATATATTTTTACTACATTATTGAAGCCTGGTGGATTAGAAAGCCTGCCACATAAATTACACTTTACAATCCTTTGCCAGAATCTCAGGGGGAGACTAATTTTAACCAATCATCATCCCATCTCCTCCTTATGGGCTGTACTAATTTTCAAGGGATAAATTCACCACAGTATTCAGGGTTCTAGTTTCTAAGCATTTTTTTTTTAAAGAAAACAGAATTATATGATTACATAATGCAGAAACACTTTCAACTCATCACTATTATGAAAAAGTAAATAAAAAGTCTCAATTTTAATGTGCCCAGAGTTCCCGCTTTGGGAAAAGGCTTGGTACAGGGGAAAAAGATGCAAGAAAAGCCCCTTTGGGCTTTAGCACATGACTCAGAAGCCATGAGATATTGCTCCCTATGCAAATTGTCACCTGCTGTACCTTCCCTTTACACTGTGGATGAGGCAGCCTGGCAGCAGGTTCAGGATCACTCCAGTGAGCAGAGCTGGTCAGAGAAAGGACTTCAAGGAAAGAGCCTGTCAAAAAACCCTGGGGTTAATGAACCATGCAGCGGCACCTCAAGACTCCCATTTCATTCCAGTGAATGGTTGCAAATGGAAATTAAAACCACCAGCAAAGCTAAAACCATGAAAGGAGGAAGAGATTTACACTCACCTGCATGGGGAGTTTTGAATCCTTCATTCCCTCAAGACAGACTCTTAACTCACCGAGCAGGAACTGGGGTTTGTTGGGATGCTTTGGCCATACAGATTTTCCACATGAACTCCCAGTACATGTAATTTGTACTCCACGAGCTGCATGTGTTACCAGGCATGGGATCTCCAGACAAAAAAAAAGGAAAGGCGAATCCACATGTTAACTAGCTTTTACCCACTTTTGCTTTTAACATGACCTTGGAGAGCACACTTAATTCTTTTTCCATATTATACACACTCATGTACACCTGTGGGGCTTTTTTTTTTTTGTTCTTGAGTCTTAAGAGTTGTTTTGTTATTTTTTGTTTTAAGGTCTATGAGAAAGATTTCAGGAAGCTGTTACTTTTTGAAATTCTTTCCCAACTCACAAAAACAAAAAAAATGAGCTGTGGGATCTCTTAGTGATCTTTTTCAGCAGCCTGTTCTGCCGCAAATGGCCATTTTCAGATCCTCCGTAACAAGGAGGAGGTTACCTGTGAGCTAAAAGCAAGCCTAATTGCAAACTGAATGCATTTTAGACATAAGATGCTTGCTGAGTGTCTGTGTAGCTGAAAAGAGATTATTTAATCAACAGTTTTCCAGCTAAAATAATTCCCACTATATGAAAGACACCTTCTCTCTTTTCTTCTTTTATCTGGGGGAAAACAAAAATCTAGCATGTAAACTGTTGTAAACCATACATCTCTGAGCTTTTGAATTAAACTGTTTGGTCTTTCTGGTATTTGAGGCTTGGGTCACTGCAGTTTGAGGCATTAGCTCCCATTTTACTCCAATGCATTTTACCAACAATCTGTGGTCAGATTAATGTTGTGTTTCATGGGAATTTTGATCATAGGTTGGCACAAGAAACACAGGTCAGCTGGGGAGCAATGCTTATATGGAATTGAAGCATGAGACTGTCAAACTGTTAATTTCAAAAGGCACTGCAGCAGCAGAGGGACATAGGCTCATTTTGACCTAAGCTAGAACAAAGTATTCCTACTCTGTACAACAAACTATTCCAAAATATTTTGATCAGCACCGTAAAAATGAATCTAAATTTATCCTTTTCTTCACTTGCCATTCTGTGAAAAAGAATTTCAGGTTTTTCACCCTAACTGGACATTTTTGCTTTTGAAATAATCTAGGTTCTCCAACAGACTTCTCCATGAGCTCTGATAAGGCCAGCTCATATCTCTCTCCTTGGAAGAGGTGGTAGGATGATGGACCCAGCGAGAACTGGAGACTGAAATGTTAAACAGGCAAATAAAAAGCCCTTCTTAGTAGGTGTCTTTCAAGAAAACACACCTCTAATCCCTATGGTCATATCACACAATACTAGCAATACATCATTTAAAAGGAAGAATAGATGAAATTTTATGGAACAGTGAAGAAAAGGATAGCCAAGAAGTATAGAAAACAGTAACTGTAAAGCAGCTACATCAGCAAAAAGTTGAATTCATATGGTTGGGGGGAGAAGAGCTTTCTACCAAGGTTAAAAACAAGCTCCTTGTGGCAGCAGCTGGGAAAGATGTCACTGCAAGGTGTCGCTGTTCCCGCATGGCTGTGATGGCAACGGGGCATCACATCTAATTCCACAAGGAAGAAGTCCACAGAGAGGACTTGCTCAAAAACTACTAAAGGGCAGGGTGGGAAAAGGGCTCAGTTAACTCTCTGGCAGGGTGAATTCGGCTGTTGCTAAATCCCCAGTTATTCCGGCCTTTATGAAGCAGGAAACTGAGTTAGATCTCAGTTCTTCTGTGGTAGTGGAGCAGAGATCAGAGCACTAACATGGCTGATCATCTCGATACAACTGGCCTGCAAAGGGATCTTCCCTGTCTCATGCTTCAAATCAGCTGAATTTCTAGGACTGTTCAGACCAGCCTTAGGAAGATGCTTCATTCCCCTCTTCTACTTCAATTTCAATACAAAGTAAGCCTAGAAGCTTCCAGCCTGGAAGCACTTTAACAAATGTACAAGATGCCTGGACAACCATGTCTGTCTGGACCAACAGAATAACTGATCACTGTGACAAGAAATCAGAGATGGGCAACCTGACCAGCCACAGATGACAAAAAGGGGAGAAGGCCTTCTGAACTATTTCTTTTTTGGGAGATCATGAGCAGGGACAACCCATAAAGATGTCTAGTCTGCTTTCTGAGGAGCAGTAATAAAACCCCACAAACGAGTGTGATACAGGATTCCCTTATTAGAGAAATTGTGGCAGAGGTGGATATTCATATGACCTAAATGCTCATACCCACTGTAAGTCTTTCAGATTCTCTGTAGGTGAGAGGGAGAGACAGATGCATCTCTTTAAGGTCAGCCAGTTTATCTAAATTACATTCCTGCTATAAATCCCCTTCTCAATAGAGGAAGCATCTCTGTCTCTCTCCATTAATAATGTTAAGAAGTCTAGTTCCTGCCTTAGGAGCATAATCAGTGCCAGAAGTTACCTGCTGTTCATACTACCAGATTGTCTTTTCACTTTGTAGTGTCAGAGCTGCAGAGCAGGCTGTTCTCTGATCTTTCCTAATGGTTCCTGTCTGCTTCCAAACACAGGAAAAGCGCAGTTTGCATCTAGTTTGTGATTAGATATCAATGCACCCGTACCAGACATGCAAACAGTAGTTTTACAATGAAAGACAAGCTAAATATTAGTAAACATCCCAAAGTCGTATTCATGGGGACCTACTTGCCAAAACCATCTTATAGGACTGTGCAACCACAGGGGATTGCTGTAAGTGACCACTGATAATATCCCCTAGCTGCAACAATATGCAGCCACAAGGACACTAAAGAACTCAAAGGTAACAGGCAAGCTGTTACACAGACAAATAAAGCAAACAAAAAATCCCACCTTCTGCTGAAAGACTATTCACCAGATGGTTGGCTGCCTGACAAGAGGTAGGCCATCTCAAACAAGCAAGATAGAAGAAGAATAGGCCAGGCTGTAACAGTTTTTATTAGGCCAGCATGCACATCTGATGCAGTTGTCGAGCTTTTGGGTACATACACCCTTCTCCAGGGGTGAAATAGAAATATCAACTGCCAGGCCAAGTGTACATGGGAACAGCCAGACTGAGTTGAGTGTAACAGCTACACCTAGACTGTCTTACTGTTTGCGTGGTGCTGCCCACTGAACGTGTTCTGCCATGTGGTTCCCTTCCCACCACTCGCAGGGGTGCCGCCTGCCCCTGCCTGGGCAGATGTTTTTTAGAGAGGGACAGTGCCATCAATAGCAAAGATGGCAGAAAGCAACAAGGTAGCAGGTAAATTTTCAAGCCTAAAACAAAGATAAATGCCAAGTGGAAACATAATTCACAAAACTTTTCTCCTTGGAGCTGCCTTTCTCCTAAGGAGGAACAAATGCTTTGTCCTGAAAAATGCTATAAATGAAAAGCTCTGAAGTATTTTTATTGTTAAAGTTTCCTATGTTAGAAAAACAGTTAATTTTTTCTTCTAGTCTTAGCCTACCTAACTCAAAAATATTTAAACACAGGAGAAGAAACAGGGAAAAGAAAATAAGGGGCTTTAAACTCTAGGAACATTTTTTCTGCAGTGAACTTGGAGTGACTGAGGTTTGTAACAAAAGTTGAGCGTGTAATATTTTCCACTGCTTACGGTTCCCTTCTGAACTTCCATTTTGTGGGAATACACTTGGATCACTGCTGACCTGTCTCTGGAAAAGGCTCGCTGTGTATTTTGGCTTGGCTTCCTTCCATTTCTACTCCTCTAAGTCTGTTCCCCATTTCAACATCTCTTATTGCCACATTCCCAAACATGTTACACAACCCTAAAGAAGCAATTTATAGGAATATTAGTAATTCAGCTGTGAGCAAACAAGCACTTTTCCCTTTTAACAGATCATCCTCTCCTGGGAACCATAGTTATGTGGCTGTTTATTCATTTGTTTACAGCGTTGCACTGGATGCAATATTTAAACAGGCAAATGACTAAAACCAGCATAAATCTGTGAAAGCCAATGCTCTGCAACAGCTTTCAAAGCAAAACCTACTGGAAATATCCTGTGAAGACTTTTCCAAATGTGCCTGGAAGAGTCATGCATGAGCGTGCAACCTTCCTATAGCCAAGCAAATTGTGCCAAATGCCTGTACAGAGAGATCCTGCTTTGATGTCTACAGCCAGAGGCAGCGCCACCCTGATGAGAGTCTGAGCACTCTGGGAACGCATCCCATCACCAAGTACAGGGCACTTTTGTAGTGCCAGCAGATACAAGGGTATGAGGCTGCATAGCTTACCCCAAGACTAGAGTTACGAGTAACCGATAAGTAGCTGAAAGGTGGTCTCACCAGATGTACCGAAATCCCCAACTATTGCCTTATTTGCAACCCTTGTTTGTTTGAACACTGGTTCCCATGGGATACGCTTGCCAGGTAAAAGACCTTAGTTTTCAGTATTTTATCAGAAGATTACATCAAATTCAATGTCAACTTCTCTAGAAAAAGATGAAGCCCACTACGCAAGCTTAAAACCTGAGCCACAAGCAAGACTTTGTTATCTCCTTTCTGCAGAACAAAAGCTTCAGATTCACAACATGTGGTATATTTTGCTGACCTTCAGTTATACTTTTTACTCTGCTCCAAATGATGCCATCCCTGCAGAAGACCTTGCCTGGTGGTGTATCTACCTGTCATTGTTTACAGCTTTACACACCAGCATACAATAAAGTTACTGACTTCAAATTTATGCGCTCATTACAAGCTGCAGCTCGTGGTCACATTTATTCCTGCTTGGCTGTGCCTTCAGCATTGATAAAAACCTTTGGAAAAAGGCTGCCCCTAAATTAAGGGCAGTAATTGCTCAAGCCACCTCCATGAATTCCACCTTCAAGTCAGCCCAAAGGAAGTCCTGTAGCTGTACCATGCTCTATCATGATCATATACATCTTCCATCGTGCAATCGGTATAACCTAACACCAAAGTTGAGTGGAGAACTGTGACCAAGAGCTACTCAACCTCTCACAGAAATGAGAAAGAAGTCTAGAGAGACCCTCCAGATCCAAACCAAGGAGCACAGCCACAGACAGAGCAGTGAGCTGCTGAGGCAGCAGTCACAGCTGATGGCTGCCTGACACCCACCTGAAGGTAAAGCAGGTCTACTAAAGGCAACGCAGCTAACCTCACCTGTAAGCACACAAGGAGATGGCCTCACAGAAACAAAATGATATTTTTCCATGTAAGGCTATCTAAGCAATCCAACACAGCCTTCACTAGGCTTCAGTTACAAGCAGGTTTTATGTTTTCCTGCCCCGAAGTGATGAGCTCTGCAATCTACCAAACAATGACACCATATGTCCTCAGAGACATCTTCATGAGAAAGACATACTCAGATGTAAGCAAAAGTAACTATCTTTATCACTGGTACCATACAATTACCATTAATATCCTCAGCCTGAGAACATGGGTACAGAATTACACCCACATACCTTCTCTTGAAGTGACAGATATCATTCTGACCATACGTTGTTTCCTTTTGACATCCTAGCAATATAACTGATGTCTTTTCTGGCTTCAACCAATACCTACCTATAGGACAACACTGTCAACATCATTGCATGGGCAGTGGGACATCTAGCTATGGAGTGACATGCAGTCCATATGCAGCAACTGGCCTAACTGGCTATTTCACCTATCACGTTCTCATCTGATAGAAGGTTGTCCTGATTATGTACAATTAGTGCATGTGTTTTGGTCAGGGGTCACCAGGGATGTATGTGCATGGACAGGGCTTGGCATGATGGGCCCTCAATAGCTCTAGGGAGCTAATCTAGCCCCGTGCAGACAGTTTGTGATCTTGCATTCTGCCACTAGGATCCATACACCTGAGCTCATTCAGCCTGGCAGATACAAGCTGCTCTCTATCTGCCACCTCTTTCAGAAGTAAAACATCAAGAAGAAGTTATTTTTTAACAGTCTTACCAGTAAACTGAGGAGCAATGATGAAGCACGGGGCAGGGACAGAGACTGCAGGCAGGGGGAAACAGAAGTGTCATAAACTACTGCCCACAAAGACACCAAATTGCGTAATACACCCCCAGCTTCTAAATGTCAGCACTAACAAGTAGGTTTTCTCCTGCTTCTGTGAGTTTTCCATTTCTTCCCAGGGCAGAGCTGAAGGCTATGTAGGCAGTAATAAGGGAATGAGTAGGCAAACCAAGTGACAGATATTTGTCAAAAAAATTGGACAGAAAATTCCCCACATTCTCTACAAGGATTTTAGTTGCTATAGAATCACAAAAATAGCATTGGGCTATAAAGGCACTGAAAACCAAGAACCTCCTCTCACTGTCCAAACTGGTGGATGGGTAAACAGAAAAAAAAAAAAAAAACCAAGGTGAAGGCCAGAGCCATAAGCTATCAGGAGCCTTTGGGACAGAAGAAAAATAGGTTTGAGCCCTCCTGTGTGAACTTTTTGGGAAATAATAAAGTTATTGAAAAACTGCCATTTCCAGACTCAATATAGAGATTTACAGATGGCTGTGCCAGCACAGTATGATCTGTCAACTTGCTGGCTCCTCTCTTCAACAAATACTTGGAGTTCCTTTATTGAGAACATTTTATCCACATTCAGGCTGAAATACATCCCAACATACTAGGACCTTTTTAGATGTGCCATGGAGATACTAGGGATGAATTTGGGGACTTGTTACCCAAGTTTCCTTCTGTGGGAATTTTAACTTGTCAGTACTAAAGCAAAGTTCAGAGAAGATGCACCACCTGATACTTCTAAAACACTTAGAAGAGAGAATAACCTGAAACACTTACTAAGACCCGCTGGACTGACTTTTACCTGCCCAAGGAAAGGCCAGACCATCAGAGAGTTAAATGTCGTAAGCCAGAAGAAAGAACAGGCTTGGGCTGGTACATTCTGAGGAAACGGCCCAGGGTTTCCAGTGTGCTGTTTCTGCCACAACTGCTTGGGTACAGATGCCTCTTGCTCTGGGCAAGTACAGAACAAAAAGGGAGGAAGACAATGTAATGCATTTGTTAGAAGCAGATGTAGCCACAACGGGACACAACTACACCAGAATGGTTCATGTTTGCTTTCTTCCCCATTCAGCCTTGGTGTCCACCTAGATCTTCTTACCATTGCAACACACAGTCTGCTGGCCCAAGTCCTTTGGTGCACAGTCTGGTGGGACCTGCAGCTGCCATCACTGTGTTAGGAACATCCTTAGGGGTGGCTGCAATGTGGTGGAGGTGGCACAGGACCAGCTCAGTGTTGCTCCTCAGTTCTTTAACCATTGTGACCCTTCTTCAGTATACAAGCCAAAACTCTTCCTCTCTTCCAAAACTACCACTCCTCTCTCAAAGAAATGTTAACGAATCAGAATAAAACCATGCAGGGCATGGGGAGGTGGTCATGGCCAGAGATGCCTTGCTAGTGCCACCAGTGTCATGACAGTCCCAATTGTTACTTTGAACATGAGACCATAATGGCAAGTTGTGCCTGCAGGTGTTATTTCATTATGTTGATTGCTGCTTTGTATTTCATCCCACGTCTGGAAATGGAAGCAATTTTTAATCAAAAACAGGAAGAAACACTGAGAAACTGGCAGGATTTTTGATTTCGTCTTTGGTGAGGGCAATGGCACAGCAAGGGTGTTTGCATTTTGTTGTGCTCCCAGACACTTCCCACATAATTAGCCCTCTTGCCACTGTGAAATGATTCAATATATACCTTCCCTAGTGAGCAGTCCCATCTAACCACAGCAGTCTTGTAGCAAATAACACTTTGATTGTCCGTGCTCATATTTTCCACTTTCAGCAGAGCAGATATTTTATTTCCATTAGATTTTCCAACCACTCTTCTCCCATACATGAGAGACATAAGAAAGGACAGTTAACTCATACCTTTCCTGAGGCCACACTGTTTCAAAGCCTAATATCTAGATCCTAAAGAAACTTGTTCTGTTCCCCTGGAAAGTGAGGGAGAGAAAGCATGAAATGAATAAATTCTATTGTGCCATTTATGAGTCTGTGATACCAATAATGCAATTCTGTCCCCAAATTCTCAGTTGTTCTTCTTGATATGATTGTCTTAAATGTGAGTAGTCCTACTCATAGGTTTCTTTCCTTCCACATAAATTCATGGTTTTGAGGCAGGTTTATTTGTGTTTTTTTTCCCCAAAATACTCAATATCCTTAAGCAATAACTAGAGATGAGAAGATTGCTGCTTTTCAAAGAAGCCAGTCCTGTGAGAGTTCCTATGTCTTCTCCTTTAAGTGCATTAATACGAATAGGAAAAAGGCAGAAGATTCCCCTAAAATATATGGCTAATAGAAACCCACAATAATGGGCTCTGGTCCTCTTACAGTCCCAGGAAATGAATGCATCTGTTTACTTCTACAGGGCTCTGAACTCAGATAAGTGAGGATCACCGAGTTCACTCTACCATTAAATCTCTGCCACATCAGCCTTCCCTCATCACTGTCCAGAATCAAGAAAAATATTGTAGAAGTATGAAGAAAAACCCAAGGCATTTTAACTTGACTTTGCACTTATTTGTGGTCTGTGGGATAACCGCTTTAATCTGGATTTTAACTATCTCTAAGAAAAGATTTTTAACTCATTAAAATTGCCCACAGTCAAAAAAAAAAAAAACAAAAACAAAAAAAACCACAACCAACCTAAATACCAACAAACTCTAAAATCCTCAAAACAAACAAACAAAGAAAACAACCAGGGAGGACAGGGTGGGTTTGTTGTCATTTACAGCTATGGAAATCTGATGAACATGGGGCCACTTCCTAACTAACTGTTCTGCACATTGTCTGCTTATGACAGGGAAAGGCAACCAGACAACAACAGTAAGCATTTTGTTAATTATTTTCCCCAATAACTTTCCCAGTTAGCTGTTCCAAGCAGTCCCTAGAAATTGTTAATTTCTCAGAAACATTTTATCTACATCTTAGTAGTTGCCTCTTCCTTCAGAATTTAGACTCTACAGTACGTTTGCTGTTTTAAAAAAGATTATGTTAATTATCCAAACTGACACAAACTAGAATTTTATTCTGAAGTGGATTAATAATTGCTAGATTGTTTTTCAGCAAGTGAGAAGCTGGAGAAGTGGTATCCCCTTTGTGCCATACCACTAGGGCAGCAGAAACTGAAGAATTGGAGGGTCAGAAAATACAAATGGAGAAAAATTATTTGGAAGTATAATGACCGAAGTTTATAGCTGATAGCAAGGTTAACACTATGGGGATTATGAAGCTCACACTGCAGAAAAATAAAGAAAATTTAAAAGGTATTGTTTTTATCCAATTTACCCCCCTTCCTTTTTTCTTTACTAACAAGGGATTATTTCTCTCAGCTGGGCTAACTTAGCCTCAAATAAAGTTTACTTCCTTTTCGTCTAACAAATATTGTTCTTTTTCCTTCAGGTTGCTGAGCTCAGTCTTTTCTCAGTCTGAGAATCACTAGAGGAAGATTGAAGCTTTTTAGAGAAGTGCAGCGCAAAACAAAAAAGTATCAATAGGTAAGAATTAACATCAATATCCTGACTACTGCTTGCAGTCAGAATTAACATCAATACCCTGACTGCTGCTTGCAGTCTCATAGCTCTGTATATTATGACCAGGTTTGCATAATGAGAAACTGGGACACTGCTGATTTAAGCTTAATTCACATCCAGATGCAGCAAGTTATGTTTTTATCACTTGTGTCTCAGGGAAGGCACTTTCCTTATAGGGAAAAAACATGGGTTTAAAAGGTAAGAACAGTTATACTAGACCAGAGTATCCTCCATGTCAGTGGACAGGGACCAGTAAGAGATGCTGAAGTCAGACTACAAGAACAGGCTAAGGACACAGTGATGCTTCGCCAGAACGCATTCCCAACGATG
This sequence comes from Gallinago jamesoni, assembly GCA_025769975.1. NCBI lineage: Eukaryota > Metazoa > Chordata > Aves > Charadriiformes > Scolopacidae > Gallinago > Gallinago jamesoni. The sequence goes on from JAOQGH010000012.1 coordinate 34,808,502, forward strand.
AACAGCTTTAGAACTTCTCCAACCAGAGGCATACACTCATGTACCCCCAGCTGCTAATGAAATTTTCTTCTATGAGCTTGTCTGGTTGCTTTTTTAACCCAGCTAGAGTTTTGGACCCTATAGCACTCAGTGGCAAAGGCCGCCAGAGCTTAACTATGGATCATGGAAGAAAATTCCTCTTCCTATTCTAAATTTTGGAATCTGTTATTTCACTTGGCATCACGTAACAGAAGTAGTAGAGGTAACAGTGAATGACTGTTTCCTGTCCACCTTCTCTGCTATTCTTTATTTGATAGCTTTCTATCATATTCCTCCCTCCTAGAAATTTCTTTTTTTACGCTGTAGTCTACTTAGACATACCTTGAAAGGAAGCCATTCTGTATCTCTGGTCATCACTGCCTTCCTTCTTTGTGTGCTTTCTTTTTACTCATCCTTTTTGAGAATGGACAATTCATGAGGTGGGCACACCATGGGCTCTTACAGTAGCACAACGGTTTCTCCTGATTTTCTAGTCTATTCCTTTCCTAGCAACACCTAGTACTCTTTTTGCTTGGTGAGGTTCAAAGAAGCAAAAAGAGTATTTTTAGGCCCCTGAATCCAACTCTTTGTTTCCTGTTTCTTAACAGCTTACAGACTCATACAAGGAGAATCACCTTGCTTAGTTTTGTTGCTTTTCAAGTGCTTGGCAAAAGCTGTTTTGGAAATCCAGACCCATCACATCAACTTTTCACACAATGCTAGTAACTACTCCAAAAAAACCTCTAATAAATTTGTGAAGGATACATTTTTTTCCAGAAAAGCAATGACAACTTTTTCCTGTGACACCTTATTTATATGTCTCCACAATTTTTCTGATACAGCGCCACTAATTCCCAGACCCTACTGAGAATCTATTTTCTAGACTGAAGTCACATTTGCCACTTTTTAATTACTCTAGTTCCAAAACAGTTTTAGGTGCTGTATTACAGACTGAAACAGTTCTACTTCTCCGCACTAAATGTTGGTGCAAAGACCTTGAGCTAATCAAAAGCACTGACTTGGCATAAATTAATCCATTAATTAGTCTGTAATCTACATGCCATGATCAGCCATTGGCAAGAATAAGAAAGGACACGCATCTAATTCTTGGTCTACGGCCTTTTTGCATTTAAAAGCTATAGCCATACCAGCAACTCCTCTTAGGGTGAGCACAATTAAGAGTTAGCCAAAAAAGTTCTTCCGTCCATGTGGTTTGTATCTACTCCTTCAGCAAAACATGCTACAGTAGCAAATGGATTTTCTGGCCAGGATTTGCACTGGGGCTACCCTGCTGTTGCCACATCAGCCAAAGGCTATCACTCCTCACTGATATTTCTATGCCCGAAAAGCTTTTAAAACATAGTCTAGGCCTATATTTTAGTATTTTCCCCTGTCTGCTCCAAGGGCCACAGTAAAACATCAGTTCTCTACAGCTGAGTAGCCCTGCCCCCAGTTTCAGTCTTCTTCCTGCACCTGTGCTTTCAAGGAAACCAGCCCCAGCTGCTTAAACCTCTGTCTCCCACTGTGCCCAAACTGGACACAAGCCACCAGCAAATAGGAGAAAGATAGTAGGATATGGATCACATACCTGGTTTTTCACTGGTGAGACAGAGGTGAAAGCTTCTCAAGGATGTTTGATCCATGAGTCATTATCATCATTAAGAATTCAAATCTTGTGAATTCAAAATGTGAATAACTGTTTGAATTAATTAAACAATGTCTCCTTTTGTGTAATGAGTAGTAAAAAATTAAATTGTATCTAAGTGAGTATGCTGTCACGTAAAGCTGTTTTAGAGGAATCATTGCTCTTGTCCACAAGGGACTTTATTGGCAGATGGAATTTACTCCTTTATAGGGATCTTATTTCTCTGTAACATCAGATGCAAAATTTCTCTATTTTGTGCTTCTAAAGAGACTTATTCACAAACACTCTTCTGGTAAGATACTTGAATCTTGCGGTAATATTTACTCGAGGTCAGTTTCTGGCTAAAACTTACATGTTTCTGTAGGCTATTCTTATCCTTAGCCAGTATCATATCACATAATGCATTAGGACATTTTCCTGGACTACAATGTCTTTATACGTACTGGAACAACTACAGAATAAACAAATGGAAAGACATTCCCTGTGGCTGACTTGTAATTTGGAGTTCTCTTTCAATTCCTTGAGCTTCATTTTCAGCATATAAAAATAAGCCCAAACATCAAAACTCTACAACTGTCACTTCCTCTAGGGCTCACCTATGGCTATTTATCTGAAAGGAATACGTGAAAGGAAAGGTGCAACCAGAGAGCAAGGCACAGAGCAGGTGGCCAACATCAGATGGGTAGACAGCAGCTCCTTAGAGGGCTGCCCGGCTGCTTCCCCAAAGCACAGCCATGCAGGACATCCACAGGGCCACTGCAGTGACTCCAGATGCCTGACAGGGAACCAGCTCACTTGACAAACATTGTCATTTGGACAGGAGCATATGGTGCTTCTGATATTACCCACACAGGTGGTACAACTCTCATTCCCCCTCAGGATTTCAAGTCCAAGAGCATAATTTTCACCTTGGGAACACCATAGAAATATTGGGCTATAGCAGCTGGAACAAAGTATTAGTTTAAGAGCATAAAATCAGAGTGGATATGGTTGACAGTAGGCCATGATAGGTTAAAAACCCCAAACAGCCATGAAAAGTAGATAACTCTGGGGGAAGGGCTGAGGACTACATGGGAGATTCCAGCTAGGTAGATGTGCTAGCCCAAACATCAGGAGGAAACCTGCAGATGTTTCAGGGACTATTTCAATATGCAGAACTTGAGTTAAGAGTCTATTTAACAGATGGCAGCTTCTGAGTCACTGAACATTATTATTTGGCAACAAACTTAGGCTCTCTCAACCATTTCTCAAGGGATCCTTGCCACAAACTGCTGTGAAAGTGATGTGTATTCTGTAACGTTCAATTGCAGAGTTTCTAAACCAACAAGCAGAGCTCAATATAACTATCAACACAGATACATATTTAAATAAAAGGTCTAAAGTAAACTTGGCATACATCAGCCTGAGTCAGAGAAGCCAACAGTGGAGTCCAGAGGCCCACCATTTTCTTTGTATTTCTGGATTATTTATGCTTGCACTTCACTGTGTCCTAACAGATCGTATAATTTATTTATTTTATTTTTTTAGGTAGATATTCAGGAAGTTTCAGTAAATATGACAGAGGATTTAAATCTTAACACCAACAACTGGCACTGAAAGCAGCTTTCTCCAAGATATATTTGAAAAATAACCAAATTATAGTTATAGGTTGATTATAACAATGTTACTATGAGTTTTACACTTCCCACTCAACAAGCAGATATGGACTCAGAAGACCAGATACACAAAACAATACAGGTTCCCAAATGCTTCCTGATTTCATTTTGTCCCAGTTTGTTGGGATTTACTTCACAGGATCTGGCCCTATGTATCTTTGCCAGGCTGTTGGAGGCACTACTCCCAGGGACAGGATTAAGAAGACCCAGCTCCAGTCTCTTCCTCAGGTTATTAGGCTATAACTTCTTCTCAATTACATCAACAGTTAATGGAAATAGCATATGACCTTTCTGTGATAAGGATCTTTATCACGAACAACTTCCCAGAGAGTCGCACTATCTACTCTGCAGAGCTAATAATAGCCAACATTCCCACAGGGACATAATTTATGGGGCTGCATGCACAAGGCACGCACCAAAAACTCATAAAGCACCAAATGAATCATGCTCTGAATAAAAACAAACAAGCTGCACACACTGCATAGTGAAGTATTCAATAGAAACTATTTGCATAGCAGCTACGTATCTTAAACCCAAAAGGAGAGAGAAAAGAGGATAGACAATAGCCAAATGGCTGTGTATCCCATCTTGGGCAATGGGGTTGCTATTTTTGGTAACTCCTGCCTGTTAGGCATTTTATTCCTATCCTGGAATAGGAATAAGGACTAGAAGGAAAAGTATGAACAAGAAGAGACTACTCACAAGAGATCAGTATGGTCTACTTAAACCTGGGAACAGGAAATACAAGAAAGAGGAAAGGATGGCTTTGCTTAAAGCAGAATAAGCCTTCAGAGTTAAAGCACCTCTCTTTCAGAAGAAACATCCTCTTTCCTCCCTTCCCTGTACAATTCCATGCAGTTTATCAAGTGAAAGTCTGCCAGATGAAATGCTTCTTTCAGCAATATACCAGTGATATCCAGAACTGCTCATAATAGAAAGCAAAGTCTTCAACCATCTTTTGTAAACAATGTTGTTGCTTGTAGGCACATGTATCTAGAAAGTGATGACTCCTTTCAGTGTTACCCTTGAAATTATTATTTTTGGCACAAACCCACACTTTTGAAAAACAGAACCAAGGCATCATGTTACAGAGAAGAAAGACATCATGTTCCCAGCTGGAAAAAACACTCTCCCTTTCATCTGGCTTTTGTTTATCAAAACAGGGCAACAGAGTTTTGTAACCTTGATATTGTACACTGATGTCAAGGTGACTGCTATTATATCCTGTTCGCTCTGCCATGTATGAAAAGTAACCTACTCCCATCAGTACAGATGGTAGTAGTAGTTTTGGAAAGGAAATAGTTAAAAACCACTGACTGAACTAGTCATAAATAAAGAGATAACGACCCTTGTGGTTAATTAGCATGTAGAACCTCTTCAATTTTAAACTTTATGGTTTTCCCTACTATTTGCTTTTTGCATACTGCATTTTATTTTCATCTGGTGATGATTCATAGGCAAAAAAAAATATTATGGTTGACTCAAGGAACAACAAATCTATTATACGGGTAGTATCACAGCCTAATCTCCATTGCAAAAGTATATAGAGTGAAATTCTGTCCCTTCTGAAATGCACAATAAAAAAAAACCCAAAAAACCACAATAACATTGAGTTACTGAGTTCAACAGGGACAGGATTTCAGCCATCCACTGAAGGTATTTCTAAATGGTAAGACGACACAGCCAGCATAAAAACATATTAGTTAACATCAAATAGTACTTAGACAGAATAATGTTATGTTCATACAGTTGTGCTGTTTGAGGGGCTTGCAGGCACATTAAATGCATTTCCAAAGTCAGGGTTTACAAGCTCTCCTTCTGCAACCATATAAGATACACATAATTAGGTGTCATTGTAGCCAGCCCTTTGTGATCTCTTCTTCTCCTGTAATCCTTGTAAGGTGTCCCTGGTTAGCAGTGTCCAACAACTCTACAGAATTCAAAAATTTTCTTACTTGGCTTTGCAGAAGCAGACTGTAACAGCCAGGAAATACTCCCTAAGGATTTAGTATTGCAAAGCTTCCTCCTCTGTATTTCACACCAAGTAGTGATGTCCGTGTGTCTCTACTGGTATCTCGCCTTGCTCCTGAGCTTTGGCTGGAAGGAATACCAGCAATAGTTCCGCTTGTAGTGAACAACAAACCCCCCAAAAAACCCAAACTGCTTTTCTTCCATCAAATAGGAAACAAAACAAAATATGCAGGCTAAAACAGATTCCTAAGTCCAAAGCAACCTTTGAAAGCACTAAGTTTTTTCCTCCCAGACTGTGTAACCTTTAGCACATTCTTTTGCTAAGTAACACATTCCGTCTCACTTTAAGAGAGAAGCAGTGTAGCATCACCTCACCTTTTTTCATTACTACACATTTTTACAGTTGTTCTGTTGCTGCTTCAGATATTGTAAAATGCACCAGTTCAGTCAAGTGCTGCTTCAGTCTGCATGAAAACAGGCATGAGAAATTCAATGCCTTTTTAGTTTCTTTCCCTTCCAAACTCCCGTCATCCATCATTCCATCTCTTCACAAACAGCATCCAGATGTTAATAAACATCTCAAACTTACAGTTTTTCAATGGCACAACCTTTTCCTATTAGCTTTTTCTATCATTTATTTTGTCCACCCTACAGCCTTTGTTGTTTGCTCATATTTCCAGCTCACCACAAAATATGTTGTATGAATGTCAACAGAAGAATTCCTTTAATATGAACCAAAATAAAATTATTTGCTTCAAATCCAGGGAAATAGAACCTGCATTTAAATTTATGCTCATTGGAGCTTCCACCAATATTTTTCTGGAGCATCACTGAGTGTTCCAGTTGGAGTTCAAAAGTGAACATTTATTTTCAGAGTTCACAATAACAACGAGACTGAGAATCTTTTATATTTTTAAATATGCTCCATTCAGTAGAAAATAGGTCCCCAGCTCATGAACTACAGACTGTAAATCAATACAGGTCTGATAAGGTTGACAAGTGACAGAAGCAGTATGTGCAGCACCTTGCACAGGTTTTGCAGCATCAATGAGCACATTAATGCCTCTATATTTAAAAAACCTTCAGACCTAAATTTATGGTCACACTGACCTTGACTAGAGAAAGGGATTTTAATAGCTATATGGGAAATAAAAAAAATATTTCAATATGTTTGCCACAGTTCCTGTAATTGTGTGTATAGTGATAAACATTTGTTTTCAACCTGAGCTCAGTGGACTCTGGAGGCTTGCAGACTACTTCAAAGAGGTCTGTTTGAAGTAATGAATAAATGCAAAGGCATCTTTTCCAGGTTTAATTTTGCTGGCAGTTGTCCCCATCTCTACTGATTAAAAGTGCTTGAAATGACTGGTACAACCTAAAGTTGTACATGTATATGTAATACTAAAATTGTATTACCTCCTACATGGGCCCAATAACAATGAAAACTGGCAAAAAGTATTGCTAAAAAGTAGTGGCCCATTTCCAGAGTCTTTGGACTGAGGCTGAAAGAAGGAGGAGCTCCCCCAGCAACGTATTACTTTCTCAGGAAGGCTCCTGCAGAAAACCTGAAAGACTCCAGGTTCTTAAAAAAAGCTGACAGCAAGTCTGAGGAATGACAGTTTCTCAGGGAACTTGAAAGCTGCAGATACCAGAGACATTGCAGGAGCTGAGACGTGGTGCAAGCCTGAGCCAGACTTTTGCTAACTGAATCACGACTCTCCTGCTGCATACCCTGTCCTGCAGAGATGGAAATAATCTTGCTTACTGTTGAAAATCTCACTTGTCTGGCTGCTCTTTGTAATATTGTTTAGTATGGGTATGTTGGTCTTGCCAGCCCAAGCTGAAGAGGCTTACCCTATTTCAAAGCTGGCAGCGTCAAGGTGATCAGGCAAACATGGAGCAAACAGTCTGTGGACACCAGAGCTCTCCTGGCATATGGAGCCATGACAACGTACAAACACTGTCCTTGGGCCTCAGATCTTCTCTCAGGGGAATTTGCTGCCAGAGTACATGCTATTTGCTCACATCTTGGGTCAGAAAATAGTCTCTGTGCCTCCCTAGTGGGACTGCAAAAGGGGGACTGAATCAGACCTAAACCTAACCAAAATCTAGTCAAACCAATGTTTTTACATTCTTGTTAAATTCACAACAGCCTTCCCAAAATGTTTCTGCTAATCAGAATAACAGCTCAGCCTGACAAGCATCAGAAGCGCCTGCACCTGAGCAGGTCTGCAATGCTGCATTATATTTTATACCATTATGGCCTATGTCCTCAACATCCACAGGGCTCCACACAGAGATATGTGGGGATGCTCAGGGTCCCACCTGACCTCTGCTCCCTGTGAGGATTCTCATGCTATGTGCTATCACTACCTGCTTTCCCTTCTGAGAAATCAAATGGGTTTAAACTCTTTTGGAGTTCCCGAGGTGGTGGAGCCCACCAGTAGCCTTCACAGGAGCAGAGCCAGAACAAATTCAACCAAAGTCCAAAGAGAAAAGAGTTGTAGTTCAGCTTTCTGGTTTTACTTATCCAAGGACTTTGCAAATGAAAGTGAGAAGATTTTAAAGGAAATTAAATTATGTAGAAAATAAGAATTGTCATTACAGCTCACCTCTAGAGTCTCCTGTAAAGTCTGAGACCAATGGGCTAGATTTTGTATCAACACAGTCCTTGGCTCAAACAAGCTCCAATCCAAACATATAAGAGAGGAAGGGAAGAAAGAAAAACAGGGCAAAACAAGCTAAAGCAGGATAGTGACTGTGCTATCTTTGAGCACAAGCCCTGTGCTCTTCTCCAGAGCAGCAAGGTAGGAGCAGAAAAATCCCCAGAAAACATCTTGGATACAGTCCCCTGCTCATGCTACTGTTTTAGGGTTGCTGTTTGCTTTCCTATGAGAACATCTCACTTTCCTTGAAAGCTTAGATTATTTCCTCTCCCCATCTAGACAAAAACTGATCAGGAACATGAAATCAGATTACAACTCATACAGTAGATTGTCTGTTAAAACAGGCTAAACAGAAGTCAGTTGTGGTGTGGGCATGATTATAGGAAAGGGCTCCATTATTTTGGCTTGTTTTTAAACAATCTATGGTCTGCAGCTGAATATCTGTCAAGAAAATAATGGGTATAAAGTGATCACTGACTCTACACAGCAGTGGATCAGATGCTGTTGGGTTACACTTCCCTGGACAGGCAGCACTAAAAGTTAGAACACTTTCACCTCAATAAAAATGCAACAAGTTAAAAACAACTCCAAGCTGTAACAGTACAGTCACTGCTTACATTCCTACCCCTACTTGTGTAACAGCGTTTACTATTTTTTCTGCCCAGGAGTAAGATTAAGTAATTTAGTACTCTTCTCACTTGCAGTCTCAAAACTCTGATCTTTTCATGTCTTGATAGTAAAGAAACAGACCTCATAGAGTCTGAATTTCTTCACTTCCTTTCCAAGTACAAGGTCCTCTGCAAACTTCATCTTTTATACCCAAGAAACAGCTCCAAAGGAATCCCTACAAGGAAAAGCGTTAAGAGATTATTAGCAATGCCTGCAAAAATATTCAGAAGCAAGGTCTAGATTTTACTTCAGTTAAGAGGAAACATTGAGCTTTTGTTGTCAAATTGGCATCAGAAACCTGGAGAACCCAGGGAAACACAGCAAGTTCCACAAGATGCTCTCCAGCTCAGTAGAATCATGACTATAAACAGGGCTAACTCAGGAATTCCCAGCAAGGTAGGCAAAACTGGATTTTTGCCTCCTGGAATAAGGAACTTAAACAAGAGGTTGAGCTCTTTTGATCACAGGAAGGACAAAAGAAAAGAGGGGGCACAGGTAGGACAAAAGCCAGAGTAAAAGACCTGTGCATCTTTGAAACTGGACTATTTGCTGTACTCAGATACCCTATTGCCCTTCTACAAAGGGAAGCAAGTATTAGAGGATTCCTAAAATATTTTGAGGGATCAATCCAGTTTCTAACCATTAAAGGAACCACACATCACACACACTAATGTCTAGCATTTTCTTGTGAGGCATGGAAGGAGAACAGATGCTCTCCATATCACGCAGAGGTCTCATCAGAGAATGCTCCACAACAGCCCATCACTTGGTATAGTCCCTTCGGCTGTGCTTTGACTCCCAATTCAATCCATTCTGGTGCTGCCTTTTTGGTGCTTGCAGAGCATTGGTTGAAGCTTGTTTATAGGAGAGGTATTCTACACCAGAAGTCCCTTCTCAATAAATCAATAGTTTGCCTGCTGTGTTCTACATGTGTAATTGTTAATACAGGATAAGGAAAGAACTGGCGTATTAATGACTCATGAGGGTTGGTTGGGGTTTTTTTTGGGGGGTGGGGTTGTTTTCATTGTGGCTTTTTTTTTGTTTGCTTTTTAGTGGCTTCTTTTATTGGTTTATGTTTGGGGGTGGGGGGGGTGGGGGGTTTGTTTTTGTTTTTGTTTTGGGGTTTTTTTTTTAAGAGTATGCAGTAATTCCACAAAGGATCATGTAAAATATTTATGAGGTTTAAACAAAATACACCTTCTGTGTGTCTGCATTACCTACCAAGTCTTACTTCAGTTGGACTAGATTTATTTATTTTGGCTCTGTTTTCACAGAATCGCAGAATCATCATGGTTAGAAGGGACCTCTGAGATCATTGAATCCAACCACACAAAAAAAAAAACCCAAAAAAAACAAAAAAACACCACACAAAACACCCTACCACATCACACCCACCCACAAACCAATAATCTTGGGCACTAGAGCATGCCCTGAAGAGCTGTGTCTACACATTTCTTAAATACCTTCAGGGATGGCCACTCTACCACCTCCCTGGGCAGGATGTTCCAGTGCCTGACCACTCTCTCAGTAAAGTAATTCCTCCTAATATCTAACCTAAATCTCCCCTGCCACAACTTTAGACCATTTTCTCTGGTTTTGTCATTATTCCCTTGGGAGAAGAGGCCAACATCCACTTCTACAACCTCCTTTCAGGTAGTTGTAGAGGGCAATGAGGTCCCCCCTCAGCCTTCTCTTCTCCAAACTAAACATGCCCAGTTCCCTCAGCCTCTCCTCATAGGACTTGTTCTCTAGACCCCTCACCAGCTTGGTGGCTCTCCTCTGGACATGCTCAAGCACTTCAGTGTGCTTCCTGTAGTGAGAGGCCCAAAACTGAACACAATATTCAAGGTGAGGCCAATGACTTTCAGAGTTTCCCAACCTTTCCCACTCTTTCAACCCACATAATCTTCTAACCAAGGAAGTAAAAAAACCTAATGTCAATGAAAGCTTTCACTTTTACTGATTTTACCACTTCATAGACCACAAATCCTGGTCTGACCAGAGCCAAATGATATGAGTATGCCTAACCCATTGTACTAACGTTTGAGAGGATTACTCAGACAGTAAAGAGCACAAAGAAAAAAAGTATTTTCTTCTTGCTTGCACTAAAAGAAAAAAAACAGCACTTAAAATGGTCCCCAAATTATTTAATTTGATATCTTCTCTTTGTAAAAAGTCAATATTAAACAAAAAAGCTACATGTATAATTATAACATGAGACAATGACATAAATGAGCAAGTTTTGCTAGATCTAAGTTTCATCTCTGTGTATCACTGCTCCCAAAGGGGAACAACTGTGCTCTTATCATTCCATTACACTGATGCATTGCTTTTGTTCCTTTCTACAGAGGGGAAAACTAGAAGATTCACCAACTGAAAACAGTTTTGCTTTTTTAAGATGTTCATTTGGTTTATCCACTTCATATTCGAATGAAGAACTTCCATTAGCCAAGGGCTTATCAGCACCTCTTGATGAGCCGATCTGTTAGGACTGATGTCTTTGGTATCCTTTTGTTACCATCTGAATCAGTGAACATCTTTTAACCGCTGATATTTCACACTTGTTTCCAATAAAGAAAAACACTTATATGCATCACTGCATTAGAACAACAACAAAAGTATCCTAGAAGCTTGGTGTTAAGAGTGCTATCGTTATCTTTTTCATTGTAACACTTGGCGATTTACCTATTCCAAACAAAAGCAGCGTTCCAGGAGTAACATAATTGTCTAATGATACTAACTAATACTAAAAAATTAAAACTTTCTAACAATGTTTTCAGACTAGACCATGAAAAGGCTGTTAACAAGTGACCTGCAATTATGAGGAGCTGGGGGAGCAGACTCACACAAGCTGTTTGTCTTAGGAAATGGAAGGATGGGAGACAGAAAGGGCAGCTTTGAACAACCAATACATCCCTTACCCACAGCTGCACACAGTCACAAATACACCGAATCACACAAATGGCGGGAAGACAACAGAAATGCTGCTGAGCAAGTAGCAGCCCTGCACAGCCAAGCCTTTCTCTCCTGGCAGGCTACTTGGTTTATCCTGGTGCTGGGTAGGGTTGCATGGTTCAATCAGCCCGCAAATATGCTGCGCAGCCATTACTTTCCACACACCCCCCAGTGAATCCAAAGCCATATAGGAAAGAGAGAATCACTTCAGTCAGTTCACAGGCCAGAAATCTTCATGGACCATTTATAGTCTATTTGATCTGAGTGGTCGATCTCTTTTATGGATAACATATTGAGTAGGATGAAAGAATGAAACTCTGTGCTAGCTGCCTGCTCTTGAGTTTTAAATTTATAAACAGACCTCAACTTATAAACACTCTCTACATACTAGTTCTGGGAAATTTTTGGAACGTTGCTCTGCAGTTGGGTGGAAGAAGTACAGATGAGTCACACTTTTTATTGGTTGCATAAACTTACATTTCTATTAAACAGTTTTCTGAACATGGATTTAATTTTATATTTTTTTATTGCTTGCTGATGTTGATTTGGCATTGTTGTTGTCTGCACTAGAATAACAGTGGTTCCTATTTTCACAGCATTCACATTTTTGGTAACAAAAAAAATAAAATAAAATACTGTTTTCCCAGCATTAATCAGCCCAATTTATCATGATTCCAGAGCTGACAAGTTGTGGTTTCTCTAAGGGTACAGTTAAGCATATGCTAAGCATAATATTCATCCTGCCCCTCAGCTGGATTTCACTTGCAATACACACCACCTAAATCCAGAACAGCTCCTTGTAACCATGATCATAATCCAGTCCAGGCATTAATCCGGGAAAGTAACATAAAAATACCACAGTAGAATTCAATGTGCTAAGGACAGCATCATTATAAACCTAACAAGGTAAATATGGTGGGAGAGAACCTGCAAGTAGGTAAAGATTTCCCATTTCATCCTGCTTTGATGGGACTCAGCATATACAAGTAAAACAATACGGCACACAAAGCATATGGTTGGAAGGTCAGCCTCCATACATGGCTAGGCTTGTCCAACAAGACTGAATGCCATCACTCGGGCACAGCTTGGGACATGCATGCAGGAATGGGGACTGACAGCTCAGTGGTCCTAGAAGCCTCCTCCACATCCATTCCAGGCAGTAGGACATTGCTTGGAGCAGCCCACAGGTGGGAGAGAGGGCCATCTGTCTGACCTGACCCAATCCAGCCCTCCACATTGCTCTGCCTGAGCGTCAACAGGCAGACCAGGGTGATGCCCTGCCTGGGAAAGCTCAAGACCATTCCTTGCCCCCCTGTGACAAATCCTGCTACTCATCATTGTGTGAGCAAGTGTGAAAAGTGTCAGCAATGAAGACACCAAAGGAGGGTGTCCTTTGAGTAAATGGTCAAACCTGAACTTATGATGCGAGGAATCTCTTCGTTTGCACAGAGCAATAAGAAAATGAGCCATTTCACTGTTTTTTGCATCGTTTATGCTCTGCATTACCCACAAGCTCTATTCCGTTATCTGTAATCACCTGGCACTAACTTTGTGATGCACCAACACTTGCATCCCCAGCTCCAGCACAAAGCATTTAAGAGCTGCAGGTATTATCTGCTCCTTACTGTGCCATGACAACAAGATACAGGTATTCATGTCTCCCCCAGCCACATACGTTTAAGGTTGCTTTTGAAACACAGTTCACTGCCTGCCTTTGGCCTTGCTCATGTTTGAGGCGTTGGGGGGGTGGCTCGTCACCTGGTATGGGGCTAACACTTTCTCTCTTCCAGGAGTTCAGCTTCCCCCCTGCAGCACCACTGTATTCCTCAGCTCTTCTCCTGTTATGTGCCTCAGCATGCAAACAGCTCTGCCTTTCTGTGGGTACACTTTATTCTGGGTTGGTTTGGTTTTTTAACTTAATATTTTCTTTAAATACTTGTAGCGTGATTATAGAGCAGAGAGAAAGAGCTAAACAATTGCTGTCCTTTGTTTAGCCAGGAGGCCAACTTATCTCAGTATCTCATATCAGAAATAGGGGCTAAATACCACTCTGAAGTTGTAAGCCCATTTTACATTTTGGAGGCAAATAACCTACAAATGCATTAAATCTTGGTACTTTAATGCCTTGCCTGCCTGACAGTTGGACCAGTACTATAATTTTTTTTTTTCAATACTACGTCCTAAGGCTTCCACTAACTAAGCTGGAAATTGCGTGTGGTATTTTGACTATTTTATCTGTTTAAGTGTATTAAGTTTTTTTTCCAAAATAGCTGGGGAGAAGAATTAAATGAATCTTAGATGTAAGATAATGAATAAATATCCTGACTCATGGACTACAAGACTTGTTAACAATTCTAGAGGGAATCACAACAGTTTGAAGCGAAACAAAGCTTATTAGTCCTCTCCATGCTTCATGAGCTGAGGCCACTGTGATTACATTGGGGAATGGGTAGGGAAAGAAAACCAGAGAGCTCCCAGTGTTATCACTGGGCTGACTGGAAAGCGAGTCAAACCCCTCATCTTTAACAACTATGGCCCATCCCCCCTTTCATTCTAACTGGTAATCAACCATATTTCACCACCCAAGAATGAAACTGCCCCACAAATATGTTACACACTAACAAAGGAATTAATATTTTCCCATTTTATAGCCTCTTATTTTAGGAGGCTGGTTTTGGCTTTTCCCTCCTGCCCCTCTTTCCAGCAATATTTGTCCCTCCTTTTCCTTCCGAGTTCCTTGAACTTATTTCAGTGGAGGCTCTTGCCATCCTTCTCCCTCTTGCACACTCACCTCTTTACACTTGCTCCTCTAATTATAGTTCCTACGTTTTCCCTAAAACAGGCTGGTGTGAACAAAGTAACAGGCAGCATTGTCTTAAATGCAGAGACAACATTTAACAAAGTAAGCAGACAGGACACAAACTCTGAGGACACAAAATTGCAGCTACACAGCCCATGCTGAGGAATGTCTCCAAATACCCATTAATAAACAAGACGTAAGAGAAGCAAGGGCATTCAGTCACAAAGATGGATGAAGTAACAGTTTCTCCTTTTCAAGCGCTTGATGTTTAAATGTATCAGTGAGATGGCAGCAAGCCTTGGCATTAGTACAACTTGAACCTACAAGGATATCAGTTCTTATCTCTGCCTTGTGGGTGCCACATTTATGCCTTGTCAAACAGTAGTATGAGAACATTTGCAGAGTTTTGCCTCCAGAGTAAAAGAAACAAATAATTACATGTAATTGTTAGACACATCCCAAGGTTACACTAGTAAAGTCACGTAATAATAGTATTTATTGTCCCTCTTTCTCTAAATGGACACCAATTAGCCTCGCACTTTGCTGACAAAACCTTCCCATTTACTGAAAACAGGATCTTCTGTTCAGCAATACAATTCCTCAACATATTGAGATGTGCCTCATCTGATTCACGGCAGCTGAGTAAAAGGTAAAGACCCAACAGTGACATTTTGTCTTTGATTGCAGTTAAGCAGTTATGAAGCACAGACAAAGCAAAAGTTATGAAATTAAGGCAGTGAACTTCCTGCCTTGCCAGAATCCAAATGGATTAAGTTTTCTTCTCGGAATATGAGTTAACAGATATATGGATTCAATTAGCCCCAGTCCAATACAAATGGTGCATATTTTACCTTTATGTCAAGCTGCCTTATAAATCAGATAGCTTTACAGTCATCTGCCTATGAGTACCTCAGCTGCCATTCTGACTGCCTGCCACCATGTTTTGTCTCTTTATGCACTGTGAAACAAAGATGGTTCAGCTCCTACATCCTTTACTTTTTGCTTCGGAAAGAAATACAGAGAATTTTCCCACCATTCTTCCCCAGCAGCTCCTATTAGAGGGAATAAGGGAGAAGGAAGGAAGGAGAATGAGAAGAATAGCAGAAGGGGGGGGGGAATGGTGAAGGTCTCAAGCATGTCCTTATACCTTTCAAAATGCCAACAAAGAAGGATAACTATTTCCATTTCACTTCCCTCATCCAGTCTCAAACACTTCATGGAGAGGAGAAGATGACTGGCTACAGGCAGTATGAGGTGTAACACAGGCAGCAGGAAACATAACAGTGTCTGAAAGGTCAGAAAGGCTTCCTCTTTATGAAACAGAAATTGTGATGTAGAGCCCAACCATTTCCTTCTCCCACTTCACTGCTCACAGGGAGTGTTACCCCCAATTCACTCTATATCAGGCTTTGGGGGAAGTGTTTTTCTCCATTGATTCTCCAGAGACGTCTACTCATGGCCATATCTAAATACCACTTGTGCAATTCACGCGCCACTAACATTAATCACCCTCCCTTCTTCTGTTCCCTAATTAACACAAGGAAAACAACTGAGGTAAAGCACATCACAAACAACAGTTGTTCACTGAGTGACAAGAGTTTTGGCAAACTCAAGTTGAACATGAGTCTGGCAGGGCAACAATTCCACATGAAGATTCGCTACTAGGACATTCACATGAAGACACGAAAATATATTTTAAACATCTAGAAGCCTTTACAGTAACTTAATCTATAGTAATAAAGATGGCATGGCCAGGAGGTAAGCCTTAACCACTGACACAAAACCATCCCATAGCATTTAACTGGCTAGCTTAGTGCCTAACATGGCTTGGGACTTTCTGAACCTTAATTCAAACTATGCCCAGACAACATAGGCCAGGGAACGATCCTTTTAGAGAAGGTGATCAGAGGTGCACTACACCTCGTAGCCATGCAGCTAAAAGTTAGGTCATACCCATCTTTCTCCCAGAGAGACTGGCTTGTGAGATTTATTAGTATAGACATACCTGTAAACCTCTGGACAGGAAAATCACCAAATAAATATACAACTGATAACTGTTCCCAGAGAGCAAGGCCTATTAGTGAGTGATGCAGCATAACGAATCATCAAAGGAGCTGTGCAAACTGTGCTCCATGGCATTCTTGGCATGATAATGCTACAGTTGAAAAGCTTGCTGTAGGGAAGCATTGGGTGTTTTACCCACTTTTCCCCTAGACTCCTAAAAAAAAAAATCCAAGGGAGACACAGACCCTTTATAGTAAACTTAAACCAATAGGCAATACTTTTTTGTATTTTTTATTTGCCTTCTGTGGTCCACTTGAAAGTGGATCAGATTTCAGAAAAACTTGTGTGGGAAGGTCACAGCTGCAAGTCAGTCGATCTACTTCTCATTACAGACCACCTCTTCTGATATGAATTAGAGGTCAGATCTTGCAAACAGTCAGTCCTATGAGAAGAAGCCATGAATTCTTCTGCTTCAGAAAGGTACTTTAGGGTCAGGGTTTTTTTCAGGGCAGTACCTTGTCTAGAGATCCAGAGGACCCAAGCAAACCCAAGGCAACACAACTGGTATGACTCCTGGGACCACCATGCTGTGTCCTGCAACACACCTGGTATAGCAGCAGAACCTCCCATAGTTGCTGCTTCTACTTTTGTTCACTTGCACATAGACCAGAGAGTTGCCACTCTCTACTCCCAGTGACTGCTACTTGTCAGATACTCTTCTACACCCTGAGGTCAGAAGGCAGAGACTGTCAGGCAAAGCATAAATCACTCTGTCATCTAGAAGTAACAAGCCTTGACCTTTTTGTAAAGCAAGCACCTGAGCACCACTGTCAGCAGGGAGGCCACTACAGTGGAAATCAAATAGCATCAGATCATCTAATCCAGAGCTTGACAAACCCAGATCTCTGCCCCTTGTGCACCACGGGGTACCTTCCAGTGCTCAAGGCTGCCTGAGAGGAGGCTTGATTCCACAGTCTAGCTAAGCTGGCTGTCAAAGAAGATTCTCTGGGTGTTTAGCCTACATTTTCCATGTTTATACTAATTTATGCATATAAATAAGCTATATGTATACATTAGCTTTTCTACATTTTAACAGCCAAGTATTTCTGAGACGTTAATAACATGGCAAGGCTAATTAAACATTGAACATGTTGCTATGTAGCTAGCATTTTAAGGAGAGATACAGCTGCTGTGATGGGATTTCATTTTGTGAAAGAGAACACCCTCTTAAAATAATCAGAGATATATTATTCAGAAAAATACAAACTATTTCAGCTGTCAAAATAATAAAAAATCTGATGAGAGCAAATCAAGCCATTTAACAATTGTATAAGAAAACTCCAATTTATACGAGGAGGTGAGGCTTGTTTCTCTTATACCCTAGATGATTGTGGCTACAATAACACTATCTATTTATGATGGATTTGGATGAAGTAAGCCAGCCTTAAATGGAACAAAAAGAGATAAATACATATTAATAAAAGCACAGATAAAAAGTGTCAGCAGATATGCTAAGTATCTCTCAGTTGTCAAATACAGAGATAGCAAATATGTTTTAAGAGTTCAGTAAATATCTACTCTGAATGTTAACAAGCACAGGCAGGCAATTTAAACAAAGACCAAAGCAGCAGACAAGCCATACTGCACTGCCCCAGCTGGCTCTCCTACTAAGCATCCTGTATCATCATGCTAAAGTGTTATTTTCCTATTCTTGATTTATATGGTAGATCAAAGTCTGAAATACAATTTTCCGTATGAAATGCCATTGCCAACTCTAAATGTTAATGTAGCACTACAGAGTTCCATTTCTTTTTATCATTTCCATGTCAACCATTAACTCTAAGTTTTGGGGTTTTTTTGTTTGATGGTTGCTTTTTTGTTTTGTTTTTGGTGGTTTGTTTTTTGTTTGTTGTTTTGGGTGGTTGTGGGTTTTTTTTTGGTTATTGTTAAGATTACAGTCCCTAGAAGCACCCTTTGAAGTGTGAAACTGAACTTGTCCTAGCTTGTCATTTTTCTCAAGCATCACAACAGCTCTGCAGACTCGTATTGTGTCTTCTCATAGCTCTGCAAACTGCAGTGGATTTACACAACAACTTGCAACTCAGTAGACAAGATAAACGTCCTGTTGAATGTCTCCAAGTAGCATCAATTCATCTAGAAGGAAATGTCTTACAAACTTCAGCATCAAAACCAGATATGGTTGTATCCACAGAGGAGTCAGATCTGACAAGTGGCATAGTGGGTACATTAAAATTGAGAGAAGTCATAATTTAAAGCCATATTGGTTCTGCAGGGGAAGCCAAAACTTACCTCTTTGGATACAGCAACTGCATATAAAAGGATTGAAGCAGATCCCATGACCTCAGTGTTATTAAAGCATTCTGAACTCCTGAATGATTTTAAAAAACTGGAATATATCCAAGTAGGCTGAGATACAGCGCTCCCAACTCATGCAAAATTGCCCCTGAAATAAAGAATATGTTGGCACACTGTATTTGAGCAAAAGCAGACTTTCGTAGTGGGATGAAGCATTGAGCCATTTACACCAGTAGCAACAAAGATTAGACACAGCTAATGATGAGGTTTATATAAAACAGAATCAAGCAGGTTATATCCCAGCATTTCAACAGCCTTCCCTCTTCCAGACAATCCGTCACCCCTATGATGTAATAGGGAAACCTCCAGACAAGAGAAAAATTTTCCTATGCTGCTTTTACTAAAGTCTAAAGATTCACTGCAGAGTTATTTTCACCGGTTGCTGCCCCCAGGTCAAATCCATTTATTTAAGACATGCATCTAAAACAAGTATCACTGTCATGTTCCCTACGGCAGGAAAATATAAGGAAGATTTTGCCAAGACTAAACACAAACAAAAAACCTTATGAAGACTGAATGTCAATATGCAAAACTGGTTACTGGCTAAGTAGCAGCCCTGCATAGAAACACTGACAGGAACCCTGCATCCCAAGATTGTCCATGCTCCTAAATTCAGGGCTTTGATTTCCAAGTGAAAGGTTTTCTTCATGAATGATTTTAAGGAATAGACAATATAGTGGCCAGAGATAATTGCTTACATTAAATGCATAGCATTTTCTGCTAAAGAAAGCTGTAGTCTTCCAAGAGGAATAACTATCTGAGAAGAGAGAGCAGCTGCTCTCTGCTATATTGGACTTCCACAGGAAAATGAGAGACAACAAATGAGATCCCATGGAGGTGATCTGCAACCTCATGGGGTGGTAGAAGATGGGTACTCTAATGACAATTTTGTACAGAATATTTGCCTTGAACATACAGAGAACATGACATAATGAAGACTTTAACCTGAACTATAGTTGATCTTTCCAATCCTCCCTTGTTCCATACTTGGCTGTGGATCTTCAGATCTCTCAGCATGAACCAGGAAACTCCAAGACTTCAATCTTCCAAGAAGCTAGAAAGCTCCCTGTATGACCCAAAGGAGTGCAGAGGAGCCAGATTTGTGGGGTGTGAGGGTGGGCTTGGGTGCGGTTTTTTCATGTTTGTTTTGGTGGATTTTTTTGTTTGTTTTGGGGTTTTGTTTCCTTTTGTCCTTTCTCTGTTTCTGGCAAGACTTTTTCCAAAAAACAGAGTCCAGCTCAGGTAAAAGACCCCATCTTTGCTTCAAGAGCAACACAAACAAACATTTTTTTATATTAGCAGGGGAAAAAAAAATATGTACCTGTCTTACAACTTTGTGCAAAACATTAACAAAATGACCACACTATGGCAGAGTATAAAAACCATTTTCATTAGAAATAGCACAACTGAAGCTATTCGACAGTAGCCTACAGTTTAGCAAGTGTGAGTTTAAATCATTGCAATAAAGTGTGAATTTATAAATTTAGCAAGCAATTCCCATTAGCCTTAATTAAGGGCTTGGTAGAAAACTTTGTCAAAATAAAACGAGTACCATAAAAGCTATAGAATGAGATTGATCCATATTTAATTATCTTAAATTAAAAGACCCCTGTGGAGAATGCATGGTTGCCTGATGACATTCTGTTTGCTAGAAGGTTGAAAACAACAGTATCTGCACTGTTAGAAATTCATGTTAGAGTTGCTGATTATTTAGAGAGATATAAACTGACAAAATGGAGCCCTGCATCTGACTAGGAACTCCAGGACCTCTCAATATCCTGGAAATGATTCTGTACATATCATCCATGATAAGATCCAAATGTCTGTTTTTTCACAAGATATAACACAGTAGTCATACAAAAATCACCACTGAAAGTGAACTTAGTGTGTGGGGAAAATTAAGAATTTTTTTCTTGTTCCAGAGCAGGTGTGGAGATAATCAGACACAGGGCCACTCATTCTGCAAAACGGGCAATAAGGCAGCAGGCCATGGCAGCCAGACACCCTGGCATGGCAGGGCACAAATGGACTTAGTTTATTCAGCAGCGACATGGCCAATGTTCCTGACGAAACCAGAAGATCATAAAATAAATAGGGAAGCCCCAGAGACTAATTGAGCATAACAGGCCCTTAGGTTGTTCTAACACATCTGGATTTTTGCATCACAACAATGTGGATTGTAAATTACTGTAATTTCGGTGTTTGTCTCAAGAAGCCCCATACAAGTAAGTACGTTTTCAGTGTGAAGACAAAGACCTGGCATCAACAGATCTCCCGTTGGGCAATATTCACTAGCTGGAACTGCAATGCAGGGCATAGCCCCACAGTGGGAGCCATTTTCAAGCTGCAAAAGTGCCCCAGGTCTCCCCTGAAGGAGATCCCTGCTGGGCAACAGGTGATAGGAGACAAATATCCCTGTCCATTGCCACATGGCAAAGTACACAGCAACATTCTCCTGTATTAATTTCTGACAAATTCTGCACAACAGTAATTAGAGCAGAACATGCAGGGCCAGCTGCTTTGTTTTTAAGATAAATTCATTCTAAGATCAGTCAAATCGCATCTCAGAGATGTGATGATAATCTCCTGCTCTAGGAAGATCATCAGGACAACACAGATTCATACTCAAAAAAACCCAAAAAAATGCAACCAAAGAACTACCAACCAGAAAAACACCCCACACTGTAAAATAATGAACTTGGCAGAAACAGAAGGAATAAAGGTGCATTTTGGCCAGTATAAAAGCAGACAAGCCTGTGGTGATACACAGAACATAATTTCACAGAATCACATGGGGTTGGAAGGGACCTCTGGAGATCATCCAGTCCAACTCCCCTGCCAAATCAGGTCCACCCAGAGCAGGTTGCAGAGGCACTTGTCCAGGTGGGTTTTGAATGTCTCCAGAGAAGGAGATTCCACCACCTCTCTGGGCAGCCTGTTCCAGTGTTCTGCCACCCTCAAAGTAAAAAAGTTCCTCCTCATGTTGGAGGAGGAAACTTGTAAGAAGATGGAACTTTTTATATTCAAGTTTGTAACCATTTTCTCTTGTCTTATCCCTGGGCACCACTGAAAAAAGACCGGCCCTGTCCTCTTGACACCCACTCTTCAAGCATTTATAGGCATTAATCAGATCCCCCCTCAGCCTCCTCTTCTCTAGACTAAAAAGATCCGAGTACCTCAGCCTCTTCTCATAAGAGAGATGCCCCAGGCCTCTAATCATCTTCTAGCTCTCTGCTGTACCATCTCCAGCCATTACCTGTCCTTCTTGAACTGAGGTAGTGTCCAGAATTAGACACACTACTCCAGATGGTCCTCACCAGCGCAGAGCAGAGGGGCAGGATGACCTCCCTCGACTTGCTGGTCACACTCTTCCTGATCCACACCAGGATGCCACTGGCCTTATTGGCCACAAGGTTGCATTGTCAGCTCATGGTCATCTGGATCTAGCTCAGTGAGCCTGGAGTTGCTGCCAGAAAAAGATCCCCACATTTCCTATTTACCACATCACCACAGCTGTAGGCCTCAGCCACTTGGCATGGCACCCTGTCACTAGACACAGCCCTCACATCGACTGAGGCAATAAGCCCTGCCAAATTAGTTTACTGCCGTTTGTTTCTTTTGTTTCCAACTCATTCTTCTGTCCCTCCTTGGCAGTGAGTAACAATTGAGCAATAACGCATGGATCTCATATTTCCACTAGCACAGGTTCAACACAGAGCACAGATCACAGAGACATTCGTACGAGGGGTGCAAACCTCTGCAGGCTGGGGCTGTGATTCCTTAGTCTGTGAATAGATGTCTCATTGACTAGTGGGCACCCCCTACATCAAGAAGTACAAAACATCCAGCATTATTTATTACCACTCACCAAGTTTTTCTTGGCTTGAAGGCTGGCCTTGTAGTCACGTCAGACTTTTTTTTCTACACCAAATATTTAGTATTGGGAGACAACGGCAAGATCCTCACATACCACAGGTCCCTTGTCTCTCCAAATCATGGAGCATGGAGCAGCTGAGGTAGTCTGAAAACCTGTGGATTTCGCTTAATCTCAGTGGAACCAGAAGAGAGTATGGGACAGCCGGTTTTAGCACACTCATACAAAAGTCTGTCAGGAGACAGGGGAGATGACAGAGAGCTGTGGTAGCAATTGCTTTCTGCAGCAGAGAGAAGATGCAGAAAACTGTCCTCTTATTTTGAGGAATAATACCTGGGATGGTATAGACTTAGGAATCTTTATTACAAGGCCTGTATAAATGATGTCATTTCACCTTATGTTATGTAGTACTGTGCTGTTTAAAGGACAGTCTTTAAGCAACAGCACAGACTGTCCTGTTGTAAGAGATGAGCAAGCCTGTTTGCAAGCCTGAAGGATACAGGCTGCTCGTGAACACCCCTTTCATCACAAAAGCTTAAAAAAATACAGTGGACAGAAAGTAAATAATTAAATATTGCAGGAAAACAAGTAATTCTTTGTAGATGTTAAGTCACACTGAGCTGACGGCAATATGTCATGAGCTCTTTCTGCAGCACTCAAAGTTCCAGTTAGTGAATGCATGTTTGAAAGAACCAGTGGAGAATTAGTAGAGACAAATCTCTTATTCTAGTATGTAGAAATGTCCTAGACATTTTTATCCTCTTTGTTAAAAAAATGTTCTGGCTGCAACTCCATTCCACTGATAGACTGTCTTATGAGGGATCTGTCATGTAGAGGTAGAGGTGTTTGAATCAGTCAGTTCCACCTACATCTAGTTGTTAGGTTACTTTCTTTTACAGCTTTATAAAAGAGCCTCATTATGCCTATTAACATGTCTGATGCTACATGATAGTAACTGGGGACACAAGGTATGATATGCTGATCTGCTAAGAGCAGCTTCCCCTGAACTTCAGTATTCACTCAATTTTCTGTCCACATTTATTCCAGCCTTTACACAACTACCATCAAGGTTAGGCTGATTTTGTAGAGATGCTGTATGAACAGTTGACACAACACAGGTCCCATTTGGAGATGGTGGAAATCTAAACAGACAAATGTAGGAAATAAACAAAGGTAAGCAATCCACCAGCAACAGCTAAACACAGGGAGAATCCACATCAGCTCATATCACCCCTTTGTGTAATTTCCAGGGCTAATCACCATTAGCTACACCTTTCTGAAGCAACTTTCAAGCACTTTTCCAATTCCCTCTAGTAGTATCATAGAGGAAAATAAAGGCGCTGTTGAGAGCAACAAATAACAGAGTAGTCTGTACAGCTTTCAAAGGAATTCCTGGTCGCTTACTCCATGGTTATCATAATACCAATATGTGTTTCCTGGTTACTTCTCTTTGCAGTGTTTATATGCCAAGAGCAGATGACCATTTCACAGAAACCAAAGAGCCTAACCTAGAGCAGACTCAAACTACAGTATAGCAAAAGTACTTCATGCATTATACTTACAGACTAGCTTAAATTCTCAAAGCATTTTAAGCATTTAATATATCTAAGCTGATATTTATTTGTTCAACATGGAAAAAATGATACAATTACAATGTCCACCCATTCAAATTTCCTTCTTAGAGTTTAATTTAAAAAAGAAAGAGAACACTGTGATCTGTCCTTACTACATGATTCTGTAATTAAGGTTGAGTTCTGCAAAATATTTGCAAGGAGTCTCATGTTAAACAGCTACTTTTACATGGACAGTAGTTGTTCCACCATGCAATACTTTTCTCAAAGAATCCCATCCACAAAGTATTGAGATGCCAGTAGCAATGAGACAGTTTCACATCTAACTTGAATGGTTTTGATTCTGCATATTGCACTTAAGCAGGTAATGTAAGTTTATTCCTTTGCTTTGCTAGTGCTGCTTTTTTTTTCCTCCCCTCTAAATAAAACCTCAGATGTGTAACACAGATTAGTCACATCTGAGAAATTCCAGCACATTAGCTTGCCAGTCATTAGCAACGTGAATGGAGTTCTGTGTAAAGCTCCCAGTAAGAAAGTAAAGCGCAGACAGATTTTGCCAAAGCCTGTTCAGATAGAGAAGGGTATCCTTGAACTCCTTTGCAGGAGCCAAGCAAAATGCATTAGCTTGCACTCCCAGTATGTAGGGCCAAGGGGAAAACAAAGAGAGACCTAGCCTCACTTATTGGCCCTGTGCCCTTTCCACACCATAAAATAACTAAGGCAACATGGAAGAAATGTTCTCCATACCCTGCTGAAACGTACAGGCCAGCTTGCTTGTATCCTCATTTCCAAAGGCCTTTGCTTTACTAACAGCAAACGTACTGCTTCTTTTTGGGTGCCTGTATGATGTCCAGTGTTTCACCTTCCATAACTGGAAGTTTGACAGCTTCCATACTGTCAAGGAATACGTCAAAAATACTGCTGTGCAACAGGGCGAGAAAGAGAACGAGGTGCAGTTTTGTATGTAATACGATCTACAGACTTTCATACTGCATGCAGTAGGAACAAAAGTAGTCATTAGTGAGATGAAGTATAAATTTTACACTCCTGTAGTCAGTTACTTAACTGATCTTTCCAGAAACTTGGCAAAAGAAGTGTACTGCAGCTATGCATATATATTATACTTAATGATGGCCATTAAGCCTGCAGTCACAAGATTCAGTTTGCCTTTTGCTGCTAAATTTGTACTGCAGCCTCCCAGATTTTGTAATGCTTACTGACAAGGTACAAAATAATAGTCCTGTGAAATCATGACCCTGATCAGTAAAAGGGTAACCGCACCCCTCTCTTCAACTTCATTGGACCCAGTGGGATCATACTAACAATAAATTTGGTTCAGTCTTTGAAGATGAAAGGTGCTATAACGTGCACTTTATTAAAACCACTATAAAGATTTGTTATTTTTTCCTCATATACCTGCTGAGTGATGGTTTCCAGAAGTCTAATTGTACCCCCAGAACATGCGCACTCACTGTACTTTCTGGCTTGGAGAATTCCACTTAAAATTCTGGGACACTACCCCAGCTTTTGGTGTACAGCTTCTTGTATGCTCCAGGATTATAGATTGGCCTTTCTGTAAACCAGACAGTTGTGTGGGAACACAGCTTTACTGTAAGGTAGAAGTGATACAGCATCTTAATGGAGATGAACTAGTGGACCAGGCTCAGAGTCAGATACTCATCTTGACTTTTGTCCAGGCCACGGAGGGGTGGGTTTGGGTTCAGGTGTGGCTGTGCCAAATTCTCACTGTCTTCGACCCTAATCGGACATCTCCCATAATTTTTCTAGCAATAATTTATCCACCTGCATGACATCTTTCTTTGTATAAGAAAAATCCTGAGAAGCCTCCAGAACCATATTTTAACTTCTACTGAAAAGTTTCTTCCCCCCTTACCCTTTTGATGCAGAATCTCTGAATCACTGTTTCCCAAAACTCACACTTTTGAGGCTGTTGACAGAAATGTTAGTGCTAGCAAAAGAACAGCACAGGTTCCTAGTACACACACCACAATATAAACCTAGAGCCACCAGGCTCTTCCGAAAAGCATGTCATCTCCAAGTACACACCTTTACAAGTAATACTCTTCCTACCAAAATCATCTGCCTAGCATTTTCACGCTCTGTTGTATAAATGCCAAGATTACGATTTCTGAAAAGCACTCAAGAGCCTAGAACAAAGGCTTAGTTCAAATTACTAACTGCAAGTCTACCTTTAATTTTCTCCCCATTTAACAGCTCTATCATTTGTTTCAGTTTCTGTCAGGATTAACCAGCCAACTGGCTTCTCAGACTACATCTGTGAACCAGCTTCACAAACCAAACATCCCATACATGTGTAGAGAGCCTTTTTCCTGAACAGAAGAAAAATAAAAACCGGGACTTAACATGAAGAGGAAAGGAGTCAGTGAAAAAAAAGTCTTGAATGCCTTGTGCCACATGCAGCAATTAAGTAAGAAAAGAGAAACAAACTTTTACTTCAATCACAAGCACAGAAAAAATGAACTGGAATGATCAGTCACATATCTCAGTTTGTGTCCTTGTGCAATTCAAAGCATATCCAGATTCTGGTGAATGACACTAGTTTTCCTGGTATTTGACAGTCAGAAATCCCAATCCCAGCCCCAGTGACCTTTACAACCTGGATGATAGTTTTGCAGGCATATATTTTAAAAGACTAATCAAGGTCTACTTAATTATGTCTTGCTTGTAATCAAAGCAATAACACCTTTCCTGTATATTCCTATTGACTCTTATTTGGCAGCCAGAAGTAACCACAGCCTATACCTTCCACCACCTCTGCCTCTTCCCTAAGCTTCCAGGAAGTCAGGAGTTTTAGATACTTATCCTATTTCTTATAGCTTTGTTTCTAAAATCCCCATTACTGTCTAAGTTTCTGTTCAGAATAGAAAAAGCTCAGAAAAAAAATATCACACAGACAACACTTGCAAACTACAGACACAAGGAATCTTTTTTGATAGCAAGCATCCATTGTAGCTGCATGCCTCACCTCCGTCAAAAGGCTGTGTTTGGAAATGACACTCTTTTCCTTTCTATCAGAGCTGTTCCTTTGGAAACACAGGCTTGCATAGGCAACATAGTAAATTAACACATATCTTGGTTGTCTTGCCACTTCCTTCCACACTGTTATTCTTATTAATGTCTTGTCAACATAAAGATATTTTCATGAGACAGTAAATAAGGGGGTCTTGTGTCCCTTTGCAAATTTCCTTAATCAAAGTTGTTGAGTCTCCTATTTGAAGGCAGGAGAAAATAGCTGATCAACAAACCAGGATTCTCAGGGAGTATCACAACATGGAAGTAAGTCTGCTTCTGTTGGAGGATTTGCTTTAAATTGTTCTTTATGTTCCAGCCATTACCGAGCAACTTCGCAGAGTATCAGTATTAACCAAGAATCTATATAGATAGTTTTAAAAGTATATTAACAAATTAAAACCATATACTTCATTCAGCTGAACAAAATTCAATGCTATATTGCTAGAGGGATGAGAATAGTAGTTTTCATCTATACCAGTTAAAAAAGCCAAGAAAGGAAGTATCTTCAGCAGTTGGGTTACTGCTTTCTTTAGTCACCCTGCCACAAACCAAACAGCACATCCAACAGGATGGTAGGATAATCCAGGCAGGAATAGACATGCAAGCCATGAGTGTAGACCAGGTTGTTTTTATTTTATGTATTTATACTGTCATACACACACATATAGTATATACATCCACTACAGTTCTCTATGCGTATATATACACATGCACACCTTTCCTTTCTGTCTTTCTACCTAAATTCAATCCTGCTCTTAAATATATAGGCCACACACACAGCTCTTCCAGATATCAGCATATGCACATTTTTGGGCCAAATCTAGCTTATCTAGAACATCTTAGGCATGAAGCCCAGCTTCATTTTTTAATAGTACTTTACATTTAACTTTTATTCACTCTACATGAACATTGATGATCCCAAACAAACATGAAGAAAAGCACAAGGTTTGTTTTATATCCATCTCATTGCGAGCTGCACTTAAACAGGACAGTGGGGCTGGGGGAGGAATCTAAGCTCTTATTCTTGAAATTTAGGTCTTGCATATGCACAGCTGAGGAGTATCATAAATTCAGGGTTAGCTCTTATGAACGTAAGTTATTTTAAAAAGAAACAACTAATAAAGGCAACAGGATTGCAAAAATTAGTATTTTCTGTATTCCTCTTACCAAATAATTAAAAAGTATGTCTTATTTAGGAGACATGGAGAGAAATCACAGCTCCAACTCACACACATATGATAGTACATAACCTATTTCCATTTTCTCTGTATTTTCCTCATATTAAAATTAAAACACTACAGCCTTACCTCAAATATCCACCCCACATTTTCTGTAGCTCTTCCACCATAACAGCACTCCAATATATGCCCCCTGTGCTCTCAGCTTATGCTCACCTGCTACCCAACTCATTAAGCTGCACACCTGCAGTGACTTAACTTGAGCTTTACTCAGCTCTTAACCCACCCCAGCAACAGTGAAATCATTTGCTCTTCATGCTACCATTAAATATTGTCTTCTCATCAGGGCTTTTCACAACTACAATTTTCTCTGCTGACTTCCCTGGTAAGTTAAACCCTTAATGTTCAGCAGGTATCTGAAGAGCAGCTATCCACTATACCAAGCACACACAAATATGTAACTATTTAGAAAGAAAAAAAAAAAGGGTCATTTCCAGCCTAGGTGATGTAGATGACCTTTGTACTGAAACGTGTTATCAGCTGTGTAACTGCACATCACTCAATACTTGAGTGAGTCAGGAGATGCAAGAACAATTTAACTTTTTCTTTTTCACTTAGCCTAAACACAATTTTAACTAAAAATAAGTACTATGGAGACAGCCTCTCTTTATGGATATTGGGATTTTTAAATGCTGTCTGCTTTTAAAGTTTCTGAGACGGGTATGCTGTTTATATCTTTCCCATATATGCAGAGAGAAATAGAGTAGGATGTGAAGTTAGAGCTGCCCCCAGGTACTTCATAGTGAAAAAAGATATTGTTATGAATGTCTTTAGAATCACCCAGATTTCTAGAGCTGCTCTGTTTGCAAATGGTTTCATGGCCTGTTCTGTGGAAGTAAAGTAAATTTCTGACGATAGATGAAACTCTACAGGTAGAGTTCCCCAGCGGAAACCTGAGATGGAGATTTCCTTCTTGTGAACCTCCATCCATAGGGCTGATTTTATCCCTGAAGTAACTCTGCTGATGTTAATGCTACGTGAGGGATCAATTTCCCTTACCTCATTTGTTTCATTTTTAAAGCCAAAAAGGCCAGGCCAGTAACTTCAAAAAAGTAAATCACCTTATTTCCATTTCCACCTGTGTAGCTAGAGCCATTTAGAGCCAGCTAAGAACTTGCCCCACTGTCTCTAATGGTGGGTTAGATTTTACAGTCAGTGTGGGATGATTTTTCTAGGGAAGGATGTTGACAGTAGTCAACAAGTAGTCCCAGACAGGTTAGAGCTGGATTCAGGTTACCTGGGTTTGGTTCCTGGGGGTTGAAGGTATACAGGACCCTCTTTAGCTTAAGGATATTAATTGTAGTTGAGTACAAGAGGCAGGAGGATGTGATGCCATGCATGTTGCCCACAGTGCTTCAGATGTATCATTTCTAGGTTGGCTAATAATGATCAAAGGTCTCACTCCTCCAGGATAGTTGGTAACTGTCTAAGGCTGTGTTAGGGACCTGGGTTTCAGTCAAGGAGTACATACTATTGCCCTTTAAGTCCTGAGTGCTACCATTTCTGAGTTAGCCAGAGCCTGTGGTGCAGTAAATCCAGATGTCACTCCTGTGATACATTCCCTTTACTTCCCATCAAGTGCTGCTGACCTTCATGGCCACAAAATTGCTTTTGCAAAGCAGCACAGAGGCTTCCATGCTCCATTTTATATTGGCCACATGATTTATGAGCAGAAATCTTGTAAAAATGGAATTTCAGCTGCATTTCCTTTACTGACAGGTTGGTAAATATCTCCTAAATCACAATGTTAGTGCCAGTGATCAACAGATTTTATCAAACTTTGATAGCCTCCAAAGCTGAGTTCCACAGAATCTTATTCTAATTTATTATTAACTTGGTATTAGAAAATGTCATTGAATGAACAATATTTGGTGCAATGCCAAGTACACAAAGCATCTGCAATACCTGCAAATAAATTATATCCTATGATAATCTACAAGTACATATTTCTTATTGTACCCTGGGAACAATGAGGGAAGTAACTTGATTATAAAACCACCACAAATCCCATGCACCATGTAATCAGTCTCATTTTATGCACTGACTTTCTTCACATCTGTGCAAATAAAGCCATTGTTAAAATGTACAAAGAGCTGTGGCATATAATACATGCAGCTATGAAACCGTGAGTGCTGCTACGTGTTGAGTCTTTAAATGGAAGGTGGCACATCTGCTTTTGGCATAGGAGTGTAAATCAATCCAAGATGTTTATTAAAGAATAAGTAACAACCTGTCCACATGCTCTTTCCTCCATCCAGCCTTGGTTTTATTCTTTCTTTGTTATTTTCCTGGCAGTTAAATACAGGCTCTGCACATTGAAAGTATGTGCTTTTTCTTCACGTACGGATAACATAAGTCACATAATATGTAAGAAGTATGTGATGGGGAATGGTTTAGACAAAAACACAAGCCAAAATGAGGTGGGGAGGAAAGGGTAAGTACAAGCAGCTACACCACAGCTGACTGAAGGGCTTGTTTCTCTGGATAAGGCAACTATGTTTCCTAAAATTTTTCAAACTAATAATAAGAACTAGATTTGATTTCATGTTCTAGCTCTTAGCAATTAGTGAGCAAAATTTGCAACCGTGAAGGATGGTGAATATTTTCTCCCTCAACAACCAGAGGCATAAGCAAGCATTCAAAAATAGAGGAGTCAACACAGATTGACTTCACATTTACTGAAGTTATGTGTATTCCACAACCAGATCTGCCTGAGCAGGACTGGTTAGGAGCCCAAGTCTTTCAGCACTTGCATGGGTTGATCAGTAGGAAAGATAACACAATATTGGCACTGGTCAATATTGGCACTTGAGGTTGGCCCTTTCTAGAGCAATTGCTGACATTTGGCATAGATCATGTAATATATTCCTGTCCCACTGACTGAGGAGCTCTGGGCTCTGCTGCATGAACAGCAGCCCAATGACAACAATACCTTTTGTGAGCAGCCCCTTTTGTGGGCTACCTGCATCAAGCAGCTCTAAAGAGACTGGAAGTGGGGAAGAAGGCAGTGCCTCTAGGCCTGAGGGTATCACAGGATGCACAGGAATGTGCCTCACAGCTAGGCAGAAGGGAGCAACCCATTCTATGTCCCGGTGAAGGACCTACTTCGTAGTGCGTTTTTTAGTAAACACGGATAGAAATAAAATACCTTGGACATGGTCTTCTTGACTTCCAGGTAGGGAGGTGATAAGAAAATGATGCTATTTTTCAAGTGTATTTCAGAAATGAGACACATCCTCTCAGACACTGAAGGGCTCGGCTGTTGCAAAGACAATCTCTCCTCTGTATGCTGGCAGCAGAAAATCACTGTGCTTTCCTGGTTCATTTTTAAGAGACAAGATTGGAAAACAGTCTCATTGACATATGATAGTTCAGGAAGGCTCTTTGTGCATACCTGGGGATGGTTGTGAGAAAGCTTCAACAGAGACGTCCATGCTGGACAGGGAATAGAGGCTGCTGGAAGTGTGCCACCCAGTGTTTTATACTTGGTTTATACAATGTTTAATTGACGAGTCTGACCTCCAAACATCTTCTCTAACTGTTAATTTCTTCTTTGTTAAAATGGTCAGGATATATTCAAAAGCCAGATTCCATATACCTGTGTTTCAATGAGAATGTTACCTATCAGCTCTGTCCCCAAAATAGCAAAGATTGCTGTAAATTTGTTAATTGGGTCTCTTTTCATCTGTAGCTGAAACAAAGCTGCCCAAGAGACCTAGGTGTATTTGCTCAGCAGCACAGAACATACCAGGACAGAATTTATACAGCAGTTACCACTGCAGGCTACAATTATCTTGATCAGAGTTGTTATAGCATTCTTTTATAATATTTTAGCCAGGACAAAAATATTAATTAAATTAAATCAAAATACTTGGGTAGATCAGAAACATAAACAAAGAAAAAAGGCTAGTAATACTGTCTCTCATTTATTCCACACGCTCTGAAGTCTCTCCTTTTATTTTCTTTCATTTTCTTTTCTTTTCTTCCAAATGCCTGATATTGGGACTCTGTGAAACTGAACCTTTTGCAAGTCACTGGTGCCAGCTTTTTGCAGAGTGTTTCGGACAGGTCTCTTCATTTCCATTTCATTTTGTCTTTCTATGTCTGACACATATTGTTATTTAAATGATGCTTTTGAACTCAGATTTTTTTAATGCAAATGTGTGCTGCTTCCCTACTGAATTGAAAACACCGACACTTTTTTCCCCCCTATGAAAAGTAGGATAAAAAGCAATTTTCTAAGGGCTGAAGATGGATTGGGATATTACTTTTCTGTGATTTTAAGCTAAAAAAGGGAGACACCTACAATGGTGAAGTATGAAAATATTAGCTAAATCTTCCTTCTACCCATGATATGATTAAAGCAGTATTATATCTTCTAAAGAACAGCTGAGGTAGGAAGGTGCCAAGATACAGCAGACTGGCTACAGTCCCTCAAGACATTCTGTGTGTGACACTAAGGGGAGTACACAGAAGTGCCACACACTACATGCCTCCAGCAATTTTAAGGTGCTCTATCCAGTCCTTCCTTCTGAAGGCCATGTCTCATTTTGGTTCAAAAGTCAGTATTCTCTCATTTTTATTTTAAATTTTTTGAAAGTCATTTACCAGGAACCATAGGCTGAGGTTACAGAATTTCTCTCAGGGAAGCAATGAGAAAGCAGAAAAAACCCCACCAAATCCCTGGTTCCCTTCAGAGTATACTGCATTCATATCTTCAGGGTGATTTTTTTTTTAACCTATAATGTCTAGAAATGTACTTTTTAAAAGAGGTGTAAGTTCTTCAGGAATCACATGCCTCCTGGAGCTGGAGCTTTCAGCTCGTCAGATATTACAAGATATGCAAAAACCACATCCCATGCTCCCAGTGTCAAAAGGGTCGGTAACACCTGAGTTACATCCATACTTGATCTCTGCCAGACCAAGAGGGGTGTGATGCTGGAGCGTGTGGACTGTCCCAGCCCTTTTCCCATTGGACAAGCATCCATCTGTCAGCAAAAAAATGCCATAGTCCGTGCCCATTAGCACCCATGCCAGCAACATTAGCAGACAGACCTCAGAGACCGAGCTCCCCTTTTAATCACAGAAGCCGTTGTTTTCTTTCAGTGTCGGTAGCTGTTGTTCCAGGCCAGGCTTTCCACACAATATTCCTGGACTATTGAAAACTTGGAAGTGCTGCTTCCCTGCCATACCAAATTTATGGATGAGGAGACAACTTCAGTCTGCCAGGTGATAATTTGGCATCCTTATGTCAGTGTTAAAATCCCTACAGCTGTAAATATTTATTGAAAATGAAATATACTCATATACTCCAGCTACACATTACCATTTAAATAAATCATGTGCTCTCCATCTTTTACTCAGTTTATAAAATTCTTTCTCCTTGCACTGAGCATTTTTAGCTTAATATGGCTATTCAGAAGTACAGTGATTCGTGGTGTGCCTTGATTTCTTTCATAATACAACATTTTTCTTCTTATATTTCGCCTCTTATAGCTTTTGCGAAGTTTTGAATTGATAGGACAAGAACAGTGAGGGCATTAGGACCAAGAGAAAGACGCACACATTGCTCTGTATTATGTCTGGCAAAGTGCTTCCTGACTGAGTGCCGTAGTTATGTGTGAAACAAAGTCAGGGACCGACTAGTTCTCATCTGTTGATCACAGTTAACTTGAAGCCTCTGAATGGAGGAGAGCTGTCAGATCTGCTTTCAGAAATAAGGCGCTTCAATCCAGGCAGCAACTGGAGACTTTGAAGAAGCAAGAACTACTCTGGAAGGAAACTATAAGAAATGGGATTTCTTTTTACTTAGAATTTAAAAAGGAAAAAATCAAAACTTTAGTTATTCTTTTCATCTGCTAAACCTGTGCTTTCCTAAGTAAGCTGGGACTCTGTCTAATACAGGATCTACTTTATCTCACTGGATCCATGCTGCCTTTTACTACAGTAAGTGCAATATTAATAGGAATGTTATATTTTGTCTGTAAATAGAGAGGAAAGCATGAAACGGCATCAGTGAAATGTGAGGGGAGCAAGAAAAATCCTCTTGGCAGATAGTGAAAACCAGGGCTTTGCTGAAACCCGAGGACTGGAGTCTGAGAAAGATCCAAGCGATATTTAACATGACCATCTGTATCGTTTTGTCACCAACAGTATGTTCTTGAGGAAGAAGTGCAGATATGGATCACGTAAGCTGCAGTTTCTCTTGTTGCTGCTGATGCTGGGCTTTTTGCTACTGATGGTTACAATGCTGAATCCACCACCCAGCAACCAGAGCAAGGAAGGGACCTTCCAGCCTGTGGAATTCAACCCCCAGGAAAGGTATCAGATGGACTTTGCGGAGACCCAAGAGATGCTGGAGACCCAGGAGGAGAGCCAGCAGTATTACCCTCTGGATGGGCTGTCGCCTTTCATCTCCCTGCGGGAGGACGAGTTGATCGTGGCCGTCGTGTCGCCCACCGGCAAAAGGAACCACAGCAAGGCCAGGAAGGGCTACCGGGTGGTGAAGCAGCAGAGCAGGCGGTCGGAGGGGAGGGCAGAGGGGGACCCGGAGCCCCAGCTCCTGCCCCTGCCTCTGCAGCCTGGGGAAGGGGGTGCCGCCGAGGGGGAGCAGCCGCTCGGCCTGGAAACCCACGGCTTTAACGAGGCGCTGAGCGAGCGGATCTCCCTGCGCCGGGACCTGCCTGAGGTACGACACCCGTTGTAAGTAACACAGCCTCTTTAATCTCTGGGAGAAAACTCGGCTCTTTCCCCGTCGCCTTTCCCCCCCCTGCCCCCCCCCCTATGAACCTCTGCCCCTCGAAATCCCGCGACTTTCCTATCAAACTCTCCCCGCTCCGATTCGGGATAACGTGTTTTTCCCCACGCTCTGTGAGGAACACGCACCCCCTGGTTCCTCAGAGCAGCCGGCGGGAGCCCCAGCCGCCGCAGCCGAGTCCCACCGGCCGCCCACCCGCAGCCGCCCCCGCCCTGGGCCACAGCCCCCGGGATTCCGAGCCGGCGGCAGGTGCTGCCGGACCCGCACGGTGTTTTCTAGCCCGGCAAAAATGGAGAGGGTGCGGGACAAGGGGAGGCGGCCGGGCCGCGGCGGCCCTGCCCGTCACCACGGCAACGCGGCGCCCGCCGCCCGGGCAACAGCTCCCCCTGCCGGCGGCCGCGGCTACCCCCCCGCCTGCAGCAGGTGCCGGGCGGTGGCAGGGGAGGGCGGTGCGTGCCCCAGCCCCCGCTGTCCCTTACCGGTAGTCTGTCCGTCAGTCTGTCTGTATGCCCGCTGGGCTGGGAAGGGAACCCGCACGGCCAACGGGGCCTGGGTGCCAGGGGCGTGAAGGGTTGTCGAGCGGGAAAGGCGGCGGCAGCGGCTTCGGCTCGGCCAGGCCCGGCCTCAGCCCACCTTACTCACTCCAAGGCCTCAGCCGTCCCCTCATGGTGGGCTTCTGACAGGGCTGCTGGGCTTACGGGGTGGTAAGGGAGTCAGGAGTTGGGGCTTTCAGCTTTTTCAGTATAACAAGTAACCCAACAGATGCTGAAACTCCTGGGTGGAAGGAAGGTCAGGGTGTCTTGACCAGATCTGCCAGCAGCACTATGGCCAGGCTGTAAGGCGACATTGGGCAAGCGCTGCATCTGAATCCTTGTACGTTACATTTGAAGCCCCACATGTTGCATTTGAAGCCTGGAGACGTGTGATCCAGTTACTCCCAACAGCCCATCAGGGACAGTTTATTACACTTCTTAAAAAGGTGCTGGGGTGTATCCACGCCTGCCCGGGGGCAGAGGGAAAGGGATGCAAATTGGTATCTTTTTGTCTTACCTCCTGTAACAAAAGCTGTTGTAGCTTTCCCCCAAGACACAGTGGAAAGATGCACCAGAAAACGTTTTAAGTAAGACACAGAATATATATATTTTTTCAGTGGTAGCTTTCACATGTTTAAAGAAAGCTGGTGGCTCTAGTTTAAGGGAACGATCTTAAAGAAGGAGAAATGAATCAGTGTTTTCTACACTTGCTGGCTAGGTTCAGTGTTAATTTGGGTAATTCCATTGAATAATGAAATGCTAATACTATTTCAGTTGTTTTTCACAATGCTTCACTGGCAGCTCTTTGAACCATGTAATGTTCAAAGGAGAAATGATGATTCCTGGTTTACTGCCTGTGATGTCAGCCAAAAAACAGTTTTATTTTGGCAGCTGAAGGGCCATCCAACAAGAGACAGGCTTGCTTAGTACTAATCTCGGTAAGATTTAAGCCATGGCCTCAGAGCTGTTGGGTGCGTTTTCCTGTCTGACTAGTTACAGCCTAAAGAGCTATCAACACTACAGCTTATAGAGCCCAGACTGAAACCATAGATCTGAACATCTGAGGTTTCACAGTTGTTCAGACCTAAATCCAGATCATAAACCTGCACCGGAGGTCTGCCTCTAAGCCCGTCCTGTCCTTTATGGCACAACACACAAACCACAACGATATTTTTTAGGTGTAATTTACTCTGCGGGCCTGGCTCACAACTCTGTCAGTCCAGTTTTATAATAGTGTAAAATGAGAGCAAACCAGTAATGAATTAAATTGTCAATTACTCTATTCTGTTTGACTCACATTGTTTCTAATGTCTTATTATTTAGTCAGAGAGAAAGCAACCATTTAGAGACACTTCAGTGAGTTAGCTCCACAGACTCAGTCACCCTCATTTCACTTGAAATAGATGGCAAGTTCTTCACACCAGAAGCTATGCCTGCTGATTGTAAAGCAATTCCAGATACTATAAAATAGGGCTGATCAAAATTCACATTTACATACTTCATGTTTACTCTTAAACCAGAGTGGAAAATGTAAGGTAAATGCCATAAGATGTACTTCACTGCTGTTCCTTAGAAAATCACATAAAGAGGTCTGTTGTGCTTTGTATTGGAGCGACAAGCAGCACAACTACAGTTTCTTCTTATGTGAAGAGTACAGAGCTGTAATAATAGTAAACCAGAAATAAACCAGAGCCTGCAGGCTCTGCTGTGCCTTCAGAGACCAGGATCCAGCTTTCTCACCTGCAAAGCGGTACTTCAGACCTCTCTCACCCAACTCCAGCTTCTAACATAACCCACATCTCTTTGCATGCCTTTCAGGTGAATGTTTTATGCTAATTTTCAGAAAGTAGATGCATAAAACTGTGTCTCTTCCAGCACTGCTACTGATCCCACAGTAAAACATACCCTGATGGATGAATCAGGTACCTTGTTTCACCCATTGGGGTTTTTTCACTCATTTACTTTGAGTACCAGTTTTGAAACAGCCCAGATCTCTAGGTGAAAAGGCCTAATAACTTGTCCAGTACTAGGAAGTTGTTTTTCCACAATAAAACTCATCCTCTAAGGTACCTTCATTCCTCAGAGGGCTTTTTGCTGCTATCACTTGGTCCAGCTGCCGTTCAGCTCCTGGTTCAGTGGACCCAAATCAAGCCTGACATGATTATTATGATGACGTTGTGTCTGCGAAAAGGTCTGTTTTCCTCTCTTGGGCTTGATTGTCAAACATACCCAGGAAAACAGAAACTCACAAACTCTCTAAAAAGGTTTTAAGTTTGATTACAAAACCATAGCTTCCACTATAGTGCTGTTGGGAGCTGAGTCTCAGCGAGACATTTTCCTGAAGGTGGGTGGGATGCCCCACCAGCAGTGCCTTTGCCACGTCAGAATTGCTCTCCTGTTCATTGCTGATTGTCACGATTCCTTATTTTTCACAAATTGGATTAAATCACTATGTCTCATATGAGTCACAGCCCTGACTTTTTGAAATGCCAATTTATGATGGACAGTCCATGAAACTGTTCCAAATTACAGGGAAGATATTTCTGTACACCAGTACCCTTTCACATTTTTCTGAAGATTAGATATCTATATTGCAAGTCTTTGCCAATCTCCATGGCAACTAAACACTCACCACCTAGGTTATGTATTTAAGTGCAGTTATTTTCAGTTCTTTTCCAATTAAGATTCCACAACAGCTTTATTTTCTTGCTAAAACCACAGTACTAGCAACAAGGCATTGTAGTATTATGGTGTAAAATATAGGTGCTTATAGCTGTACTGAATGTTCCTGGTTGGAAACTGCCTGGCAGTAAAAGGACTGCATCAGATCTTCACTTTTCTTAATCACCTCTAAATTCTTCTGCCTGAAAATATGAACACTGCCAAATCGTGAGAGTAACCTTTTCTCCATCCTGAAGAAAATGGAAACAATTATCCCATGTGAAATTGTGAAATAACAGCATTGTTGATTACAGAAGATTTTTAATAAAAGGAAAATATAGATTCATTACAATGTAAAAATCATTGAGAAAATTTGCCTCTCTATACAAAAATATATAAACATGGAATAACTTTTTATTAAACTATAGTAAATTATTATAATTGTGCTCATTTAAAATTTATATTCCCAGAAGTGTATCTAGTATTCATTTATTTCTGTTTGTTATTCAATCATTCAGACTATGGATTCTCTTAAATGATAAGCAACTTTGTGTCTGGATAGTGTCTAGCATCATAGGGCATCCATCCATGAATAGAAGCACTAAGTAAAATAGTAATAAACATAACACTATTAAAATAACCCCTATATGAGCTTTTGCTGAGTAATTGTTTAACAACCACAGTAAATAATATACAAAATATACAAAAATGCTGAAATAACAATAGGCCATATTCAGCCAGTTCTATAATTCCTTGAAGAAGTTCTTGATGCTGGAGATTAAATGAGTTCGGAAACTAAATGACTGCTCCTCAGGAAATTAAACGATTTTAAAATGTATTTCCTGATGTAAGCAAAGCAGATATATAGGCATGCTCTTCGCATCTCTACAATGGTTATTTGAAGGTCTTTTCTAGAAAATGTGCATCATCATGCCAGTATAGTGCATCCTGTCTCTCTGAACCAAGACTGGTACATCAGAAAACACTTTTTCTTGTGAATGTGGTTTGTAGATCCTTTACTTACATTTATGAAACAGCCATTGTTTGACGAGAGTTTGTAGTTTTCATATACAATTTCTGTGAGGATGAATAGGGAGTGGTTTTCATTCTTAAACACTTGAGCTGTCAGAGCAACTTCTAATTCCCAGTAATTTTGCCCTGGGTGAAATCTTGGCCCCATAGAAAACTGAGGAGGCATGGGCCCCATCTGGCACTCTGGAGCATCTCAAGAATGCAGTGACCCATGGAGCCAGGCGTCTTGCAGTAGATTGTATCAGTACCTGAAGTTGTAAAGTAAATAGCAGGAAATGGCATAATCAACCCAGCTGAGAGCTTCATTCATCAATGATTTGTTTTCATCATGAAAAAACAACCTGTATAAGCTTTATAGGGAAAATACATTTACTTTCTTAAATGTATCTGCATTTGTTTTCATTGCCTGTATAAGGATCCATTTTTTTTCCAGTACAGGACTGAGATGTTAGCTTCATTCACTGGTCTGGCAGTCCATAGGTATACTGGTCTGTGGTGCACATGAGTTATTTTACTTGTTAGTCTTAAAGGTACTGCATTTCAGTTTACTATTTTCTGTGTTACTTGAGCAAATGTGGTAATTGGTGGAGGTTGAGTGACCTGCTTTATTCCCCCTTTGCTTTGCTCTAATTGTCTTCAGTTTCTCATTCTTTGCCTTCTGGACCTTTTCTGTTGAGCAGTGTATTTTCAGGTAGCCTGAGTAGAAGCTGTATTCTGTATCCCAGAATACAACAAAACATTCCTACTTTTGCATTTTAATTTTTATAATGTCATTCCTGTGTCTTCACTTTGTATTCCTGTCTTGGGCTCCTTTGCTTTGTTAGAAGTGAACCGGTTTTAAACCGTTTCCATCCCTGAAGGTTTAGGTGTAGTTTACAACTTTGCTTTGAGAGACAAGCAGCCAGTTGTACCAGTGTTTCTAGTGTCTCCCTTATTTTATCCCATGCAGGTGCCTACAGCAAGAGTATGACCCCAGTCTGCCCACCGCTAGTGTCATCATCTGTTTCCATGACGAAGCCTGGTCTACCCTGCTGAGAACTGTGCACAGCATTATGGACACAGCCCCGAAGGCCTCCCTCAAGGATATCATCCTTGTCGACGACCTCAGCCAGCAAGGTAGTCCCCATCTCTCTGTATGTGAGTTCATTCTTTCAAAGGTTCAGGGAAGAAACAGTCCTCCTCGAAGAAGTGTGTGAGGAGAGTAGAAGGCAAAGAGGTCCCTAAGGAAGAGAGCTAAGCAGAGTCCTGAGCTGGCTGCCAAGTTTCACTCTTCCATCCCTAGAATTCAGCTTAGCCTTTCAACTTTGAAATATGTTTCTTTTTTCCCCGTCATTTCCAATCGCTCAGGACATTCTTACTTTAAAATAAGATCATAGTATGCAAATCTTAGCCTTCCCACTGGATCAGATCTGCTGTAATAATTTCCAGACTTGGACTTTGGCTGAAGCATAGAGTGGAAAACTCCACATTGCTAAAGTAATCCAAAGTGCTTGGGAAAGCCAAACACCTGTAGTGTCTCACTCTGATCTGCGCCTTTTATGAGATGATGAGAGCATCCACCTTTCGCTGAAAACAGGAGAGGAGGCTATAAAATTTCCCACAGGAATAGCTTTACACCTAGTGAATCTCAGTTTCCATTAGCCTCTACTTCTCTTTGATATTGTGGTTGTGGGAATATTTGCAACATGGCCTACCTAGCCATGTAAAACAGATGTGTCCAAATCATTTTACCAACAAGAAGTAGCATCTCCTACTACCTATTGCTTTTCTGTTACAGCTTGAATCAAAGCTAAAACATTTCAGTGGCCGTTCTGTTTTTGACAGGTCCCCTAAAGTCAGCTCTAAGTGAATACATCTCTAAGCTGGATGGTGTGAAGCTCATCCGGAGCAACAAGAGGCTTGGAGTCATCCGAGGTCGGATGCTAGGAGCTGCACGGGCAACTGGGGATGTGCTGGTCTTCATGGATTCACACTGCGAGTGTCAGAAGGGCTGGTTAGAACCCCTCCTAGCCAGGCTTTCCAGCAATCGGTAAATATCCCTGTGACCTCTGAGCTCCCTGCATATGCTAATTTCTGCTGAAAGAGATGTACTTGGAAAGATTTGGGTACTTTTTTATCCTCTTTTTGTTTCCTTATTCTTTGTGGTCGCATTGCTTTTATTTTCTACCTTATCACCACACTTATCACTCTGATATGTGGGAAGAAGGATAGGTCACACCGCTGATGGCCTTCGCTTCACACACAGTATCACTGAACTGTCAGAGTTTGTATCCAGAGTTTGTATCCAGCTATTAGAAGGCTTCCTGGAGATCTGAATTAAAAAGGTTGCAATCTCAAACTGTTTGGGAATTAGCAAACATCCACCTGAAAAACTTCTGCAAGACTCCATTATTTTTTCTTTTTAGCTGTCTCAGTCATGAAGCCAAGGATAGGCCTTTGTCCTCCTGAGCCAGTTTGGCTACATACCAATGTCACTTTTACCATTTCTGTTCCACAGAAAAAATAGACTTTCTGGGCAGCATAGACAGGTATCACAGGTACTTCCACTGACACCAAGCTGACAGAGGAAGATAGAGATTTGTACTTTCCAAGTCTTTCATGTTTAGGTTGGTGCTTGGGCCTGCTCAGTCATGTACAGCTGAACTCATCTGTGCACTCCCCAAGTCCTTCAAAGAGATTAAATCACTGAAAATGTTTCAAGAATTACATGGCAGTAAATCCTTTGCTAAGGGGACTTTTCTGAAAGAAAAATTTGTACATTAACTTGTCTATCATTACCCATAAGCCACTAGCGAAAAAATGAATAATTGCTTGAGGGGGTAAAAGAAAAAATACATCCTTAAAACTCTTACCAGACCATTAAATAGTCATACTAAAGGCTGTTCCCATGCACTGAAACAAGCTGCTTTTATGGCTGATTATGTTTGCTTATAAGAGAATTAATTTGAGCTTTTAGAAATGATTACATCATTCAGATGAAAACATTAAAAATACTGCAAGAAAGAGTAATGCTGCTCTAGGACGTCAGGACTATTCAGATTACTTTTTGTCTGCTGACTTATTAGATGGCTTATTATGAATACACTTAATGATTCTTCTGCCTTGAGCTAGTCTATTGTTGATGTTCATGTAAAAATCCTATATGTATCAAATGACCGTTTCTTGTTCAAGGTTGTATTGCTGAAATTAAGAGAGTTCCAAAAAGTCTCAGGGGAAATCTATAATGAAGGGAGCAAGAGAGAAGTTAGGACCCCACCACAATTGTACTGTTTCACTGTCAAAAATTATCTCAGCTAAGGGAATGCAAAGC
This sequence comes from Gallinago jamesoni, assembly GCA_025769975.1. Classification (NCBI taxonomy): domain Eukaryota; kingdom Metazoa; phylum Chordata; class Aves; order Charadriiformes; family Scolopacidae; genus Gallinago; species Gallinago jamesoni. The sequence goes on from JAOQGH010000012.1 coordinate 34,851,291, forward strand.
CACTAAGTCTGCTATAGATCTGAGATTTATGTAGCACTGTCACCAAGGGGTGAGGAAGGGATTCTCTTCCCCTACAGGGCTCATACACTCATTCATTCCTCCAGGAGAGCAGAATTTAACACTGAGTTAGCTAATGGCTAATTAGATCCACGGAGCAAAGGTAGAAGGATGTTTGGATAATAGTGTGGTCTAAACCATCCTTTTCTGTATGCTGCATCAGTCACTGTGTCTGACCCTGGAAGCTTTGTCACTCCTAGTGTGGAGAACCTGTGCCATTCTCCAGCAGTGCACACGGAAGACATGCTCTAAGGCATCTGGCAATTGCTTTCACTCCCTGTCCTTCTCTCCCCAGCTGAAGAATGGTGATAATAACACTGACCTGATAAGGAAGTTAATTCATGATTTTTCCCAAATTGTCTGTAATGCTTGTGTGGAGATCACTATGGAAATATAAAACATTAGCATAGTCAACTTGGCTTCATTTAGCAGTTGAGGAGCTTTTAAATTGAATCATGTGCACTCCCTGAGACTACCCAAATGAGGGAAGTACAGTGAAAAAAAGCTTACAGTGACGGGTGAAATATCCGTCATTCCTCTTCTTAATGTACCAACCGAGCTGCAACTCATGTGTTTTTGCTGGAAAGACAGGATGGGAAAACACTTAATCACTTAGAGTGAGCGAGTTGTTTGCTGGCAAGGAAAAATACAGTCTTTCCAAAGCTCAAACCTTCGCAGGAGTTTAGTGGAGCTGGAGTGAGATTTTAACTTTGAAAATTGTGATTAAGCTTAATTTTCTAGACTCCTGATCATATTTACCACTATTATTGTGTCCTGTCTTAGACTGATGCCAAGAGATCCTTGCCCAAACTGAGACCTCACTGTGAGTTGAAAATACACAAAGGGAGATAGCTCCAGTTCTGAGTAGCCTGTGATAATGACAGACAGGAAAAACACGAGAAAAATTATTCCAATTTTACAGGTATGGAAATATTTGACAGATACTTGACTTGCTCTGGGTGATGACATTTCATCTCCTGGTGTGATGGTTTTCTTCACTAACCCAATCATAATTATTTTCCCAAAACGTATTGAGTCTTTCTAAAATCATTGCACATACATTTATGGGCACCATGACTGGGGGCAGTTCCATGAACCAAACCTAACAAATTGACTGGGAAGCTGTGCATCAGCTTAGTATATCACCTAGAGAATGGTTCAGTGGTTTGCAAAGCATCCCTTGACATTTTGATTATTCAAGGATGAATACTGTAGGCACTTGGACAACATTAGAAAACTAGATGAGATGCCCCACAGATCATTCAATTTGGGAACTGTTTGTGTTCCAGGATAATTCCAGGTGAGTGGTGGGGTCTACAGTAATGAAGTGTGCAATTGTTGCATTTGTCTTTTGAGGGGTCTGCCCATACCAGGAAACTGCAGGAGACAGCTACTGTTTTGCATTTGGTCCAAAGGCAGTGAAAGGTAGAAGGGCTGAACTGTGCCATGAAGCCCGGAAAAGGTTGTTCCTCTAACCTAAAAACTGTGACCATTGTGCTGAAGCAGGATGATTTTTAATAAATGATCTAAAGTGTTGTTCCTTAGAATACTGTATGAAAGCAAAATGAGTCTTAATTATATCCTTGACAAGGAATTCCACCTCTAAAAAAGGCATGGACACCATAAGTATGGCAGAGGGATGGCTTGCAAAGGCTTGCCCTTAGGACCTTTCTCCTGCACCTGGTTGCAAAGGCTGTTTCCCTCTGTGCCAGTGCGCTGCCTATACCACAGCTCAAATATTATGTTAGGAAACAGCAGCCTGTGATATTATTAAAAGAAGCCTATCTAGTTTCCGAAATTCAAAGTGCCTCTACTTAGCACCATGATTCTTGGTCACTAATCTTTAATGAAAATGCTGTTAAACAGAATAAGAAATTAATATAGCAGTGAAAAGATACATCCTCCACTGTTTACTCCTATTCCGGAGTGAATGGGAGCCTCCCCTTGTAGATACAAGAGTAGAAACAGAGTTCCGCGTCCAGAAAATTTCTGTGTGGTTCTTGTTTTATGGTAATACACTAGAGAGAAGAGAAACACTTTTCACTAAAGTTAAGAAGCTTCTTCGTCTCTTTTCAGCTGATTCTCCCCTTATCAATTGCCCATACTGCAGCCTTTCGAGATGCCAGATACATGAGCCATCTCTTTTCTACCTTCTCACAAGCTCAGGGAAGCCTGATGTTAGCCATCCGGAGCCCGCACAACACCAGCATCTGAGCATGCGTTTCCGTGCTACTCTCCTTGTTTTGAAAACCTTCCTTATACTTCACATGTAACAGCCTGCTTCCTGAGACTTCTCTTTTGCCTAATCCTTTTATATCCTCCATTTATCAATAACACTCGTTTCAAATTCAGTAATGTTCTGCATTTATGGTATGTTATGTGAAGATATGCTATCTCCTTATAATCTTTCACAGTTGATCGAGATCAGGAGGTGACCTATTTTAAAGAAGTTGAGGTAAAGAAATTGAAGACAAGAATCTAAAGCCAAAAGCAAGTATTAGTACCAAATGTAGGAGCAATGAGGATTTAGATATCATTCATGGCACAGTGTCCTTACTAACCAGTGTAAAAAGGTGTTGGTCACTCCTACAGATTTTATTACCCCCCATACAAATGTGACTATTTTAACAAAAAATACAGGTTCAAAAGATTATTTTTTTTTAAATAAACCATTCCCTTAGCACCCTACGTAGCCAAAATTTGAAGTATTTGTTTAGTGCTTAGCATATGAGTAGCCCATCAATTCAAGGAGACTGTTCATATGCCCTAAGTTAGTCTGGAATTGGTCTGTGAGGCTGTATTTAAGTAATCCTTTACACCATAGCTTTACCATTCCTGATCATTGCATTTTATCTTTTTATTAACCCTATCTAATTTCAAATCTTTTGTATTACTATTTCCCTGAAGAGTTCAGCCAGCCAGCAAGATGTTTTCAGTGAAAACGCAGTGCGCTGTGAAACCAGTGTGGGTTTTCAGTTACTTACTGAAGTTTTGACTACGTGCAGAGCCAGAGAACTTGGACTGCCTGGATTTCCTAGTTATCCAATTTTTGCATGGAATGATCCCCTATGAAACTGCTGAGGAAAATAAATCATTTTCATGTGGGGTTTTTTTTGTTGTTGTTCCTCCTTATTTAAATGGATTTAAATGTATTAAAATGAGTTCCCTTCCAAGCAAAAGAACACTTTCAAAAAACAGTGTATCTAAAACTACAAAACAGATACGTTAATTGAATCTCCCTCTCCTCACATTACTTAGTCTAAAAATAGAAAAGAACATAATGTCCATGGTGACTGTAAAGGGTCATGGGAAGACATTGCATTCGCAATTGTATTTGGTCGAGAAATCCAAAACCAGGAAATTGTTCTTGTTTGGGTTGCTCTTTTTCATGGAATTGTGACCTTTTGTAGTTCATGTGTGTTCCAAGCATTTGAAATATTCGCAAATTAGTCAAATGGTTCAAAGCCTTGTTGCTAGTTGTATTTGAATTTCCTGTTTTTTTCTTTCCTTGGATTCCACAGAGTAAAATTAGCAGTAGTTTGCCAGTGTGTGTTTCATTTCAAAGTGCCGAGAAGCTGCTGACTGTCTGCCAGTTGCACAGTTAAAGGCAAAAAGAATAGCTAAGAACATCTTCCAATTTTCAATTACCTTCTGCTGCAAATTTGCATTTAGAACCACACAAACATCAAACCATCACTGAATATGCAGAAAACAGATCTTTTATTTATAAAAAGCTTTAATACCAGAAGATAGGTAAAGCACTGCTTGATTATGCTTAGAATTGGACATTGAGCTGTTCCACACAAGATAAAGTTACTTCAGATCTGAAAGACACTCCCAATATTTAAAGTTTCAAGAAGGTGTGTTTCTATTGGTTTCATCAGAGCTACAACAGTTTATACTAGGTGAAGATCTAGCATTACACTTACTTACTCTTGAAAATTGTTAATCTTGACTTTCTGAAAGAGCTACTAGAGTAGTTGCTCTAAAACACAGTTATCAGTTGTACTGTATAATTTTCTGGGAAAAGAGTTTAGATTTTATTTTGTTTTGGTGTATTGTTGAATTTAGGCAGGGTAGAATGTTACCTATCCGGTGAGTTATTTTCAGCTGTCTTAAACACTGTAATTTTCCATGTCATAATTTGCAGATAGTTTGGATAATTGCTTGGTCTCCAAACCATCAGAATCTATTACATCACTGCAGGTGTTTTTCTTGAATAGCACTGAAGAATCAATGCCCAACAACAAACAAAGCAAAAGCATGCCTTAAAAAGAAAGGATTATTTCGACAAGAACTGCTACTTGTGGTGCTTACTCTTACGAGCAATTGCACTGATGCTAGAAGCATCATTGGAATTTGGAATTTTATAGTGCCAACAAATTTAAAGTGGACCCAAAAAGAAGGGCAGGTTTTAAATGGTATGAAATGGTATTTAAATGATATTAAAATGTAGGATAGTCTGAAATGTCTGGATCATCTGATCCAGAACATAGCTGATCCAGAATATGTCTGGGAGTAACTGAACTCCCTTGTTAAACTATCTTGGATATGCACATGTGCTCTAGTCTTCACAGTCAAGGTTTTTTCAGTGGTTTAGGCTACATTGCCTTCTCTGGCTTCCACTCAAATACACCCTCCTGATATTTGATACTTGACTCTGAAATTGTAAAATAAATTACCCTGGGGTCATTAGTTCCTCAGTCCTGTGTGGATGCAAATGGATAGACAAGTAGGAATATATAGGATGTATTTCAGCAAGTGGCAACAAACTGAGGTACAACTAACTAGACAGATGTCAGAGATGCTCATACCCTGGAAAATAGAGCAGGCTATAGAAATTACAATTATGGTCACTTTTCATTTTTTTAAAGTTTAGTCACATAAAATCCATTTTTCTCAGCATATCAAAGACAAAATATGTGCTTGTGTGAGTTCATTGGGACACTACCTTTTAGTAACTTCTAGAAGCAGTTAGTTTACTTTTCATGCTGTTAGTTAGTAAAGGTTAAATACAGCTTTCAGTAGAAAGGCTCCGGCTGGCTTGAGTTTGAGGTGTTTGCTCCTGGCCTGGATAAAAAGCTGTATTACAGGTCTATCACCAAGGGAATCAAGGGAGGATATATTTTGTATTATTTTTATTATAATTTATTTCCATTTACTCTGTGGGAGAATGACAGCAAAACACTGCTTTAATGTATATGCCTACAAATATTGCAGGTGACCACAGAATTTTCTCATGTGTTTATAAATCCAGTGCTTGTTTCTTGGAGTGCCTATTATTGCATATTACAAAGACTGGTTTTACACCTGAATGGAGAAATACAATCACTTCTCTATTTTAAAACTTTCTACCTGTACCTCATCATAGAACAGTCTGGTCTTATTAAGAAATAAAGGAATAACTGAGTCATTTTAACACCATTCTCTGCATAGTTCATCTTCAAACAATTCCCTGTCAATCAGCAGTCTCTGTTTCTCCAGGGGCTTCCAAAATTCTCTACAAGAAATGGCAACTGTGATAGAATAAAATTTGGAGTTTCCCCCCACCCCAATACTGAAAGAACATTACTCTAGTGCTTGTAAAGGCAGAGAAGATACATCAAGCATCACCCAGAACTACCATCTTCCTCAGCTGGTTCTGGTCTCTGCCATGGAAAAGTACAAAGGGCTTACTGTGTGGAGATTTCTGAGATGACCTTTCTTCACTGATAATATTATATTTTAAGCGCATTTCTCTCAAGAGTGATTTCTGACCACCATATGAATCTTTAAAAGAGGATATAAAACCTTCTACTTTTTGCCACAGAAATGACCATTTAATTTCTCTCTGTTTTAACAGGAAACTATTTTCTAGGGAAAGAGCTACTCCAGAATATTTTCCTATACAGAATCTCTTACTCTACAAGAGTAATTTTTTTCAGTGTACTTTAATCCTTAGTAAGTGTTGCTGTTTTTTCTCCAGAAGACCTTCTGTCTATAGGCAAGGCCTTACACTGAGACGAGAGGCTATCCTTTTTGCATAACAGACAAGAAATAGATAATGTTGTTCTTCAACACTTTTTTTTCCCTTCAGTCTCTAATACCATTGCATTTATACTCTGAAAATTTCCGAATGTCATTGACCTGGAAGCAAGGAACATTGGTGGCTCTTCTGAACTATCAGTTAATTCCAAGATGATGTACAAGCACACTGTGAAATACCATGACATGTTTGCCATGGGAAATGTCTAATACCTCTTCTCAGACTAATCCAAATTCAACTCAAGTTAGAAATGACTTGGAGGATTGCTGCTTAGGGTGCAGTGGCTCTGTTCTTGAACTTAAAAGTAGATTCCACACTGTGACAGTGCATTTGCAAGAGGATTTTAAGGTTGTGATAAAATACAAACAGAAACTGGCTTGTGAACTCAGTGATAACTGTTTTTGCAGAACAAAGTAAGGATAAGTGCACTCTTCATTGGCCTGAAGTGGCAAACTCATGAAGTGTGTGAAACATGTACAGGAAACTGAAAGGGTTTTGAGGCCAAAATCATCTTTTTGCTTTGGACTTTGCATCCATGCAGAGCCTACAGCATTGGAGACTGGGGGCTCTGTGTGAAATAGCTTTATAAGTCATAGCAAACTCCTGAATAGCTTTAAATGACAATGTACGGTACAGTATTCCCATGCATTGAGCACCTGAGCTTCTATCAGCACGGAAAAAAAGGGCACTTAACATCTAGAGGAGTGCTTGTGCTTGACAGTGTCAAAAAGAAGAACCACTGTTTACTAAAAGTAGTGAACTTAATTCTCATTTGACTTGAAAAGAAATGATGTTGTCTTTTTCAGAAACAGTGTCGTGTCCCCTGTCATAGATGTCATAGACTGGAAGACTTTTCAGTACTATCACTCTGCGGGCCTGCATCGAGGTGTTTTTGATTGGAAACTCAATTTTCATTGGGAACCAGTGCCAGAGCGTGAAGAGAAGGTACGACAGTCTCCCATCAGCCCTATCAGGTAACAGTCCATCAGCCAATATGCCTCTGCTCAGCTCAGCAGTGAAACTGTACAATTTGGGTCATCTTCCAGCTAACAGAAGAGAGATGTGGTTACTTGCATATCCTTGGTTAACATTTTTGAAGGGATAGGTTTTTAGTTTACGCTGAGTTTGTTTGGCCTTTAGTAGTCATTCTAACCGGATTGCAGTCATACTTTCCACATGACAGGTATTTTCCACACATTGAGACAACTAGTATACAACCTAATCAGACAAGGTGTGGAGGATTGTAGGGAAAGCAAAAGATGGATCATGCAGAATTAAGAGAGATGTCTTAATCATTATCTGTTTGTCTGTTGTTTTGGCTGTACATGTATGTAACATTTCCCACTGTTCTGAGCTTTATTTAATAATTCAGCCCTTGGCTCCCTTCCCCAAGCAAATCCTAAAACTCAGTTCCAGTTATTCTCTCTTTTGGCTAGATAATCAATTAATTCAAGCTTTTATTCAATCATTTTGCAATACTATCTCTATGGAAATGGCAGGATTTTCATCCTTCACATAATTCCCTATCCAAAACTAAAGGTGTTAATTTCCAAATTTGTTTTCTACATAGGAGTCCTGTGGTAGCTGGTGCAGTGGTGGCCATGGATAGACATTACTTCCAAAACACTGGAGCTTATGATTCTGACATGACAATGTGGGGAGCAGAAAATTTGGAGCTATCTATAAGGGTAAGAATCTTAATTAAAATATCAAGCTCTGGTAACTATTGGGCTTTTAAGGAACCTGAATGAAGAGGCAAGAAGCAATTTATAAAAGCGCTTAAGTGTAGAATGTCTTGGGGTATGGAGAATATTGCTTTCCTCTCAGATCACAGAATCACAGAATCACAGAATTGTGGTGGTTGGAAGGGACCTCAGAGATCATCGAGTCCAACCACAAAA
>JAOQGH010000012.1:34864325-34878941 GCA_025769975.1 Gallinago jamesoni
ACTCAGTGAGTGTAGAGTAACTTAGCGTTTATTGTTCAAACAGACAATGCAGTAAGGATGGGAGGAGAAAGAAAAGGACAGAGGAGACAAACAGCTGGTCCAAATTCTCCCATAAATGTTGAAAGCCAGCCAGGAGATGAACCCAGATTGTCTCACTCAGTTCAGCGTCGCAGCTCAGAGGATCCTAACCTTAGTGATGCCTCATGCAGATGGCAATCACAACAGCAGCTGAGATACCTCTGGGCTGACCTATGTGCATTAAGAGCAGAAAGCATTCCTTCTTTCCTGCACTTCCCCCAAGGGCAGAGGTGGTAGCAGTAGCAGTTCCTCGGCTGACTGTGTAAAGGAGGCAATATTATCAATGTTTTCTTTTAAAACATGTAAGCTGATAATTATCATTAATTAAAATACAAATTTATTCCAGGCAGCCTTACTGGAAGAGATTTTTCCCCGACCAGGGCAATGACATTCACTAATTAAGTCACACTCTGCTATCTGTAGCTAGATTTTACTGTGTCCTTTTACTATTTCGTCTTGCTTGAAAAGAGTGTAAGAACTAAGTGTGGATCACAGGAATTGTCACATGTTTTTTTCTTCTGGAATATCTTAGTTTTTTTCTGAGTACAGTGTCCAGTTGAAGTGCAATTTTCCATTGGCACAAAAATTTTGACAGATTTCTTAGTTAAAGCCAGAAGTGGGTATCTCTAACTTAAACAAAACCCATTGAGTAACACTGACCTTTGGTGAAACTCTGCCTTTTGTATTAGAGCAGTTTGCAAGTTCAATATGCAGGGTGGAGTCTGAAAGGAAAAAATAGTGCCTGAATTATGAGCAAAATCATATAGCATAAAAGGATACAGTCACTAAAAAGTTAGCTGAAGGATATTTTCTTTGTATCTGATTATGCTTTATTTCAGTATAAACCTTTGCTTACAGCTTTACAATACCGGTGTTGGCTTCTGTGCAGATTACAGGCCTGGAAGAGCCGTTGCAGAAGGCTCTATCGAACTCTCCCCTTGCAGTGACAGTCTCACCCAGGTACCGTATGCTTTAAGTATATGGGCACTGTATCAGATCTAGGGAACCATCCAGAACCATCCAGACTCCAACATGTAAATGGCTGGGTTGATATTAATGGAAATACTGATGTGTTCAAAATTAGGCATGTGCTAAGGCAATGATGCCCACTCTTCTGCAGCTGGGTGTCATTTGAAAAATGGCAATGCTCCATGTGTCACTGAGGCCAGATACCCACACGTTGTTCCAGCAGACATCATTAAGTGCCTGTTTGTTAGTATATTTGGTAGTGTCTGGGGAACAGAAAGACTGGGAGTAAAAGATATTTAACGATTCTAGAGTAATGGGGATGGGTTTCCCCCTTAGTGCCTAAAACAGCAGTTTAGTGCCTAAACTGCAGTCAAAGACAGGAGGAAAATTCATGTAAGCTCCCAAGCTGGCATTGAGCTAGCAAGTTCATGCACTAGGAGAAGCCAAACCAATATGGACCAAATGCAAACACTTACTCCAAGTCCCAAGCAAGCTTTGCAGCTCACACTGAGCTCAGGGTAAGCTGCAGCCACATTTCTAACTGCAGCGCATATGGACACTGTCAGAAACAGCCTTCTGTTCAAATATTTATTAAGCTAGAAAATTTTATTATAAGATGGGTTTACTTTATACATAATTACAGTCCACAAAGCCTTTCCTTAGGTAAATAGTTATGCCAAAATTAGCTAGCGGGAGGGATTGCTTTGCAGGGTCAAGGCTGTTTGGTCTCCATTACTCATGTTTGGGTTGCATCTTAACAAACATGTACAGGAAATTATTTTTGGAATTAGCATTTAAAAATGAACTGGGATGTCCTTCCATCATTGTTCAAACAAACCCTCTCTTTCCCAGCACTTTGAATATAACAGCATGAAGGAAATCCGGCTTGTTTCTGCTCCGCTGTTTTGCTTTGATGTCAGACACGGGAAGGTTATCCCTCAAAACTGTACAAAGGAGACAGAGAACAGCCACCAGCACTGGGATGTCCAGGAGGTCAGTAGTGACTCTGCTGTGAGGGGAAGGCAGCTGATGGTGACTGTAGGATCACTGGGTGATTGACAGCCTTTGTGTGTGGGGAGGGGATGAGGTATTTCAAGGGCAAGTTTCTCATCTGTACCATTTTCACTCAGGAAATTTAGGATGCCTCTTGCCCATTTGCTCTGTCAACGTGAAAGAGATTTGGTTTAAAAATACAAATTGCAGGAATCCTATCTAAATTCATATGTCCTTGTTTTAGCTGTTTGTCTTACTGATCTTATAGGAATAGAATCAGAATCAGTGGTTGTGAAAATAAGAGCAGGGCAAATCTTTGCCCACTTCTTTTGGATAGATCAAGGGCCTGGGAATCCTGAGCCCTCCCAAATGAGAACTCTTTGGGACTAGGGAAAACATTAAATTTCCTCCTGCGTTGTAAGAGAAAAGTAAACTTCCTATTAGAGGAATTCAGTATTATTCAGTGGAGTTCACCCAACAGAGCAGAAACTCCCCTACAAGACTGAAAAATGCTCTAGGACAGCCTGGGAAAGTAACAGTTACTGTAGTTGTGGGGATGCTGCAATCCTCTGGTGCAGTTCCTACTGTAATTTGTTTTGATTCCTAAGGGAAGCTCTAGCCCTTTTGAAATTTTGTGGCCTGTAGTACTGTAGTTGATGCTGATGACAACCTGTACCCATAAGAAACAAATAGCAGTGGAAAAGAGATTTATTGAATTCTGCACCTACCACTCCTATCAACCTCAAAAGGAATATTCACCATGCCCTGGGCTCAAAGCTAAACCTAGTCATTATATTTAGAGCAATACTTTAAAATTTTTAAACAACCAGTCATTACTGGTGATCTATCATATGCAAAAAGTTTCAGAAACATGGCCTCAATCTGCTGGAAATCCCTTATTTTGAATTTGTTCTTTCTTTTCCTTCTTCTCTCATCTTGCAGAATGGAATGATTGTCCATGTCCTTTCTGGCAAATGCATAGAGGCAGTGAAGAGTGAAGATGAGAAGGACTTGTTTTTGTGTGTATGTAACAAGAATGCAAATCAGATGTGGCAATTTGACCGTTCCCATATGCTGCGTCAGAGATGACTGACAGGTCTCTGTGATGATCAGGTCTCCAAAATGTAACTTTACTTCTGTGTGGGATTTAAGATACATTTCCTGCATGGACAAGAAAGATGTTTGCGCTTGCTGTAGCATGCAGGGGAGTTAGGAAGGTCTCTCCTTTGAAAGCCTGGCTCAAATAGTTGCCACCAGTTCCTTGGTTTATTCAGCTCTAGCTAAAATTTCTATTTATTCTGTGAAGCAGGGAATAAAGATACTGTGAGCATCAATAGATACTCAACTCTGCTATTGCAGGAGACAGTTAAGTTTGCCCTTTGAAGGAAACATGGAAAACTGGCTGCCAGACAGCTTGTCTTTAGCATTCTGTGACTTCTGAGGACACAGGAAAATGAATGTTTGTGAAACTTTTGAAACTGTAAGAGGAAGCCAGCCAAAGCAGGATAAGAGTTTAGCACTTGACTTACATAAAACAAAGTAGGTTTTGTATGCATAAAAGTAGTAGGTGTTTTAATGTCTGATAGCTAAAATTCTGTTTTCCAACTAGCCTGAGCCAAATTTCTACTCTCTATGAGATTGCACAGAGCATAAATTAGTGCTTAATTAGGCATTAACTGCTCTAATTGAGTTGGAATACCAACAGTCCTCAGGGTTTGGCACACCCTTCCTTAAATCCTTCGTCCACAGTCTAATTTGGATGGCATAAGATTGTAATATTAACAAGTTTTTTATGTTGTTTTAATGAAATTTAAGAACAATGCTTCAGGAAACTTTTGTGGAATATGGAAAAAGATCAAACTAGATTAGAAAGAAGGTTAAAAACTTCCCTGCCTATTTTGAAATGGAAAGTATCAGTGGCATCTATTTGCTCTTGTAAAGCTATGGGATGAGCTTCTTATTATTCCAGTGACAAAAGTGCTGGCTGAAAACAGCAGACGAAGGGAAATGGCAGGTTTCAGCAGTTTCTACCTAGAAAGAAGATACTACTGCCTACTTGCAGTTGCTTGAGGCCTGAGATAAGTCTTTCACAATGTGAAAGTAAGTCCTTCACACTCTTGGTTTTAGCCAAGAAGATCTTGTGGGTATCCAAGGTGATCCTCAAAAGACAGTAGCATGCAAAATTGTCTAAACAAGCCTCTTCTGCAGAGCCTGCATCCCTGCTGACCTCCTGTCTTTCAAAGAAGTGGATGAGAGTTGGTGTTAGGTAATGAAAATAGTCTCATACAGTGGGCACTAGCAAAGCAAATGTCTATCTGTATTTTGTTAGGGTACTTTTAATTTTTGAATTAAAACCTATAATGATGACGCTTTCCAAGAGCCTGCTAAGATAGAAGAACAAAGATTTGGGAGTCTTCCCACATCAGCACCACACCTGATTATTACTATAAATCAGTTATAGCTATATGTATTTATTAAAGGGGAAGGGCATCATTAATGAATCTTAATTTGGTTTTGAAGTTTCTTGTCAAGAGACAGAAAATTGGGGGGTTTTGTAAAACATAGAGCACATTTTTTGAACTTTAGACGAAGGAATAACAGAATATTCTTTTCAGAGCCTTCTAGTCGCCTGCTCTTGGTAAATCATAATAAATTTGCTTCAAGTATACAAAACTGATTAGAACGTAAGACAAGAACAGCACACTGTGTTGTATTGTCCAAAATATTTGCCAGTGGGGACTCTGTTTCTTAGAGTGCTACAGATTCCACTCCATGTTCAGGCATCACTCGAATCAACCCAATCCCTTACTCTTTCTTTCATAGCATCAGAACATAATACCATTTGCTGATGTGTCATTTAAAATTTCCTGTGATATTCTTGAAAATGCTGCAAGTTTTAGCTGAAAGGATGGTAGCAACTTCTTCCAGAACACCAGGTGATCCCTATTCATTGCCCAAATCTAGGGTGAGAAAAGAGAATTTCTAAAATTGCGTAAAAGCTGAGTGAGATGCTGTTTTAATGATATGTGATTCCTTTATTTTAAATTATAAGTATGCCAGATTTTTTAATTGTGTATTATTTATTGTATTTTGGACTCAACACTGGGAACATCATTCCTTCAGCATTTAGCTTAATGTTAAAAGAATGTGTATACAAATATGATAATGGATCACAAGTGGGATTTATCACAAAGGAGAATGAAAATATTTTTGTTTTAGAGAGGAAAAGTTTGGAATAAAATTTAAGAAATGCGGACATTCTCATCTTATACTACTTTTTAACATAATGATAAAAACCTAGAAAATAAGGTTTGCTGTAGATATACGTACAACAGAAAAATATGTTACATAACACCTCGTCCAACAATAAAATGAAAATATATGTGCCAGAGCCACTTAAAAAATAATTGTTGTTATATTTGTTGCTTTAAGTAAGAGTGTAACTGAGTATTTGGTTTCCAAGGGAACTAAACTCCAGAGCACAGGCCAGAAGGGAACTGTTGTGCCGTCCAGGAGGTGTCCATATGGGGCCAGTCAGGTGACACAGAACACAGGCCATACTGTGGAGCACATTTCCCTCTAATATAAACATAACTTATTACAGAAAAAAAAAGGGGGAAATCATTTATCCCCTGTTTTTCGTAGTTTCCTTCCTGTATGCTTTTTAAATGTTGTTTGTACCAATGCCGTTTCCCCATTGTGGTCCTTTACACTCTGTTCCTGGGGTTGGATCCACAAACTAGACCCTTTTCCCCACGTAGGCTGTATGGGGGGCTTAACAGAAGGTCTCTGCTAAGGATGCTGGTGTGTTTCCCTCATTCTTGCCCATTTGTCTTACACCACCAGCAGACAGTGATGCTTTGTGCATCCCAAAGCATGGAATTACTTTTAGCTCTGTATTTAGACAAGGACAACATTTCAGGTTCCTCTAATTCCCATTGACAGGAGAGAAACGCAAGAATAAAACGTTTCAGGCAAGAACGGAGTGGCAGTTTTGACTTTGAAGACCTCCGAAGTAGAGCCTCAGGCAAGAGCAAAGGAATTCCAGCATAACACGAGTTAAATATCTTATAGTTTAACTCCACCTGTTTCTTTGAATTTGGCAGCCCATGCGGAATGAATGCTTTGAGCCAAGCCCACCCGTGAAGCTGAGCTAAAAGGTCAGATTGCAGAACAGGTCACCTTTTGGTTGACAACGCTTACGAAGGAGCCTGGTTTATCCCTTTTCCAGCTAACTGGAACTGGAAGAACATAAAGGCTTGAAGTATTGTACAACTTACTTTTTAAGCTAGACCCAGTTGGTGCAGTCAGTGTAGGCCACAGTTTGGGGTTTGTCCTGTTCGATGAGGTCTCACCACTAACAAGGAGAAACAGAACGGCAGCATTTTTCTCTGTGTTAACCTGGAGTGTGAACAGGGGGAAGATTAGAGCAGCCTTTACGCGAAATGCTGTAGCACAGAAACGTTCAGGGCACCTCTCAGTCCACGTCCAAGTGCCTCCAGGTCCTCCCTTGGAGGCGCTGGTTGAGCTGTAACACTGTTTGCTTCCTAAATGCAACAGCTTCCATTACAGACTTTCCCAGGAAGGAACGGGGCTGTGCAGAGGCAACCAAGACAAGAATAGTAACAGCCCACATTACTTTTTGTAACAATTGGGTGGGGATGTGTGAGATCCTTCAGTTTCTGCCTTGGTATCTCATTTTATCTCCAGTAGTTTGACTCAAATTATGAACCCATTAGAACGGAGTAAAAAAGGATAATTTTGCTAATATTGATAACTTCTTGGCTCGTGCTTTTAAGCTATGCAAACTGCACCACCACTTCTGCCCTGAATAACCTGTCACAACAGTGAAAGGCTGTATTTTTATTCCTCTTTGTTGTGATATGATTGGCTAATACTTCTTTTTCCTCATGCTGCAGAACAGCTGGTCTGCAAATAACCCCCGTCAAAAGCTTCCAGTGGTGATACCTTCATTTAGCCATCAATTAATGGTCTTACAGAAACGTACAGGATTCTGCCACCACTAACAGCTCTTAGAGGGAGTTTGATTTTATAGTCCTTTGCTGTAATTTCTATCGGTTTCAGTGGAAAGGTCTCAATTGGGACTGCAGGAGTAGAATCCCTGGAAAGCACGATCTCTGGCACACCCTTCAGACAGCTCACAGCTGGAAGAAAGGCTTGGAAGGACCTATCACAAAAACAATCTGGCTACATCACTTGGGATAGCAGACATAGCATTTTTGCTGACTTTCAAGATGCAAATGGTGTTTTTTTGTACAACAGCTATGGGGATTATTAGGCATCAGACACATGGGACACAGAGGATTCACCTCTGTTAACTGCAGCCACCTAAACAGTAGTCACAATTAAGCTAATTGTCTAGGCTTCTTCTACTGGTCAGCAGGGAACACTTCCAGAGGTAAGGTCTTTCTTTTCAAAGACAAGTATTTAAGTAAGATGGGTGAGTCGCTGTCTAAAAGTGCTTGCTTTCTCTACTGATTGGAGAGGGAGCCTTAATGATTAATTTAGATGGCATGTGTAGCTTTTAAACTGGAGTTAAGTAGAAGGAACATCATCTGAAGGGTACCCAGGCTGAGATGCCTTCCAGGAGGCCAACCCCAGTGCCCAGCTCTTCCAGTTCCTCCCAGATCTGGCTTCAGGCACAGAGATGATGGCTGAGAACAAACTCCCTTGCTACTATCTGCAGTTTCCCTAGATAAGCTCACATCCAACAGCACATTTTACTTCAATATAGTCTCTTGGTTCACAAACTGAGAGACCCCACTGTGTAAGGGTGTTACAGCATCATCTGGTCCCAAGAACTTAAATTTTCAGGAAAATCTCTGTAATATTTTGAAGATATTAACTCTAACATTAATGATAAATCTTCTACATCTTTCTGTCAAGTAGGCTAGAAAGCTACAGGAGACTTTTCATTATATGGAACAAGTATAGCTGACAGGATTATTAGCAGGGTTCTTTTTACTTTGAACTTCAGTTACATACAGACCAGCCTAAGGGCTGAATACATTATTCAGTTTCTAAGTATGACACAATGACCTTCATTTAAGTCCATGACCTTTGGTAATAATACCATGTTTATTTACACTGATGGTAATTTTGCATTACAAATTAAAAAGATGGTGAAAAGAATCAGTTTTTAAAATATGCATTACATAAAAATACTAAATATGTTTTTAAATCAGCTAAACTATTCTGTACAATTATTCTAAAGATTGCTACTGCAGATTTCCATTCTCTGTCATATATTTATTAGTCTCTAAATCTTACAGACTGATAAAATATAATCTAATAATGTCATTTATATTGTTATAGGCATAAATGAGCTTTAAAGGATTACATCCTTTGGTATTATGTTTTTCAAAGTATTTTTTTCTTAACTTCTTAACTTAATAATTAGGTGAAAACCTATATATTTTTTTTACATCATTTAATGTGACATTTACATGAAAAATTCAATCACAGATATGAAAGAAAATCAACTGGTATTTTGATGCATCAGGAGTTAATCTCTCAAGATTTAGAATATCCAATATTTATATCTGAGCAGGAGCCGCTGGGAGGCTGCTTCAAACACAGTATATTCTGTCAATCACTCCTTATACATATGGTTTGGGATTACTGAGCAAACCAGAAGTGGTCAAAAGCTGTAGCCAAACCAAAATGTTTAATGGGAAACAGTCCTATGGAGAAGATAATTCATTGCATTAGCGTCTTCCTCTTTTTTTCTGTCCCTTTTATTAGCACACACTGCCTACTTTGCCTGCTTAGAAATCAACAGCCAAGCAATGAACAAAGAGACAGTTTCATAATCACAATATTTCAAGTGGGCAGATGCCTAAAACTCATCGCATCAATTAAAAATAAGCCCTGCAGTAAAATTCTCATTGGCCAAGCCGTCTGCCTAAAACACCGGCTTTTTGTCTTCTTATCTAATTTGTGTCTGTGTCACATCCATTGAAAGCCCGTCATCTGTGGTGCCAAGAGCTGTTTCAACTTACAAACAAATCACGGAGCCCGAGCCACGGCTCAGTCTGACCCAGCCACCAACGCTCCTCGAGTTCATGCAGCTCAGCTGCCGGATCACCCGCGGCCGTCACAAGCTCCTGGGCGGTGGCAAGAGCTGCTTCTTCGGGGCAGTTTGAGGCTGATCCCTTTATTTGCAGAAGCAGAGGAAACATTCATTTCCCGGGGTAACAAACCGCCGCGGTCAGCCTGTGGGGTCTGCGCAGACACGCACACGTACAGCCTCAGGGAGGGAGCCTGGTGCTGATGCCAAGGAAATAACTTTTAGTTTTACGTAAACAATGAGCGGTTTCGGCTCCAGTTCCTGCTGCTGGAACAGCCTCCTGCGTGCAGCCCGTGACAGCGCTCTTCAGACACCCTCGCGCCAAGAACAACCCTTAAATCGTTGATGACAGGGAAGGTTGAAACAAAATAGGTCTTGACACTGAAAAATAACTTGATAAGCAAAATAAGTACAATGAGACCCATAATTTGCTAATTACAAAAAAATGTCCTTCTTTTCTGATGCATACAGTCTTTTGCACATTTTAATTCAACATTAGACATTGTAATGTGATGCTCAGGCTTGGCAGGGAGTGATTAACTCCATTTTGCAGAATGTCCAAGATTTCTGAGTTCAGCTTGGTTTCAGTGTGGAACAAGCCCCAGTGTTCCCTTTACGCTCTGAATCAGCGCTGTGGTTCTCACCGGAGGCAAGATGGGAGAGGTCCCCAGGCCAGGCTGCCCATGGCAAGGTGCCTGGTTCCACTTCCTTGTCATCTCATCATAAGAAAGCACATTTTCTTCTGGGATGTCTTGCTTTCAACAAGCTGGCAAATTTTGATAGAAATGGTTTTGCTGGAATTTTCTTTGCCAGCTCTAGTGAAAGTGTTTATAATGATTACATGTTAGCAAAGACTGCAGACTCAGCAGAATGAGGAAAATCAATGTTCAATTTTTTAACAGAGGGAAAGAATAGAGAAAAGTGGCAAATGGGAAAAGCTAGATTTAATTTCAATTCCCAAGTACATCCATCTCTTTCTTTTTACAGCACCGGAGCACTGCAGAACAACCCAACAGGGCTACAACAGTACCAGCAGCCTCGGGTTTATGTTGTGAATACTGGCTCCTTCTGGAGCCCCTGGCAGGGAAAGCTTTTCTCTACCTTTTCACACGTCGGTATTTGATCTCTCTTTGCTGTCCCCAGCATCTGGGGTGATTTTCATCTCTCCCTACCTGCAAAAGCAAGCTCTGCAGGGGAAAGAACGAAGCAGGAGGCTGTGGATTAAGGACCCAGAACCAAGTTCCTGAAGCAGTTTCGGCTGGTAGTAGCTGCCCTGCTGTTTAATATCTTGGCATGGTTTCCCCTAGCATTTCACTTGCCAGGCCGATTTGAGAAGCCTGAGCCTTCCTCCACAACTCAACCCTCCCTGCTCTAACTTGGGTGGCCTGACAAATCACCTGAGTGTCACCCAAGTGTAAGAGAAGCCTGCCTCCCACTCCTCTGGGATGTGGCAGGAACGCATGGAAATCATTCTGGATCAGAGGCAAAGCTAATCTCCTGTGTCCAACACTCAGACACCCTTCCTCCAGTGTTCCTAGTGCTAATCTGTGCTGTCAGCCAACCCACGGGGGGTTTGGGTGACCTGGCACTCACATCCACTCTGTGAGAATGCTCTGATGTCAAATACACGGCTACATTGCGCCTCCTTTCATTATTATTTTTAGGACCTCTAGTGGCAGAAAGAAAAGCATTTGTAGAGAAGATGATCTTGGAAAGCTCTTCACGTGAAAGTTAAGGCATGAAATACAAGTTTGGCCATGAACTCCAGCCAGTAAAGAATGAATGCCAAAATGCCATTTCTTTAATTAACATTCTGGATTTTCTCCAGGAAGAGTTATCTCATCTTTTTCCTTCTTATACAGGGTACTGCAAAAGAGTAAACTGAAATGGAACTCTCTGTTTGTGGAGGGAGCTATGTTTTTTTTGCTAACCAGGGAAAATCATGGTACACTGATTTAAGAAAAAGATATCCTTTCTCCCCTCTGACACCCCAAAAAACATCCTACTACTCTCTTGAGCACAAGTTGTCCAAATCCAGGGCTCCTACTGCATAACTCAATGGAAGACTAAGGTCTGCCAGGAAAATATCCAAGACATAAAATATATTTATTGCTACTGGTGATTGTTATTTTATGCCTGTCAGTAATCTTTTTAGCAAACAGCTATCCTCAATTATTGATATTTCATTGTGGGGTTTCAAGGTGATTCTGTAGATGAGAGGTTTAACCCCTAATTTTCTGTTTGTCAATAGGAGTACTGTTGGCATGATGAACACTGGAAACGTACAGCAGGCCATGAAACTCTGCCCCTCCAGATAACCTGCATTTTGGCCTCTGACAACAAAACCTGTTGGGTTTTGTCTGCAGGCCTTAGCCGGATCATTCCAGCTGTGCCAGTACCATCAAAACCACCCCAACTTGTGTGGATCTAGTTCTGCCAGGCAAGCAATTTCCACCTCTGAACTAAGGAGAGTATTAAGCTGCAGAAAGGGCCAGAGCTATTTATACCAATACCAGGTCTCATCAGTGCAATTATGTTACTGAAAGTGTTTAAAACACACCTGGAAAATTAATAAAACCCCTAGATGTGGACAAAGTTTACATCCAGTAAGACTCTCTATAGGAGAGTCGTATCCTTTTTTCTTGTTTTTGGCAGTAGAAAGACAATCCTAATGGAGAACACAGGAGAGAAAATAACAGCAGAAGTGGCAGGACAGAGGAGGTTATTTCTCAGACTGTGAGAATATGCAGGTGGTCTTTTGTTCTAGTGAGACCAAGATTCCACTTTTTCTGGCTGGACATGTCAGAAATATGCACAAATCTATACTTGAGGCTTTCTCCCTGCCCTATTTGAGAGTCTCATCTCACTTAGCTTTCTGGTTGCTTTCTGCTGGACTGCCTATAATGAGAAAAATGATAGAATTTC
The DNA here is from genome assembly GCA_025769975.1 of Gallinago jamesoni. Lineage (NCBI taxonomy): Eukaryota > Metazoa > Chordata > Aves > Charadriiformes > Scolopacidae > Gallinago > Gallinago jamesoni. The sequence continues at coordinate 34,876,381 of JAOQGH010000012.1, forward strand.
CACCAGTAAAATAAGTATATTGTGAACTGTGGACAGTCTTGGAATTGTCATTTCTTGGCAGTCATGAGCAATGAATTACAATATGTTGCATCTGGGGGAAAATACCGGAAAGAGTCTGCATGGTAAAGATCTGGATAGTGCAAGAATGAGCAAAAGTAAACAGTATTTCACATTGATAAAACACATTTGACAGGTTTAAAATACGACAGTCAACTCAGTAAGAAAGCAGAATATTAAAACTGAATAATTTCAGATTTTCTGAAAAGGATGTGCCTTAACAGCCATTGTGCCTCCAGTCGTGGGTGTAGCTCCTTGGATCTCACTAAGGCATTTTGCCCCTCAGTTGGTGCTGCACAACTGCTCAGGAGCACCAAGAGCACGTGGAACACAGCAGGAGTGCGTTTGGGCCAAACAAAACAAGCAAATAGAAAGAATCCAGCAGTAATGTATAAAAAAAAGAGAAACCATACTCATTACTCACTGAGTAAAGTTCCCTGAAAAATTAAGTTTTGGGGCAATCAAAAAAACTCACAGACTGATGTCAAGTGCCAGCCTGCACGGAGGAATTGTGCAGGGTGAGAAATACTGTGATAGCTTATACTGACTTCTTCAGAATGAAATTATTCATTTCATAAATGCTGAAATTTATGAATGCGTTTCAATTAACACTTTTTGACCAAACTTATTTTTATGCATTTAAGATTGTTTCTCCTCTTTCCTCCCTATTTTTCAGTCCAGCAAGAGATAAAAAAACACAAAATGGGAGCTGGAACTGATGAAGAGCAGTCACAGGATGTGCCCTGTGGCACTGGTCAGGATGGCGTCATGACCTGAGAATTCAGGGTTTTGTCTGTGGTGCTGCCTCACCCTGAGCTGTAACAGCCTCAGACGTGAGTGACTCCGAAATGCACTTGCCCAGCCTGATCTTCTGGCTGACACAGTGAAGCAGCAATTGAGTCTGAAATATTTATGCAAGACAGTCATGAAGGGCAGAAAACCCAGAAATTTATTATTTACTGCACATGTCCTTTATTCTCTGTTCATGAGTAATTCATTTAAATTATGCCCTTCTGTGGGGTGAAGTGGATCTGAAGTAACATCCCCGAAGCTGCCTGAGCTGCTCCAGGTTTGAGCAGCCGTGAGGGATGGTAGGGTCTGCCTCGGAGCATTTTATATGAGCTCTCAGCGGGCTCCCTGTGCCTGAGGCTCAGAGAATCCCCAGCCAGGTTAATCTTCACGAGCTGCCTTTGCGAGGCAACCTGCAAACGTGTTTACAGATCTGGCACAATATTTTCTTATTCCTCAGGTTGATTAACCTGTCAGAAATTAATCTCTTTCCTCAGACCTCTATTTTTGCAGGTGCTCCTTGTATAAACGCCCAAACTGTACAAAAGCGAACTAGACAAAATGTGCAGACGCTTTGTTTGGCATGGAAAGAAACCAAGGACACGGCCCTGCTACGATTGCAAAAATAAAAAAAGAGTGTGGGGAACTTGGCCTTCCTCAATGGAAACTCGACATTTGGGTGGCCCCGCGGCAGCCTGTGTGGGGCTGGCAGTCCCTGCCTCTGAATGGAGGGGCTGGGCTGAACCTGGACCCCTGTCAAACCCTCCCTCCGCGGGACCCTGCGCTTGGCAGAGGCACTGACAGGAATTCTCTGGCTGAGACAGCGCAATCACATCCCGTTAGCTGCAGTGTCTTGAGACGGGGAGCCGGCGTTTGTCTGTTAGTTTAAAACACTGAGAAAGTTTGACAGCAGTTGTTTGGCGTTTTCACCGGTTGCTGATTTATTTGAATTCTCCTTCAGTTATGAAAATCCCACACTTGAAAAAACTATTGGAGTGGGGGGAGGGCAAGGAGGAGGGATTTGCAAGGCTTAGAGTGTTTTCTAGGGACCAGATTAAATTCTTCCAGTGCGTATCTTCTATACATCATCCCTCGCTTGCTGTATGCACATGGGATAACCACACAGCCTGAACTGCTGGGTTACTTGCTAGGTTTAAAGAGAAAGAAACTAATTCTGAGATTAGTGCCTGGAACAAACAGCTAAAGCGGGGAAAAAAAATCCTCCGCCCCTCTCATCAGCAGGAGGAGGTGGGCCCTGTATCTGTGCATGCCCCCAAACCACCCCACTGCCATGCGCTCCCAGTGGGTATATCCAGAAAATCCACATAGGAAAGGGTCAGGGATCAGCCCTCTCTCCCACTCACCCTTGCTTCCACAGCAAAATCCCATCTCTAGATTGCCAAGCAACTTGCAGCGGAGATGTAGGGATCACAGAAATATCTTTTCATGCCCAAGGCAGGATGCCAGCTTGGTGGGCCATCACCTGCTCCCCCTTGGGCCTTACTGTCAAGGGATATTCAAAACAGTGTCTTGGTTCCAGCTAACAGCAGTGCTTGGCCTTCATGAACCCTCCCTGGTGTCCTGGGTTGAGAGACACAGAACTAACTTTTCTTCTAATACCGGGGAAAATTGCATTTCTAGAAGACTCTAGTGTCTGAATTTGTGAAAATATTTACTTTATAGCCAGCCAGGCTCTGTGGGATTCAAGGTCTCAG
>JAOQGH010000012.1:34883805-34918244 GCA_025769975.1 Gallinago jamesoni
GGACTAGATGGCCTTTGGAGGTCCCTTCCGGCCCAGATGATTCTATGATTCTATGATTCTATGATTCTATTCTATGAAATACCTACCCCTACAGTTAGCCTCATTTGAACATTAAATTGGAATAGAAATGGGAGTAAGATACTGGGAACTGTTTCTCTTTGTGACAACACATAGCTGTCTGTGCACTTTCTTAACTGAAATTTTGAAGGTTTATTTAATCAGCATTTGTTAGACAGCCTTGGTAACCTAGGTAATGTTCTTTATTAAACTGATGTTCTGGAAAGGAGGTAATTTTTTTTTGACTGGTGCTGAGAATTGAAGTTAAAACTTGTGATGGAGGGAAGAAAGCCAAGGTATTTACATAAGGGTCCTTAAGGACACCACGACCTCCCAGACATACAGACAAATGGAGCAAGTGCAACGGCTGAAATTAGTGGTCTCATGACCTCAGCTCCTGGAGGTCCAGGGTCCCTGTCATGGACTTCTGGAGCAACTATTCAAAACTAATCATGTACGCCCCTGATATACAGGCACGGGGAGTCAAAAGTACACGACCTTCTCAGCAAGTTTCTTTGAAATGCAAACAAGAATCTGACTGCTCAGAGAAGCAAGCCTCTTTTGGTTTAATGAAGAGCAAATTATCTTCCACTTCTTCCCATAAAATTCTGGCAACAGAGTATATTGCTTGTTTCTAATATTACATGGGAGTTTAGTGGTGTTTAACAGCATTAGCAATTTCAGAGCTTGCATATCTGAAGTTGATATTGTTCTACGCTCTCTAATCTCCAGTAATTACAACTTACTCCATTAATGTTCACACAATGCTGTTTTCATCACACTAGACTCCTCTGCGGAGTCAAGGACCTAATCAAATACGTAATCAATCAATCTGCTAGTCAAATACAAACAGCAAGTGAAAGACTTATTTGTGTCCTACACAATGGCCTTTTTAGAAGAGAAGTGAACCATTTGTTTCTAAGAACATGCAATACCCAAGTAACATGTACAGGGCCTGCATACTGGGCAAGGGCCTGCCGCACTGTGAACACACCTCGTGATCGAATTCCAGCAAAGGAACATTTCTGATGGGTTACTCAGATTGCCCTGACTGGTGTTTTGGAATTACACGGTACGAAGAACTTTAAAAAGCTGTCTGAAATCACGGGAGTCAAAGGTTTCTTACAAGTTAACAAAACACACAAGTGGGTGGCTGTTTGGCTTTAGCATCGCTGAGCTTTCACAAAGGGTGAACTCTGTCGCTACAGAACTCCACTCCTCCTGTACTCAAGTAATTAATTTTGCTAAAGTTACTGTTACCATTACCATGTTAACTTAAAGTTACCATTACCTCTGTTTTAGATAAGCAGGGAACACTACAGAGAATCACTTCAAAGCTTGTATCAGTGCATGCCACGCAAAATTAAATTGATAAACATTTTAACAAACATAAGGAGTATAAATAATTTTCTACACCAGTGTCATAGAAGTCTTAACAGTACCTTACCTTCACTATAAAATTAAACATGGTCAAATTACTTCTGTAAAATCTATGCACCTTTAGAGATGCTACAGCTGGCAATTTACTTTGATGTCATTCTTTCAAGCATACATTCCCTGGTGTTCCATTTGAAACTTACTTAGTTTTATGCAGGAGACATGTAAGAAAATCCTTAAGGTATTTATGCAGTAGGAATTTCAATAGAAACTTAAATAGAGTTCCTGTAAATCTATAGATACACTGAAACCCTTTTTACTAGCTAACCCAAAAAAAATCCAGTATCATTACAACAGCAATAGCAGCAACTCAAGACCTCAGGAAATCATTGTGACTAGTCACAAACAGAAGAAGAAATAGGCCATTACAACCACTGGTGCAATTTAAAATATCTTTATTTAAATAGTCAAAATAAATATTTGATAAGATATAGCTAACCAAAGTACCACAGCTATTTATTTTTTTCTTGAAGCACAGATTGGGAAGTAACATGAGCGCCACCTTCTGGTTTAGACATGAAAACACTTTGGGTTGTGCATATTGCCCTCTAACTGCACACTTCTGACTGAAGGGCTTAGGGGTGGTTTTTTGTTGTTGTTGTTTTGTTTTGTTTTTTAAGAATTAGAATGTTCCTCTTCAACATTCACAGAATGTTGTGGGAACAAAAATAGTTAAATCCAAGAATTCAGTAAGACTTGCTTATCTTCAGTGCCTGGAACAAAATAACTACATAAGTGCTGCACAATTATTTTTCCCAAAATTTAACTTCACAGATGTCAAATCCTACTAAAATACATGTATGACCATAATTTTAAATAAATATTTAAATGCAGCGGATTCTAATACAAGAAGTAGTCTTGGAATCAATGTGCTTTGGAGTATGTTCTTCCAATTCTTTCTAACATAAAAAAATCCTTTTTATTAAGTAAAATGTGTGCTCTCCCATCCAGGAAATGACAGAAACTAAGAGAGGAAGACCGAGAAATTCAGCAAATGTGCTACTACAAATGGCACAAAGAACTGCAGCACATTTTATATTTGCTGCAACAGTCAAATCATAAAATTGTTGAGAAAATATGAGTAAACTAGAATCTGCTGTGAGTTCAAGTCCATTTGTGCATTACTAGCTGTGCAGGGGTAAAACAAAAGTTGGACTCCTTTTATTTCACACAACATCCACAAAAGTACATCATTATTATGTCTGAGAGTCATTTAATAACAGCTACCAAAGCTGTTTCAAAGCAACTGCAATTTAAGAAATCAATTTGCCCTAACTCAGGTGTTACATCCACTGCAGACATAAATACAACTGCAGTTTCTCTATGCTTGCAGTAGTAAAACCAGTTTACCAACAGTGTTAGTTCTGGGTCTCTTAATTTTTCCCCATATTAAGTATCAGCTGGAAGTATGTAAGCCCACATCCTGGGTGATACCACAGTGTGTCAAAGCTGTAATTCTGTATGGCATCATGTCATACAGACTTCCGTATTTTGTCTCTCAACATTTCAGCTCGCTATGCCATTTCACAGATACACACCCACGTGCCTGCTTTTCTCCATAGGCTAAGAAGCCATTGCTAGATAAATGATGTAATTTCACAGCTCTGCACATTTCTTCTATATATTGACTTCCTGTCAACTGGGATCACACTCCTCCAGTCTTCTGGTATACATATGGCAACTTTTTTTAATGTACCACCCCTTTGAACAAAACCTATTCATGCGTGGATGTCCCAGCAAATTCTCATTCAAATTATGAAGACAGTCAGTTATTGCATTTGCATCTCACAGCAGCGAGCACTTCCAGGAAGAGGACCATGTCTTTTTCTGCAGGTGCCATCCCCTTAGTTATTCTAAAGCAGCAATGGTTTAGGATGTATTCATCAGCATTTAATCAATTCCTTGTTTGTCAAAGGTTCTGCAACAACTTCATCACGCATGAACTGTTCCTAAAGACAGCAAATAGAGTTTTAGTTAATTTACATTATTTTTGGATTTACTCTCCCTCAAAAAAAAAACCCAAAACAGATAAGCATTTTGCTTTCTAGCCTGAGCATAGCTAGTATGAAGCTGTCTCTCCAAACACGAAAGCCATAAAACATCTACTAAATAAGAAAAACTATTACGTTAGCTGATAGGGCTGCTAGAGTCATAGACAGATCTTAACATCGCAGATGTTGTTTTGTCAGTGTTCCACCGCATGCTCACACAAGTGGGCATTAGGAAGGATATGGACTTGATGGAGCGGGTCCAGAGGAGGGCCACAGGGGGATGGAGCACCTCTGCTACAAAGACAGGCCAAGGGCGCTAGGGTTGTTCAGCCTGGAGAAGAGAAGGCTCTGGGGAGACCTAATAGCGGCCTTCCAGTACCTGAAGGGGGGCCTACAGGAAGGCTGGGGAGAGACTGTTTACAAAGGCCTGCAGTGACAGGACAAGGGCAATAGCTTTAAGCTTAAGAAGAGCAGATTTAGATTGGATATTAGGAACAAGTTCTTTACAATGAGGGTGGTGGAACACTGGAACAGGTTGCCCAGGGAAGTGGTTGAGGCCCTTTCCCTGGAGACATTCAAGGTGAAGCTCGACGAGGCCCTGGGCAACCTGGTCCAGTTGGGGGTGTCCCTGTGACTGCGTGGGGGGTCGGACTAGATGGCCTTTGGAGGTCCCTTCCGGCCCGGCCCGTTCTCTTATTCTATGTTTTAAACCCCACACACGGCAGCAGAAGGAGACCAGAAAAACAAGAGATGATGAGGCAGAAACCAGAATCACAAACGAAACAGCCACGAGCTCACCCAACGCCACCCCATCTTTACCAGGGACTTTTAAAAGCGGCCACCTCGCCTTCCTCAGGGGACGGCAAACCGAGCCTCGACTTGGCCGACCCGGCGCCGGGGGCAGCCCCCTCCCCGCACCCACCTGGTCGTAAATGACACGCAGGATGAGGGAGCAGCTGGGGCAGGTGGCCACGTCCTCGCCGTTCTCCAGGTCCTCCTGCAACAGCCCCCGGGAAGGAGACAGTCACCGACCCCGCCGCCTCCCCGACTCAGGCACCCGGCGGGACCGAGGCCTAACGCCGCCTCCCCCTACCTCCCCGCCGCCTCCCTGTCCGCCCGCCCGCCCGCCCGCCGTTACCCGCGTGATGAGGAAGCGGTCCCCGCAGGGGCACGGGTAGCTGTAGGTTTCGGTCTCCTCGTCGTACTCAAAGTCCTCGATCTCCACTTCATCGTGGAACACCGCCATGGCGCCGGGGGAGGGGGAAAAGGGACGGGACAGGACGGGGCGGAGCGGAGCGGAGCGGAGCGGAGCGGAAAGCGCACGCAGAGGCGCACGCGCTCTATCACGTGACGAGAAGCAGGGGCGGAGCGAGGCGAGACGAGAGAGGGGACACGTGACGCGGCGCCGGGTAGGGGGGTAGCTGTGGTGGCGGGGCGCGCGCCATGGGGGTCCGTTGGGGAGCAGTTGTGGGGAGGGTGAGGGGCAGAACGCGAGGCGGCGGGGCCCTTCACCCTGGTTTGTCCCCTCACGGCGGCGGGAAGCGGCTTGGTGGCCTCGGCACCACTCTCGGTGGTCGGTGCCATCCGCTCCTCGGCCCTGCCTGTTCCCCCACCCGGCCTTCCTGCTTGACCGCCTGGCTGGCGGCGCGGCGCGGCACGGTGTGGTGATCCCGAGTGGCTGAGGGGGGACGTGGCAGGACACGCCGCCACCCCGCCTTTCCCTTCCTTCCCGGGCCGAGGCGGCAGAGCGGCCCTCCGGCCTCCTTCGTGCTGCCCCGTCTCTTTCGTCTAAGTGCAGGCTTTTCCCGTGTTCCCCTTTCATTGTGCCCCTTAATGCTAGGTCAGGGGGGAAAGCTTTTTTGGGTAATGATTTCTAGAGGAGGGACAGTTTGGAGGGGTGTTCCTTATTGATCTATAGGGTTGCTTTTGGTAAAAGATGTCATGTTGCTTCAGTGTCCTTGCTTCCCCTTCAATTCTCTCTTGCATTAACTTAAATAGTATGTTGCTCATGGGGGTAGTAAAAGTTGACTAAAAGTAACTCTCTCCCTTCAGATACTGATGTAGGACTGAGGAAAAGAAGAGATGAAGTTGTAGATCTCAAGCGACACTAACCCAGGGCCAGAGGGTAAGGAGAATGAATTAATTGCTAGGTTTTAATTTTAAGTGAAGAAGGGAAGGATGCATATACAAAAGAACCACTCATTTCTGTCTGCAGAGCAAAGGAAGACGAGGAGCATTTGGAGTGGCTGTTTCTGTAAGGGCTTGGGTAAGAAGAGAAGAAAAAAATAAAGAGGGAACATCCCACCAGGCAGAAGCACTGTGCGTTTTGGAGGGCAGGGAGCTGCCAAAGAGCTGGATGAGCCAAGAAAGCTGCCAAGGTGGCAGATGGGGGAGAGGCTATTTGCATTTTGTAAAAGCGTGACTCAGACTTGTATATGGTACAGGAGAACCAGGACTACTTATAGGAGATTTTGGAATTTATTAGTTACAAAGTAAAAATTACAATTGTTTTTTATTGTGCTTTTTAAGGATTGGAAAGTGATTGATGATAGCGTAAATGGAACAAGTATCTTTAACTACTGTTCAAGAGTTATTTTTAATTTAGAACAGGTTCTCAGGCTAAATAGTTAAATAGTTAAAACAGGATCTTACAGCTCTGACTTCAGAGTTGCAGCTACTACAATAAAATAAGGATGACATCTCATTTTCAGTATTATTTATTAATAATGAACTTTTTTGTTTGTTTATTTTACATTTTCATGTGTAGAACTGAACGTGTTTGCTTTCTAAAATGAGAACAGTGAAAATGAGAATAAGGCTGGTTTTAAGCGACTGTCATCTTTAGCAGCAGAATTAAGCTAAGTACATAAAATAGACAATCCAGAGTCTTTGTACTGGATTTTAAAGTTACGCCACTTAATTTACCAGCAGATGTCGCTGTGTTTAGTAGCGATTAGTCGTGAAAAGAGTACTGAAGAATGTAAGGTGATTTAAAAAATATATGAAAAAAGAATAATTAAATCTTTATTCTTAGTCCTTGGCCTGTGAAGCAAAGTGTTGGACTTTGTGGTTCATTTGATGTTGTGCTTATTTAATTAGTCACAGCTATTGGCATAAACAGCTTACATAAGAATGTCCACTTTCAAACATCCTTTGTTTTTATTTTGAATTAGTTAACGTGGTAGAGTGAAAAGCTTGAAAAGGAAATATAGATGGATATAACCAAGATCTGCTATCTAGGAGACTCCAGATTATAAAATGATCTCATGAATTTGAGTGACACAATGATTTCTAAGCACTCAGGGTTTATGGACTGAACATGCTGATGTGGAGGAATGCGAGTTCTTCATTAGATGTGTACTTTGTCTTGCTAAAATAATTTAAGAGTGTTAATACATTTGTTATCAATAGCTCCTACACATCTGCATGGAGAAAGTGCTAAAGTATTTTGTTTAAATCTGGTACTGTGTATATGGTATGGCAAAAAAAATGTTTAAGTAATTTTGCTCACTGGTGGGAGATGAGTTTTAAATAATTCCACTTCAAAAAGTTGCAAGCTGCTGTGGAATTAAATGCTAAAATGCTATTAAAAATTATGGACAGTTAAAAGCCGCAGGAAGTATTTCTTATGCTTGGAAGTGAGCATTTTGGATAGTTATAGTAAATGTATTCCATTTCTGAGCAGCCTAATTTATGAAAGCTCTGCCTCCCATTTGTACAAGATTACAAACAGGACAAATTACTAAGTGACCAGCCAATGCAGCTGTTAGTGAAAACCTAGAGAGTATAGGCTTGATTAGTTTAACAAGCTGGATCGTTGCCATTTCAAAGGATTCAAAATGAAAAACAAAAACATTTTGAAAATAAATTACGTGCTTTAAAAGAATGCAAGAAAATAGATTTAAATGGAAGTAGAAGATTAAGAATCTTTTAAAGAAGTAATGGACTGCATCATAGAAATAATATGATAATTGGATAGGTGATGATAATATGATAGAGAATTATGCTAATCCATTTTAGGAAAAACAAAGGCAGATTTACAAGCAATGAGAAATATCTCTTTGCTCCCTATGAACCTGTTCCTACACTTTGTAAAGGAAGGATATTTCTGACTTATTTTTAATATTGTACGTGTCAGTTTATTTTTCTCTGCCATAGCTCTATTTGAGTATGCAGTTTAAAGCTTCACACCCTGTTTCCACTGGAGTGCATGTCTCTGCTATGTGCTTAACTGTGTAGAGGTGTAGGTATGAGGGATTTACGTGTTTTTAAGTAAACCTGTAAACAGTTCTAGAAAACCAGAATGCTTTCTTTATGAAAAGAACGTTTGCCTGACCTTCTTTCAACCAAAATTACTGTTTAAGCATTGAGAATCGCAGATGTGTTGGCTGGAGAGGACTTCTGAGGGTGGCCAAGTCAAAGCTCCTACTTGGAGCAGGCCAGTTGCCAGCACTGGACTAGGCCAGCCCCAGGTGCAGACCTTTGTACTTCTTTAAGTTCATGAGGTTTCTGTTTTCCAGTCCTGCAGTGTCTCAGTGTTCCTCTGAAGTGAGGCCCCGTCATTCAGCACGTCAGACATCCCACTGATTTAGTATGGTACATTCTGTCTCTTCATCCAAGTCAGTGATAAAGTTACTGAACGGTATCGGCCCTGATAACAACCCCAGCATACTCTGGGGTTGAAGCCATCAAGCCTTCAAGTCTCTTCTGTGCCCAGACAATTTTCAGTTGCTCCAGCAGCCCATCTGGCCTCAGCTTCCTAATGTGTATGCTATTGGAGATGGTGTGAAAACCACAGGAAAGTAAAGGTATATTCATAGAATCATAGACTGTATCCACTGCTGTCCCCTTAGCTCTGTGACCAGACGTTTCATCACAGTCAGTGTTTTGATTTGCCAAACATAATTTGCCCTTGGTAGATCTGTGTTGAATCTCCCTGATTCTTAGCTTTCACACAGCTACGGGAACAAGCTCTGAGCATTTTTCCAGAGACTGAGGTGGTGCTGACTGGACATAGGAACTGCTTATTGCATTTTGTAAAAATGACCGTACGTTAGTCTTCTTCTAGTTAATTTCAGACTTTCTCTGCTGTTTTTCATAAGTAATAGACAATTGTCTCACAAGCATGTCAGCTGTGTCTCTTAGCAACCTTGAGTATAACCCATCTGGCGCCATGCATCTGAATACATCCAGCTTCTCTAAGCGGTTGCTGGCCCCACTCATCCCTCTCCCCAACACTGCTGGTACCAGCAGAAGTCCTGCTGCAGGTTTTGCCTGTGAAGACTGAGGCCAAAAAAAATATTAAGTACTTCAGCCTTTTCCATATCATCTGTGAGTAGGTTGTCTACCCCTTCAATCCTTGGCTGTGTATTTTCACTTCTTTATGATTCTTTTGTACTTTTAAAATTGTTTAGTGCTACTTTATATGTCTATTACTACTTTTAACTCCAGCTGAGCTTTGGCCTTTCTGATTTAGTGGAAGAAGTAGGGTGAAAACAAGCCACGTTAAACAGTGGGTATTTTATTTAACAAGTATTTGTACGGATTTTTCAGGTGCTGGTGTTTCTGAAGACGGCCTAGTCATCATGGCTCATGCTACTATTTATGTGGGGCTTGCTGCTCCTAAATTATTGAAAGGTGCCTGCAGATTTTTTCCTAGTCATTCAGCATCAGTGGTGTTGAGACACTCTGCTTTTTGTTACTGCACAGTGAATGGGTAGGTTATCCACGTACAAAAACTTACTATTTTTTTTTAAAAGAACGTCATGGTATCCCCGTCAAAATGAAGCTGACAAATTATTACAAACCTATAAATATTTACTTAACTCCCAATTATATATTTATATTAAGTTTTTATTTAGACTTAAGCCATCCGTTGTCTGGACTACTCTGTTAAATTGTTATGTTAATAGAAATTCCTGTCAGGAAGGGACAGTAGCACAGCTGTCAAAATGACAATTATCTTTGTTTGCTTTTTTTTTTTCTGCAGCACAATAAAACCAAAAAGGAAAATGGATCATCTAGAGAGGACAGCAAATAATTTTCGCCAGGAGGTTAGTGTTCTGTACTTTAGGATGTAATGAATTTATTTTTAATATTTTTTGGTATGAAGAAACTGGATAATTGTATTTGATTCTTAGGCTTCATTTTGTCTTTTACTGGAGTCTGTTTTAATTCTTTTTCTCCTTATTTTTCATATTTGGTATTGCTGTAAAATACGTGTATTTTGTTATAAAAACTGTTGGTGGCAATTTTACTTTGCTGTTTATTTTGTTGGACAAAAAATTTAATAGAATTCTGGTCAAGAGTCGATTATGATAAGTAAAGAAAGCACACCGATACCTATCATCTCTACACAGGCTTGTCGGATTTTTATGGATTCCTACAATTCTGCTTCAAATTTGAGATGAAAAAAATATGACAAATGTCTTTTTATAACATAGGAGGTAAGATTAAAAGTGCAGACATTTTGAAGGGAGTGATGATAGTTGTGAAAAGGATCTTATTTTTTTGATCTATTTTAATTACAAGTACAAGGAAGATAGAGCATTGTTCTCTGTCAAAATCCAAAAATGCTTATTCTGAATCTCATTTTTGTGCAATAAACATCCTTTTTCATTATGGTCAGAGGTGAACATGAACATAACCATACAGTTATTTCCTCTCTGTAATTAGCTAAAGTAGATGTTTAAAATTTTTAAGTACTCGAAGAATATTACTTCAGTTCTCAAAAGCATTTCACTAGTGAAACAATTCTGCATTTTTCTTAGACTTTTCAGGAGAAGTATGTCACTTTTTTGACTGAAAAAATTCTGTCTAATTCCCAGGAGTTGGGAAGCAGTGCCCAATTTTTTGCTGCTGTTTAGTGAGCTTCTCTGTCTGAAGGAGTGGCCATTTGTGACAGGCCAGTCCTCTGTGTATCACACAGCAATGTTCTCAAATGCATTATACGGTTATTAATGTGCATGAGTATAGTTGAGAATAAGTTACAGGCCTAGATTAGCGTTGCTTGTGGACATACAGCTTCTCAGGTGCATCCGATTTATGCCAAATTAACTCAGTAACACCGACAGAACGAGTATGGAGACAGGTACAGACAGATGCACATTCTTGTTTGTTTCCAACATGAAGAAAATGATTGCACCTGAGTTTTGCAGCCATGTGTTTTTTATCTTGGGTATTTCTGATTGCTTGGATGCTTTCTTTTTTTGCTCAACGTAAATGCCAGGTAGATGGAAAATATGTGGAGAATGGATCCTCATGAGGTTTTGAAAGCTCTGAGGTGGTACAGGGAACTGTGTAAGGTCTGAGGAAGAGAAAGAACCTGTGTGGGATAGGTGAAGGAAAAGGGCTCAGTTCTGGTACCACAAATTCCCTGCATATCAGAGGATTATGCTGTTGGGTATTTTTAATGCTTGATTTATTCTTTGTTACTTTGACTGCTTTTAAAATGAGTTTGCTTTAAATTCTCTGCTTGGTTTTAAATTCCATATAATCAGCAGTTAGCTTCCCTCAGTCTATACTGCCTTATTTGGCCATTTCAATCCCGTAGAAAGATGAAAAAATCATAGGTCTGTGTTGCATTAGTGTGCTTGCTACACAGTATCACTTGTTGGAGAGTGGTAGTGGGAAGGACCAGGTCAATAATAAGTGCCTAACACTTTCTTGAAATACAACAGCAAAGTCTGGAGACCTGTGTCCTCCTCCCTCTCACTTGAGCCTTGCTCTGTGTCAGTTGGATACTCTTGTGCTGGTCCAAAATACTGGTTGAATGTCTTTGATCACTCTGATTCCAATTCAGTTTTTGTAATAACTTTATAAGAATTAATTTTCCAGTGCTCTGTCAGATCTATCAGCAAAATAACAGATTAGGGAGGATACTGAAGAGTAAAGAAGGGAATGAAGAAGGTCCAAACTTAATGTCCGTTTCCTGCACTTAATGGTTCTTCTGATGGAGAAACCTTTAAGTCATGTATCTGACACTTCTTTTGTTAACTTAGAGTGATTGCATTCCCCATTTAGTACTGTCTGCTAAAGTGGAAAAGAAATGTATACTACATTATTTTAAATTGGCAAATATCCTGCTGTTTAATGGGACAGTGGACGTGTTCAGATGTTGCTTTATGAATAAATTAATTTCCTGCCATGTGTTTTAAATTGGAGCATAGTTGCTTACAGTTTAATTTTTTTTTTTTTTATCTTATACAAATGAGATATGGTAGAGTTGTGGTGGTATTGTTGGTATTTCCTAGTGTGGTAAATTACATCAGTCTTTTTTAAGAGAGTGAAATCTGTATAATGGCCTGTGTAGAAAATATTTACGGCATTACTTTCTTTGTAGAGGAAAAAGGTTCATAATTAGAATTCAAAAATACTTGGAAGAGGAAGGGCAGGGAGGGGAAAGGATGAAAATCCACGTTGTATTGATCAACATCAGAGTTTAAGTGGGGAGCTCCTCCCCAATGATTCTGGTGCAAAATCTGCTTTTCATTTAGAAAGACATCATTTTTCATTATTTACTTTTTTAAAAACTCTTTAAAAGTGGAATCCTACAGCTCTTACGTCCCCTCCCATCTGGTTGCCAAACAAAATATCTGTGTTAACTTGCAATGTATGCTTGTGTTGCAGTTTCCCCATGTTCATAAATCACATATGTGGTCAAATGGGTACGTGTCTAAAAGCAGTAACACAAGGCTTGTTGGTTTTATTTCATTAACGCATTACACATTAATGCATAATCTTTTAGTAGTGCATTTAATTACTTAAATAAAACCAGATACAGATCCAGAATTCTCCCTGGGACTTCAGTAGCAGCTGATCTTTTATGAGTTTCCTTTGTCAGTGTTTATATCAGAGATCTTTTTGCTTTGTTGCTGGAAAGATACAGGAGCGTTTGCCTTGTATAGATGTCAAAAGGATCTGGAAAGTGGTAACTAGCAATCGGTTTTCTTTAGAGGTATGTTCTCTTCAACTGAAATAAAAGAAGTTTGTATACAATCTTAGAATAACCCTGACAAAAGTGACAGACATGGTGGACTGTAAGTAGAAAACCATTTCGCCATACAAAGTGGAAATAATATTTGTGCTTTAGGTAATGAAATGCCACAGATGCCCCTCGCTTCACATTTTCTCTCGTATACAGATTCTTGAGTGCTTTTGCTGCAAATGATATCTATGTAACACAATTGTTCATTTTCCTTTTGTTAGGCAATTTCACAAGCAAAAGTGTGTGGAATCACCAATGAATCGGAGACAGTCAAAAGACTTCGTTTGGCTATCGCAAATAAAGATTTTACTTTCAAAGCAGGACAGTGGTAAGATCTTCTGATATTTGAGAGGAAAATTACTAACAGAAGTCCACTGTAACAAAATATTAAAAGGTCTTTGATACTTGAGCCTTGGAAGAAATCATTAATTTATATAATGTGATGTTTTATTATTGAGTGCTCTGTGAAGTAGCTGATATTTCACATAATTTTAAAATAGGCATTATTAAATATGCTAAAATTAGTTTTAAAAGGAAAAAATATATTCTTTAAATGTTTTGTTTGATTGTTTCAGTATTTTCCTCTGGTCTATATATATTATGTTGTTCCTTCAACAATACTTTGAAGTACACTGCAAGCTGTCTTTATTTACTAGTTATCTTCACAGTGGAGCCGAGACTGCTGCTGATTTGCAAGTTACTTAGTTTTGGTTTATAATTAAGTCAGAATTGCCTGTTTGATTTCTTCTCCTAGAAGTTACCACTGAAAATTAAGCTTGTTAGGTCAGATTAATACATAAATATAGATAGGCAAACTTGAAAATAAAATACTTTGAATTATTAAGCCTTTGAAATAATTGGTAGTTTGTTTAAGCAATTTTTTTTTCCCAGGGAAATAGTGTCTTTTCATGTTTGTCTTCCTTCCTTGTTAAAAATTCTCCCACTCAATCTCTTCTTTTTTTTTTTTTTCATAAAAATTAATTGAAAACTATGAGTATTTGCTTTTGGCATTGGTCATTTAAATGTTCTTAAACTTTTGATTGGCTTGGGCCATCTGAAAGTGGACTTGCTGGAATCAAAGTATAGCTGCTAGGGTATTACAGCATATGTTACTCATGTAGTGTTAATATGCTGGCTTTTAAATTTAGAACCAGAACACAAGATGTTGATTGCAATAATTTGTTTGTGGAGTAATTTGCTGCAGTTTTTGCACATGTGCAGTGACTCACATTAAATTCTTGCTTGCCAGTACTTGGAAAGTGCATTTACCCTCCAAAAATGTTTAGAAATTATCATGCTGAAAACTGAAAGCTTTAATTATAATTACTCTTTTTCATTTTCTTCTTCCTTGGAAGTATTCGAAGGGATACAACAACTTTTACATTCTTGTAGCTATAAACTGTGGTTGCATTTTTTGATGAGCAGTACAAAATACCAGACCACAGTTTCCTCAGTAGAAAAGGCTAACTTGTTAGAATTTGCTATAAGAAGATGTTACAGCCAGAGATTTTCACTAAAAAAAAATATATATTTTTAAATGTTCTAATTATCAAGTTTTTCAGAAGCAAAAGTGAATTTGTTTTGCAAGCACAAATTGGTCTTTATCTGACCTCAAGTAATAATGAATTGTTACCCGTTTTGATTTGCTAAAACATGCATTGAGATATATTGATATTATAAATACTTTGAAGAAGTAGCTTTATGGTTTTAATTTTTCTGATCTCTTCTTCCAGCAATTGCTAATGGTTCTTCTTTTCTTAAAGATTTGGCTGAGGTAGCCTTTAAGATGAGGGAAATGAAAAACCACTATAAGATCTCTGTTTTACATCTTTTTGCACCTCTCTGCTGTGGGTTTATGTAGGTTGTTTTTTTTTCCCTACAACTATTCTTAGCAGTTAAGCTGCAACAGGTAGTGTTTCTTCAGGAGTCCTCTTATCCTCCCTACACACAACTAAGATGAGACAAGCCATCAGAAGTACAAGCTAGTCCACTATAGTATACTATGCACTGAAATCTTTCATAATTATGTAATTGGGAAAGAAATACTTACATAGAAAGAAACATTAGTACTTCAGAAAGATAAAAACTATGTTTGGTTTAGTTTTACAGCAATGTTTGGGTTTGTATGTTTCCCCACCAGGCACGAGTAATATTTCCCTTATATATCAAGCAGAACATTTTGACTTGAATGTAAATTGTTATTTTACAGCACAAATGTAATTTTATTTTTTTTCCAGTAATGTAAGTAGTAAGATTATTTTCCACCAGAGGGTGGTGAAGAGCTTTAGTAGCATCTTGAGGTGTTCTTTGATAGAATAAATGTTCCAACACTGGAGTCGTCCTTTCTAATCTCTTAGATCCTTACTGCCAGGAAGGCTGAGCCCCATGGTCAGTGGGGCTGCAGAAACTGAGGACAGCAAAACAAGCCTTCTCAACTCTTTTTTGGTTGATGACCTTCCATTTGCACTCAGATACCTTTATACACAATCAAGTTTATTAGCATAAAGTTAAAAATCCTATCACTATAGTATTGTGTCTATCACACGTTGTATGTTTTTTTGAGAGAAAAAAGGGATGTTTTTCTTTGAAGGGTGAAGCTTTGTGTGGAGTAAGCAGGCAAGATTTTTTTCTTTTAAAAGTAGTGAACTATTCAAAATGCTTCTATCCTCCCTCAAGAATTTGTGATCGCCATGAAGAATACAGCCTTGCTGTTTAAAGAATGTATCTGTGCAGTGGAAGCCAGTGGAGGCTGTATTTCTTGTTGCATTCTCATTTAACTAACAGCGATCCAGCCTAATTCAATCTTGAATCGAATAATGGTTCTCTAGTACTTGGCAGTTTCTTAAATTGAGCAGCACAATTAGTTTTAAACATTATTTTTCTTTTGAAATACAGGGATCTTATGTGCTGTAGAAAGTGGAAGTATTTCAAGATTTATGCAACACCAAGAAGTTTAAATTTCAGATCATAAACAGGCTCCTAGCTTTTTCTGATACTATTTGGAATATCAAAGCTTTACTTTGATGAAAATTAATTATAGCCCGTGTAATAATGGCTTGCCTTCCATACTCTGTAATTGCTGGTGTTGCAAAAGCTTAGCTATATGTTACCTTCCAATCTGTAGAAGCTCATACGTAGTTGACTTTAATTTTAAAAAATATTGTAGTAATTTATTATTAGTTCAATTTTCTATCAACTAGGAAAAGATACCTGCCACCAGAGGGCACTGCAGTTCAATAGGTAAAGCAGTTCTGCTTCTAGTAACTGATTTTTCTCATAAGAAATTTTTTGATTGACTGTGGTTTTACTTCAGATATTTCATCTTCCTAAGAAAATAAAGTGTTTAATCAAAAGTAATTTCCTTAAAATTAGTTTTCCAATCTTCTTATGTCTGAAAATTGAAGAGCCCATCAAAGGGACCGAAAAGAGTGAGATTTAAGCCATTCTGTCAGACCATATTGTATTTTTATTTTAATATGCAAAAAATTTATTTAAACACTTTGGATTCTAGTCTGTTGTAAGATGTGGCGTCTAATGCTAAAAGCAGAATGGTCTAAAAACCTTTAGCAAAGGTGATGACAGGTTTCTAGATTAACATAATTCTAAAGAAATGGTGTTATTCAAGATTAAGTCCTTTTTTGGAAAAGTTATGTTATGGAAATGAAGATGTCTTTGTAAAGGAAGGATAATTGGAACAAAGGCAGCTTTATTTTTTTTGTTATTGTTTTCCATGTTTGGGGTTGTTGTCTTTGTGTTTTGTTGTTTGTTTTTTTAAACCTTTGTTTCTGGTCTATTTTTAGGGTTGATTTCTTTATTCCTGGAGTATCTGTAGTTGGAGGATTCTCAATATGTTCAAGCCCTGGCCTGTTGGAACGAGAAGGAGTATTAGAGCTGGCAGTAAAGCACACTGTTCATCCTCCTGCTTACTGGATTCACGCTGAGGTAAATGAGATTAACTGTTGATTGTGAGATTTGGATTATTATTTTTTTTTTACTATTCTTTGGAGGAGGGGTTTGAAGAAGGTGATGTGTGTGATTTTACACCACTTTTTGCTATTGACTGCAAAACTGTTGATTTGTTCAACCATTTTTAATACAATGTACATCTTAAAACCTTTTATTCAGTAAGGGACCAAAATTGCATGTTCATGTGGGAATATGGTTATATATATGGCACTCCACTTGTGCTTGGTGGATTTACAGTGATATTGTAGTTAGTGTGCTTAAGGATTCTCACTACTTTGAAATTCATGAGCTGAAAAATGTTGAAAATCCTCTGTTCTAACTTGTATCCCTGAGAACAGGCCGCGTTACACATAGCAAAATTATATCTGATAAATTGCCATAATTCCTGGCTGTTTCTACAAATACAAACTGGAAATCATTGTCAGATACAAAGAAATATAGATTATTAAGGGGGAGCAAAGGGAGATACTTCGATCAGTTTTTCTGAAATGATAAAACAAGAGAATACTTAAGAATTTCCACAGCATTCTTTTAAATATGCAATATTTTTATAATATTGACATAACCCAAGTCTCTATTTTTGCAATATTAAAAGTAAAGTCTGACACTTTGACCTCTTGTAATGATTTGTTCATGCATTTACCCCATTTAGTTATAATCAGAAGAGTCCTATTTCTGCTGCTGATCATATTTCATAGATGACCTGGCCTACCAGCTCTTGTTCTTTTCACAACCCCCTGTGATCTGTCCTATCTACTGCCTGGCATTTGTATTTCTTAAATGTGGCTGCAAGGTTTAGATTGACAAATCCTTCCAGGTTTACAAATATTGCCCTTTTGTTCACTGGCTGACAGAGTAAAGTAAAGATTTATGCAAAGTTACTAGAATTGAGAATATCCAAAGTGGTGCTAATCTTGTAATTGGCATGTGACCATCCAAAGTATTTTAATTGCTATTATAGCAAGTTATCTGCTCTGAAACATAAACAAAATAACCTTCTTGAGGTGTTGTGTAGAACTTGTAGTGTGCCTGCCAGCAGACGACATCATACCAAAAAGGATTGTGTGAGTTTTGGTATGGCTCTTTGGAGAATAGGAAGGCCTTGCTTTGTAATTCCCAGTCTCTCCTATTTTAGGATTTTTTAGGTCATAAATTGGTTTGCTATTGCTGGGTTTTCTGGTTGAATTTATAGGAAACCCCTTAGTTAGTGGGTAAGCCTAGGTTAAACCTGATGCTGTGGAGAAATCTCCAGGGTATATAGGGACTTTTCTAGCTAAACAAGAGTGTGTGTTTTTCCTTAGGAAAAAGAAAAAAAAAAAAAGGCAACCTATAATTTGAAAAGGTTGTATATATGGTGAAAAATGTCTGGTACTTAATTTAAATTTAATTGTTTAAAATAAAGTTACTTATAAATGAAGTTGGTATGTCAGAGTAAAAGATGTTATGGGAATAGTTAGTACTCATTACTCACTTTTTCAGAGGTATTTATATTTATTCTTTAATATTACTGTATATAAAATGATAAAATTCTGTGCAGTATGCGTTATAGTTTAGGAAAATACAGCCTTTTATTTAGAAAAATGTACATTTAAAGATTACAGCATTGAAACAGCTTATAGAAATAAAGCATTTACAAACTAGACTAGAGGAAAACACTTTCTCACCATATTACTCTAGAATTTTTTGGTCTTTTTTGAAAACTGACGACATTGCCATGGTTAATGGATTGAAATACGTGGGAGACTGCTGGTAAGAGAGAGTCTTACTGTGTCATATTCCCCATCCTGATGAGCTACAGCTGGTTAAGGGGGCAGATTGGACATGAATGAGATAGCATTTTTAGAGAGAAGCAATTTCCACAGAGGATACCATATTCTTTGTCCTCCTCCTGCCCCATGAATCTGGAACGCTTCTGGATTTGTGTGTTCTCTAAAACAAAGGAAAACATGGTGGGAAAGCCTGGCAGTGTACATTGAAAAGGGAGAGAGAAATTAGTTTCAGGTAATAAATGCTGATTGTCTTATGCTATAAGGAAGGCAAAAAACTTTTTTTTTTTAATGGTCATGCTCATTACTGTAGGAGCCTCTGTGTTGTGTGCAGTTCTGTGTCAAGGGGCCTCCTTCTTCCTTCTGGTGGAATTGTTACGTTTAGACCATTGCTTACGATACAGGTGTCATTAATGGAAATCCTTTTGTTT
The DNA here is from genome assembly GCA_025769975.1 of Gallinago jamesoni. Taxonomy (NCBI): domain Eukaryota; kingdom Metazoa; phylum Chordata; class Aves; order Charadriiformes; family Scolopacidae; genus Gallinago; species Gallinago jamesoni. The sequence continues at coordinate 34,902,440 of JAOQGH010000012.1, forward strand.
CCATGACTGTTCCCTGATAGCAAAAGGATTTTCTTGTACGAAGTGGTTTTATTCTGTAAATTATTAGCTGCTAATTTTTCAGCATTTCTTGTAGCTTCTACTTCTTTTTTTCCTCTCCTTCTTTCCCACCTTCCTTCACACTTCCTTATGCTTTTTATTTTTAAACCCTAAATATGATCTGAAATGAGTTATGTTTTCTGCTTCTATTTGTTCTGTTGGCTTACAGCGATGTGGGAGAACTCACCAGACTTCTCTGTACTGCAGTTTAGTTTACCAAGAAGAACCAAATGTTTTAGTTGTTGTAGCTTTGGTTTTCCATGTATCAAAAACCATGTTGTGGCAAATTTCTGTAATTTCTTATGTACAAGTGTTGAGGAAGTGAGAAGGTCTTTCTGTAGTTTTTCTTCTGCAGCTCTGAAGTTGCAAATGCAGAAGTGGTTTTGCAAGAAATATTCTTCTGGATACTTGCTTCGCTTCTGGGTGTTTTGTATTTTTTAGGAATAGGGATGGAAAAACCTACCTCTGTGCAACTCGTTCTGACTTCCTTCTGTGATCTCATAGCAAGGCCTTTTTTGACATGACTGGGTTTGGGTAAATGTGTCATCTCACACATTAACCTAGGGTTTTCACAACCACATACTGCTGGTGGAAAACTCTTGCATGAATCATTCCTCTTTCAACTCTTATGGGAGTGGGGAGGGGAGTCACCACCCAGGCTTATCAGAAGACTGAAACTTCTGGAAGTAGAACTAGATCCTTAGAGACACTGAAGCAGATTCCTGCAGATAGCTGATTTTAAAGTACTTCAGTTTTCCCTCGATGGGCAATAAAAATAAAATAAAAAAAAATCACAGCCCAACAAGTCTTGTGACTGTGGTGCAAGAAGAATTATGTTTCAATTTTTAATTTTCGTTTTGAAATTAAATGTCTTCTTTTCCATCCTAGTGTACTCTTGACTCAGAAGTGGCTCTTCGAGTGGGAGGTGATTTCTTCTTTGATCCGCAGCCTGGTGACTCCCCTGTAAACCTAGTGCTGATAGCAGGGGGTGTTGGAATTAACCCATTGTTTTCTATACTGCTGCATATAGCAGATCTTCAGGGATACCAAGAGGGTAAAGGAAATGGATACAAAATGGGAACAGTGAAGCTCTACTACAGTGCAAAAAACACAAGCGAACTCTTATTTAAGGTAAATTAAAAGTTTGGTTTTTTTAAATAGATCTCAGCTATTAATGTATGTTTCAATCTGTTGCATTATTGCTTCTGGGACAGAAGAGCACCCAATGACATGTATTGTAAGCACTGCTTACAATGTATCATTCCCTTTGTTCTGTTCTTTGCATGTCCCTCAAATCCAGATCATGGATATGAAAATTCTTCACTTCTGTGCAGAGGATTGAGGAAGCAAGGTCACTGCTTCCTCAGGAGTCTTCATGTTGTTGTGAGATCCATCTGTACAAAGCTCCATGAGGAACTGCTAGGTTGTTGCTAATGTTTTGGAGGACCTGTTGTTCCTTGAAGAAGCAGCTATGTATAGTGTCACTTGCATCCAGCATTAGAATAGAATTACAAAGGATAGCACACTAACTTTGCTGCTTCAAGATGCCAGTTAGCTGAGTTTTCCTGATTTGACCTTTATTGTTGCAGGGACACTGGGGATGGAGCTGTTCCCTTAGGTCTCTATTCGTCACCCGTCTGCTTCATTTTGTACACTGACTTAAGAGGCTGCAAAGAACCCACTGAACTGTTGAAATCTCCTTCATTCAGTTAAAGTCTGTCTCTTGTCCTAGGATACTAGAAAATAGAACTTCAGGATTATTTAAGCAGGTTGAGTCCCACATTAGGCATGCTTTCTGGCTTGGTCCTGAGACTTCAACTCAAAAGTGATATCAAATTGTATGTGGTTCCGTATAAAGGGGACAGGACAGTGAAAGCAGGTACAAGTACTGGAGGTGCTAGTGGAAGAATGTCCAGCAGCATCTGCCTGTGCTGCTCGTCATTTCATTTCTTCTTAAGAAATTAGAAACAGATTTGTCTATTGAGTAGAATATGTCTGTGTTTCTTTTTGTTAAGCCGCCCATGGCAGACTGTTTAGTGTAGTAACTAGTTAGTAAGCAAACACATTAACACAATGAGCTAATTTACCTATTCACAGAGTAGAAATTATTTTTATTTCAGAATATTTTAAGAAATAATTTTTAGTGTTGGTTCCAGCAGTGAAAATCCCAACTAGTGTAGAATCTAGACAGTAAATGAATCTCAGTTTCAGAGCTAACTGCAGCATCTGACTGACAGATTTTTTTTTTTATTTTTTTTTACTATGATTTGAACTGAAGCCACAGGGGTTTTGGTGGTCACTATCACAGTTGTGACTTAGTGAAATGAAATTTACAGTTTACTCTGGTAAAAATAGCATTACACTGTAGTTGGTTTTACTTAGAGAACACAAGAGAGAAAAGGTCTAGTCATCTTACCAGATAAAGCAAACAATACTCAAAAAGGTCCTAACAAATGGTAAATACCATCTGCAGGGTTGTTTTTTTTAAATGGAAACCCCATATGGAAGTGGAAGGAGGAAATGTGAGCCTTTATATGGGGAAGAACCAGGCAAGGACATAACCGGTTCTTAGATCCAAATCTTACAAATTGCAACCTCTTGTGAAAAAGGAGAAGAGCACTAACAGTGTAGCTGGTAGTGCCTTTGCATTCCAGCTGTGGAAATTGTGTGTGTGTGCGGGTTAGCCCTGTGAAACCAAGCTCATCGAGTTCTCAGCGCTGAAATGCAAGAGGTGACTGGTGGTGTGGGACGGAATGCAAACATCTGCTTTGATTTAATGGCCTGTGGTATAAGCAAGTGTGTTTAACATTACAGAGAGATATTCTCGGTTTGGTGAATGCATTTCCTGGAAAGATCACGTGTCGTTTCCACGTTACCCAGCAGAGTTCACAGATCTGTAAAGAACTTCAGCCACATGTTACAGGTAAATACAATGGCATGCATGGAGATGGTATCTAAAATCTAAGTTTGATTACATCCTAAAGGATGAAGTTTAATATAATGCGTTCTAGTGTATGCATAATTTAGTATTTTTACATTTAAAGTTTCAAAATGAGATGTCAGTTAAACCTAAATAATTTCAGTGTACATATTACACTTTGGAGAAAAATTTTCCCTTTGCAGTTTTTTTTTTATTTCTAGTAACCTCCTCTGCTAATCCTAAACTTTATTTCCCACTGCAAATTTTATTCCAGAAACTATTAAGCAAAGTATTTACTTTGCGTAAGGCGGATTGCTGAAGGATAAGCTGACTGTAAGAGATATTTTGTTGTTCCTATTTCTGATGTGTTTGTGTTAGAGATACTTACTTTTTTTTCCATCTGAACGTGGGATTTCTAGTTGTGTGTAGGCCATGCTCCTCTTCAGTGCCTAATATCCCACACATTCCAACTGGAAATACTGATCTAAAATCCCAGAAGAACACTGTTTTGGAAGCTTCAAATCTTGATAGCTATTATTCTTAAACAGGCCTGGCATTTTTAAGAAATGAGTACTTGAAATACCTCTCATCAGTCATTCTTTCCTTAAGTTAATTCACGATTAATATTTCTGTTCTCATTTCCTACTTTTTTCTTTGTCAGAGGGAAGAATATCTGAAAAGGATCTAGAAAAGCATGTATCTAAGGATACTTTATGGTACATCTGCGGCCCACCTCCAATGATAGAATCTATATCCAAACTACTGTCCAACATTGGTGTTCCTAGAAACTGTGTTTTCTTTGAGAAATGGTGGTAATGACACCTGCTGAATAGGAAAGATATTATTTTGTTTATTTAATACACTGAAATGTACAGAAAATGGACTATGAATTATTTGGAAGATTTTACTTCATACATGAAGATGTCCTCAATCACGGTAGTGTTCCTTTAATTTAACTGTAATGCACTTGTAATACAGTGCTGCTGCTCTTGGGGAAAAATTATTTTATATTAAAGACATTAACTGGTCTGGGTTTTTTGATGATTTGCTTACTTTTTACGGGTGGCAGCATATTCTCACTTCATCTACTTGTTTTGTTAGTCAGCTTTTAAAAGCCTGCCAGTGCCTGAAAATCAGGTGTGCAGCAATGCCAATTCAGCTTATAATAAATAACAACTTCAGGCCACAACTTCTGAATCCGCTCCAAATTGTGGTGCTAACGTGTCAACGAACTGCCTTCTCCCATCCTAGATAATAAATTCATATTTAAATTAGTATAAATATTAATAAATTAATATTTTTATAGAAGTAGAGTTGCTGTGTTCTGACTTCCTTCTCTTGCCACTTCTTGTTAAAAGAAAAAAACCCACATTTATGCGGATTATTATTATTGAACAAAGCTGCTTCCCTCAACTCGTAGAAAACCCCATCATATAAATGTTGATAATAACAAAAAGCCATAATGAGTTAATTATTTGTATAGACAGTTCAAGTCCTTAAGTAGCAGAGTCTCCTACTGTATATTTGAAGATCTCAGGAAGGAAAATTTAAATTACTAAAAATACTAAATTATTATTGAAATATTAAAAATGTTAAACAGATAAGGCCTTCTCATTGTTAGTAGCTGTTTAGTAGCCTGGTGTTCAGTGTTTCAGACAATAGTCTAGTAGGTAATACAGCAAATTTCTTGCCATCAGCATCCCTCTGACCTGCCTTAAACAGAGGTTGCAAAGAGACTGAGCCCATCAGCTGCTCTCCAGCCTGGAACAGTGCTCTTGGTGTGAAGCACTTAATTTTTCAAGGATTACGTCCCAGTGCTTGGCCAGAGCGGCCTCCGGCCCAGCTGTAGTTCTCTCCCAAGAAATTTCAGTTTAGCCTCTAGTCTTAACGTCTTTTTGTCAGTCTCTGGTATGTTTTGCAGCTTGTAGGATACCTGCTGCTGCATCCACATTCACCTCATCTTCACAGATCTGTGGAACTGATCCCACTGGGAAACTCCAAGCCCTTGCTGGAAGACCACTGCTGTAGTTGTTGCAGAAGTTGGTTGAACAACTAACTGAAATAACCCTAGAGCTTTTCAGCAAACTGAGCTTCAAAGAGAAAAATCCATACTTACTGTGGCTTAGAACAAACTTGAGGAAACGGGCTTTACCTTGGATATAGAAGAGGTGAGCTCTGAATGAAGGACCTTAAAGAGTTGCCTTTTGGGGACAATACCATGATTCTATGATTTTGTGAGAGGGTTTGCCCACAGGTTCATCTTCTGGTGCCTGCAGCCTCCTCCGCTTCAGCCTGTGCTTCTGTACCAGGCAGCACTACAGGAAAACTGGAATTACCCCCTCAGCAGTCAGGGCTGAGCCGGAGGGGACGGCTCAGTTGAGTAGGAGGGAATTTGATGAGAGGAAGAGTCTTTCTGAGTACCCTTATTTCAAGGAATGGCTCCTTCTTCCTTCAGTCTAGAATGTAACTAGGACAGTGAGCTTGTCACAAAAAATAAAACCAAAGGGGGTTTGTGTTCACAAAGATCACAACTGACATGTCGGAGCTTGATGCTTGAAGGAAGCAGGGGTTTTTTTCCTAGAAATGTGCAATAAATCGCTATTGAGAAGCACTGGTGCCCTAAAATAAAAACCACACACTAGGCTCCTGCATGTTTTAACAGTATAATCACAAAAAGATTCTGAGAAGCCTTTAAATATTGTTTTCCTGATAACTTTTAAATCATTAAGTGGATTATGAACTGGTTTTCCCTTTTTTTTCCCTTAATGCACATGCTTTCTTGAGCAAATAACATCTCTTTCAAAAACCACTCCTCAAATTTCCACCAAAACCTCCATTTAACAAAAGGCATTTCAAAACCCTTTGCTTCTGTAACCAGCCTCTTTCCCTCTAACCTCTTTCTGTCATCCCCTGTTATACTCAGATTGAGCCCGATGGGACAAGGACACATCTCTCTAATTGTACAGGCTCACCCGCCTAAAGAGGACTATGAAACACACACACTCGCTGCACCAAAAGATGGGGAAAAATAAAGTCTCATACCTCCCCCCAAACAGCAGCAACCTCCGTCGCTGTTAACAAGAAGTTCTTCCTTACCTTGAGCCGCTCTCCTGCAGAAGGGCACAGGGCTCCCTCACTCCAGAACACGTCCAGTGGTCACAAAAGCCATTTCTGAGCCAGGAAAGTTGTGAACATCCCCGACCTCCATAGCCTTTTCCTCTTGACACTTATGAATCTTTCAGAAGCCTCTTCTTTCTAGAACTGAGTGGTCTTGTAGTGAAACATCAGTTTCACCTTATAGTCTATTATTGGTCTGACTCTGCCATAATTGAAAGAAAAACCCCAGGAAAATTAAGCTATGCAAACATATGCTGTACAAATAAATAATTGTGATACGAGCCTACGCTGGCGGGAACAGAGAGCGAGGCCTGCTGTTCAGTGGCTACTGACCTGGAGAAACGGTCTCATCACACTGATAAATCATAACATGGAATCTTAGAAAAAATGCTTATTCCTCTTAGATGGCTGTCATCAGCCAAGGAGTGATTTGAGAAGTAGACTGATACTTTTCCCAACAAAATATGAAGACTGAGGTACGTGTCTGTCTATATTTAACTTAGTGAGATGGTTTGTGAGTTAACGCCTTATTAGACTGAATCTTTTTCTCCTTCCTGTGACATTTATTTTAGCACTTTGCTGTGTGCTTATCTGGTACAACAAATATGACATATTCCTATAGGATTTGCATTCATTACTGGAAAAAAGACTGGCTATTCAGTTATCATTACATCATTTTAGTTAGTAGGGTGCTTTTAGGTGAGTAACAGAAAGCACTTAACATTGAAAAGTCTCTTTTCCCCCCTCCGGTGTAGAAGTGAGGTGCTGATTAGCGTCAGCTGCCACATCCTGCACCGTGGGCACTCCTCCCTGACAGGGGCTTTGGCAAGGATCGCCTTCCACAGCCAGAAGCACATCTCTGAGCCTCGGAGACACGGGAATTGCATCCACAATTCTTCACTCCTAGGTGCGTTGGCATTGTTAGCCAGCGTGCCTCATACTTTTGAGTAGCGTTTATCAGCAAGAAGTGATGAGTATCTGCTCTTCTTACACTCTCCAGTTCTGGGAGGAGGGAATTCCTGCATGAAAAGCTGATGGTGCTTTATTTCTGCCCCATAATTGGCTCCCTGAGGCAAATGTACAGAGTCATGGCAACTACAAAGCAAAAGCAGGGGATCCGAATGCAGAGCCCTTCCTCTGCTCACCTCAGAGACTGCGCCTGGCAGAGGAGCCAAATTAGGGGGAAAAAAAAAAAAGTATATTGGTCTGTGCTTCGCTTCATTTCCACTTTGAGGTATTTCAATGATTCTGTTTTCAAGTGCACAGATCAAATAATCGAGATAAAGTGCCAGTGAAATCATTTGTGCATTTAAACCCTTCTAAACTCTACGTAAACTATTTTAAGTACGATGCTTCAACATTTAGTACTTCTTACCCCTTAGTTCTACCCCTCTACCTCCATCCTTCATTTAATTCTGCCGCTCCTCTTTGCCACCTCATCCAGCCTCTCACATTCCCTCACTTGCCTGAGCTGGATTTTCTCCTTTGAACTTACCCCATTTAATGACTGTTGTCACGTTGAGGTGACACCAGCGCAGCTCCTTCTCCCATCAGAGTACCCTGCGGGCTCCTCTCTCAAGGACAGGCCACTCTCAGGACTGCTCTACACACCTGAGCATTGTTGGTCTAACAAGGACACCTTCATGTTAAAATACACCCAGGTGCCACTTGCACATGGCTGTTGTGCTTTGTTGGCACCAGCTGGCATCGGCAACACCTGGTAGCGCAACCCTCAGCTCCTTCCCTGTGCACAACATGCACCGGTGTCTCCTTCCCTCACGAGAGGGGCATGGGAAGAGCAGTTTGCATCCTTACGGGGAGATTCTGCCCAGTTCAGGGGAAAAAATAGGCTGGGTTTAAAATAGTGGCTCTCTGTGGCAGAGGAAAGGGACTGGCTTGTCTCTCCACCATCTGCTGGGGGTGACAAACCCTGCTATGGAGCTGGTGGCCCAGAGTAACTGTGGCTTCTCCAGGGAGAAGTCAGTACAGAGCCCTGTCCTCCCCCCGTGAGTTGCAGATCGAGGTTGTACCTTTGTGGCCAAACTCCCATTTCAGCTTCTCTCGCATCCGGTCGCTCTCTCCGCTCCCCAGGTGTTCTCAGACCCCTTGGGTCAGGTTTTCAGACACAAGCGTTAAGCTCCGGCCCGGCCCTTTCTCTTCTCCATTCAGGCTTCAATAAGGTGATGGCCTCTTGCTTTCACGTCCTTGGCCGCTCCGGTGGCCTGGCTTTTGCAAGCCCCAGCGTGGCGCTGGAGGTGGGTGGGAGCTGCTGCTGCTGCTGTGCCCCAGCCTGCCCTCCCCGGCCCCCAGCGCGTCTGCATCCTCCACCCACGAGGAGATTCCAGCTTTCGCTTCACAGTGGAAGCGACACACGACACCAGGCACCTCAACTGACCTGGAGTCACTCAAAGCCACAAGTAGGAACTGGTTATGTGGCTATAAGCCCCAAACCTCTCACCCTTTTTAAACTGAAATGAATCTTCCCAACCCTAAGCCACCCCGGCATTTACAGGAACAAAGTTTTACATCAAGTTTTCACTTAAATGAGTGCAACTTCCTCATCGAGCCTTACGTGCTCCGTCGGGCGGGTGACAGAAAACCAAGGAGCCGGTTCTCCAGCGCCAGTGATTCAGCAGAGAGCGGCTTCCCCGCCTCACCACCCAGAGAGCCCGAGATCCTCCTGCTGGCCACAACTTGTTGGCAGTGGCGCAACTACCACAGAGAAGGAATCTCCTCACGACCTTTATTTCTCTTTCGTTTTGTAAGCAGTTAAACAAGGTCAAACTGCAATTCAATAAATGCTTTATATTCAAAAGTATTTGGAGAATTCTTTCTACTGCAACACGTTCTACTAGTAAAATGTTCATTAAATACAGTATATTTTTAAACAAGATTAGTACAAAGCCAGTCCTTGAAATAGAAACCATCAGTAGAAGGATCTTACGCTAATAAAACCTGCAAACAGATACTTAGAACTGTACAGAACAGAGACCTTGTTTTTAGGTAGAACAACTGAAACAACCTATTTTGGGGGCTATTGGAACTTCAGTTTAGTCTCAAGAAACAGAACGCAATAATTGAAGAATACCACTAGAAATTAAGTTAGTTACAGTCCTGCAGTTAAACCGTTGAAACAAAAATAAAAACTCCTTAAGCAATGAAAAAAATACCAACCGTGCTTTGAGCGTGTGAAATCAAATGATTTCAACTTGAGTGCTGTTGTCCCAATTAGATGAATATTCAAAGCACTGTCATTTTTCTCTTCTGCCAACTGTGTAAATTTTAGGTGTGGAAGATGCTTTTGAACCACTCTAGTTGCACATTTGCTACAGAACATAGTTCTTTGTACAATATTTTGATTTGAAGACTCAGGAAAATGATCAGGAGCAAATGAGTCAAGGGAAAAAAACAGCAAATCACTTGCAGAGCTCTCGCTTTAGAAAAACAAAAATCAGGGGAATTTAGAATATATTTCTCACCTCGTTCCCAGATTACTTGGCCACTTCTACATAGGGATGAAAGCGGTAAAGAAGAGAGAAATAACTACTTCCTACATTTTTAAGAATACTGAAGTACGTGAACATTGGCACAGAAGCAGTATTACACGCGTACATTCGCCTGAAAATATTTTCATGTAGCTCCAAACATAAAAATGTTGGCAATTTTACTGAATTCTGTTAGGTATCAGTCCCAAAATACAGTTATTTGTATTAAAAAAACCCCTCTGTTAAGGTATTTGCGCTTTGTAAGGTCAGTTAGTGACATTTGTTGGCCCCTGTGTACAATTTCAGTTCCTTCCCACTGTGTATTTGGTAGCAGTGAGGACGTGCTGCAAAATCACCTGCAGGGGTCAGGGGTAACATCTAATTCCAATTTTAGCAGAGAGCCACTGAAAGAAGTACATTTTACCTGCTCTTTTCTTTCCTGTTTCTCTATCTGCTGAAGGCCCCACAACTACTGATGAGCTGTTGATTGGCAAAGAGAACAAACGTGAGGGAACAGGAAATTGCATTTTATATTGGAATCATCCACCTCACACAAATTTACCATGGGGTTTGTTTACCCACTGTGCCTAAAGTGGGCACACAATTTCCTTATTGCTTAAAGATCTGCAAGAGTTAATAAAATTCCGTAAGTATGCTATTTGAGATAAATAGAGATACCAGCCATCTTATCTAAGCTTTCCAATTTCAGCCTGTTTAAGCCCAAATACCATTTTCATGACACTACAAGCTTAATGACGAAATAACATATGGCACCATTAACTTCTCCAGCAAAGATACGTGGACAATAAAGTATTACAGAGTAAAATCTGACCCAGTGGAACCTTTGCCCTGACCTCGATACAAACCCAGTTTGCCAAGGTTGGTCACGGTAAAACCCGAGTATATTTTCTCTCCCTACTTTTTAATTTGAAGTGTAGCTTCAGGAGACGGCGCAGGGCATTTCCCACTCTGAAAGCGGGTAAAAGGGAATTTTGCAGTTAATTTCTGTGGGGTAAAAGGCCAGGGCCCTGCAGTTCCTTAAAATACCAAGGTATGGGAGTGCTAAGGAGCAAAGGAAGTCCGAGCCAAAGAAACGTGAGCAGTGGAGTTAGCCGTGGTAATTAGTGAGATCAGTTCTTTTTGTCTTGGCAAAGTATGGCGACTCCCCGGGCTGGTGCAGGGGGGCTGGGTCCTATTCCCCGGGGCAGCCCGTGTCCTGCCCTGCCCCGTCGCTGCCACCGTCCCACACCGGAGCGCAGTCTCCCGCCTCAGTTCCCTGATCCCCACCGCAGCCAGTTGGGCTCTGGCTGAGCCCGACCTGCGCGTCACTGTCATCGGTATCGGCAGGACACGTCTCTTCCGACGCCCCATCGTGATGGGCACCTCTGTCGTTGGTCCCCGCTACCTCATCTCCCAAGTCTATGACGTGATCCAGCTGCTGTTCAGGATCCGGCTTCCCTGCTGTTGAGATCTGCGCTTCCAAGTTTCTTGTATTCTCTGTGACCTCAAATTCCTGCTTCTCCTCCGCCATTGGCTTCTCCCTGGTACTTAACTTGGCCTTCGTGGATTTCTTCAGTTGTTTGTTGTGCATGTCGTCTTTGGAGAACCTCCAGTGAAACTGCAAGTAAGAGATCCAAAAGTTAAAGACCACTGGAGCCAGTCTCACATGGACATTTGCTTTCCTGAGTAGAAATGGTTCACGGAATTGTCAGAGTTGGAAGGGACCTCTAGAGATCATCTAGTCCAGCTATTTAGTTTTAATTCAATGTGCAAAGCAAGAATATGCAAAGCTGCACAAGAGCAGATGGAGGCAGCGATCCTGTGGAGTTCCTCCAAGGTTTTTCACCATGTTAGCAGCACCAGAACTAACACTACACCTGATGTGATATCCAAACAGTAAAATATTCTGAACCATTTGTATGAAAGGTTTTTGGTAAGAAAGCATGAAGCTGCCTCTTGCAGCACTCGCAACAACACTTAACACAGCTGCCATCTCAGAACTCATCTTTAACTACTATTAAAAAAAATGGGAACTAGCGCTACTGTGAAATAGTGACTCAACAGGTATGACATATATAAAGGCTGACAAACATGCCACTAATAGATGTGCTTCATTTGTCAAAAAATAAACGTGCCTTCCCAAGGAAAGCCAGCCCGTGTCCCAGGCCACTTGCTGAGCCACCCTGCACACCTTTGCTCAGCACGTGAGAGTGTGCACAGCCCTCGCAGCAGCAGCGTCCGCGCTGGTGGAAGCTCAGGGATGGGTTGGGACTGATGTTTGGATGGCAGAAATAGTCTCATCAGCACATTCAGCAAACTCAGCTGTGGTCCAAAAGCCATCTTTTGCAGTGAACCAGATCTGTGCCAAAGTTGGTCAAAAGAAGGACTCGTGTTCATAAATTTTTGATGTAGCTATTTATTCCTTAGTCAAAAAGCCATTTAAAACCTGTTAAGTTTATTGGATTACAAAGATGGAGCAATGCTCTTTCCTTCTGCTAGCCAGAACTTAATGTAAAAAGAAAAAAAAAAAAAAACACGCTGGCTTTCACAAGCCAGTTTTAGTTAGAGGAAGCCATCTTTCTCTTAAATATCATTACAATTTACAGAAAGAGGAAAGACAACATCTCAGTTCTAGAGCTCAACTGTTTCAAATTCAGAGACACCTGAATATTTTCCTCTTTGATTTGCACAAGTGCTGCGCACCCATAGCTCCCCTTCAACTTAAAGCTCTCTCTGATGGAAGGTAAGATCAGGGCCCTAAATGTGATCAAGCTGTAGGAGCCGCTGTGTTTTATGGGCAGATGGATGTGTCAGGTGTTCACACTGTACTTCACAAAAACACACACAGCCCATTTCTGCAGAAATAAGCATCACTTTTGTATAAAAGTGAATGAACACGATTACCTCAGCACTGACCAAATACTGCACTGGTGTGAGTGCTTCTGTCTCACTGGAGAGGACAGTAAGTTGTACCACTCCCTGCATGTTTCCTTTCCTTACTCCCGTGGCTAAACCCAACAGCAGGTGGCTGCTGTGCACACACAGGATGGGTCCGCTTCCAAACTTGCAATGGCCTTTTATTCTTATCGGCCCATCTCCCTCCTCCATCGGGTTATCTATAAACACTTTAGACATGTTGTATCACAAAGTAAAAAAAAAACCATGAGAGCCTGTGAAGTGTATGTAGAATATTCAGCAACTTAGTCAAATGCTGGGTTTGGCCTCTCTGAAGTGACTCACAACCACCACTTACAGACATCGAACTGGTCTTACATTTCTTTATCTAACTATAATCAATGTACTTCATTTTTCCTTGACCTTTGGTATGAAAATGTGCTGTAGTAATATTTGCCCTGAAATACATCTGTATATTTAATACTGCCAACAACTAACTCCTTTGTTTTGTCAACCAGACATTGTTAAATAAGTTTTTATATTCCCAAATGAAAAAATTTAAACAAAGTTTTGAGTCATCTGGATGGTATGCATTTGTTATTATAATGCAAGAAATCGGTATCATACTAATTTCTCTACTTGAAGTCACACAATTGCTTATAGGTTCCCACCCTTTCCATTAAAACCACACACAGTGGTAGGAAAAGAATGACCAAATACAGGCACTCCAACCCTCATCCCAAGATCCCTTTAATCATCTGGAAACAAAGAGAAGAAACAAGAAAGATGGGCTTTGTAACACATTCACAGGATACTCTGGGCCTCAGCTTTGCCAATGAGAGAGTGTAAATCCTAAATCACAGTCGTGCTCCTGGCGGTTCTCTCCTCCTTCAGTCAGTTCAAACACTGCCCTGGTCTCCACTGCATCTAAAAGACGACTTTCACAGAACCTGGCTCCAAACCAGTGAGGGGTTTATAGATGAAAACTATCTGTAGTTATGCAAAATGCTGGGTGAAATGCTCCTTGTGCTCAGCTCTGCTGGGCGTCTCCTACTCTGGCGCAGGGTCTGCAGGGCCTCGGGCACACGTTCCTTCGGGGACATTTGCCCAGCCCGCGCTCGAGGGAGTGCACGGAGCTACAGCCAAAACCTGCCTGCGTTAATTAGCAACCTCTTCATCGTGTGGTTTCAGAGATCTTCTCCATACTTCACCTGGCTTTTCTGATCCCTTGCATACTGAAAGGCAAGGCAAATTCAAATACTGTAGGAAGGTCGGCACTTTCCCTGTTTCCAGTTTAAACCAGTCCTTGTATTTCCCTCTCAGCTGCACAGCGTGACAGGTTTGGGAAGGGCTTCCCACAGCTACACATTTAAAAATGGAAATGGGAACACATATGTGTATCCACATACCTACATCATTAGCTGTCAGCTACGTTCTTAGGTAATTTAGCTGGATCCGGGGAGCTTTTTTTGGTTAAATTCTAGCAGAATTCATTAACGCACAATAGAAACACCAGCCAAGATCAGGCCTGCCCCGAGCTGGCTCTATCGAAACACACAGCAAGAAAGAGAGAGCAATTTATATAGAAAAGACAGGCAACGGGTGAGAGAAAACAGTATTGGTTCCACCTTGCAGACAGAGAACATGGGCAGAGAACTTTAGGTCACGTATGGAGGTTTATGGCCCAGCCGTAAAGAGAAGTCAACATCTCTTCTGCTGCTGTCAGTCCAACACAGAATGAAATGCAAGAGCTTTCACATCATTTGAGCATTTTTTGTTTCTCTCATTTGAACAGTTCAATTCCTTGGATCTTGCTACTGTAGCACAGAAACATTGCACAGGCCATTTTTACTTTGATGGAATCAATTACAATATTAAAATATCTCAAACGAAAACCAAAGAAACCAGGAACTCAAGGTTATTTACCTTAGATTCTCTCTTCTTTGCTTTCTGGGGCAGAGAAGGTCTCTGAAGAAATACAATTTGCTTTGTAGATAAATTCCCCTCCCTGAAAAGACACAAACGCACACTCCTGAGAATGAATTAAATTCACATCCAGCATCATTCAAAGCAAAAATCCATCTTAGTCATTTATTTCTGCAGGTCAAAAAAGAACAAAATGAAGAAAGCCCTAAACATTCCCTGTCCCCAGTGTCTTTGAGCAGCCCGGTATTTTTGGGGGAAAAAAGAGCAACTGTTCAGCCTGATAGAGCCTGTCAGCCGGTGACATACTTTTGCTGAATGTTTTAGCATTAGTGTGTAAACACGGAATAAATAGTTTGGAACAAAATCAAGAAACCCAAGTGCCCCGGTGCCCGTGTGAGCAGCGTCTGGGCGACACGGCAGCGCTCCCTCCCTCCCTCCCTCCCGCGGCAGCCATGGGGAGCGGGGCTGGGGGCTCCCTGAGGGTCTGCAGGAGGCTGGGCAGGAGGCACAACCAAACCCCCCAATGGTCAGGCTGGGTGGGTGCCCTTCTGCACCGCCTGACCTGTGTCACTGGAGTTATAAGTGGGATACAGGAAGTTAGAAGAGAAAGAAAACCATATTTACCTTTTAGAGACAGGGCTTACAAATCACAATTACGATTTTCCATTCATTTCTATATTTAAACATAGACGAAAAACTTAAATACCATTTTTCCCCCAGCACAGATGGCCTTTACTTTTTAGGCTCTTATGTGTAGGAGTAGTCTTCATCTAGATCTTACGAAGAACCAGGCACATTTTTACTCTTTTAAGATTGAAAAAAACATGACTGATTACTGATGAATATATAAATCCATTCCCGACTAGTGAAAATCCAGAATGCACCACCTTCACGATTGACAAGTGGGATGATTATTTTTCATCACAGTTATGAAGAATATTCTTAAATGGCTTGCACTTATATTTAAAAACTCAGAATTTTAATATTAGCGAAGTAGACCACAGAACGATTCCATATGCCAACAAGGCTACTAGATTAATACACTGATCTCGTGTGGTTCTGCTCAGTTAGATGGTGAATACCAGCAGCATTAGACAAATGTTGATTAAGAATAAAGTAACTTTTCTTCAGATGAGCAGCATCTCACAGAATCACAGAATCACCTAGGTTGGAAAGGACCTTTTAAGATCATCTAGTCCAACCAATGGAAAAAACCCACAAACACACCCCCCAACCCCCCCGACACACACACAAACGAGCAAAAAAACCCCACACAAACCCCACACCACGCCCAAAACAACAGCAATCCACTATAATCCATATCCCCGAGCACCATGTCAACTCGTCCCTTGAATACCTCCAGGGATGGTGCCTCAACCACCTCCCTGGGCAGCCCATTCCAATG
>JAOQGH010000012.1:34918344-34984370 GCA_025769975.1 Gallinago jamesoni
GTAGTTGTAGAGAGCAATAAGGTCTCCCCTCAGTCTCCTCTTCCCCACACTGAACAACCCCAGCTCCCTCAGCCTCTCCTCATTAGGCTTGTGCTCCAGACCCAATGTTATCACGCCAAATGTTATCACAGGTTTTGTTCTTGCTCTAAGAGGAGTCGTTGAGAGATTTGGGGCAGGACTTTTACAATCAAGGAGTTCACAGAGAGGCAGAAACAATACCCTGAAGATTCATGCGGAAACCATGCTGCCACGTTGCAGTATGGCAATACCCCGAAGATTCATGCAGAAACCACGCTGCCACCCTGCAGCGTTTCGCCCGCCAGACAGGTGCTTCCTGCCACATGTGATGCTCAGAGAAGCCAGAGAAAAGCTGCAGCAGCGTCTGCAAGAGCAGCTGCCGCCCGCAAGCAAGGAAATCCAATGCTGACTCCTCTTGTAGGGACCGTGGTGCTCATACAGCCACTGTCCCGGCCAAAAGGCAGTGCCCGTCCCCTGCCTACCTGTTTGTCTTCACAATGGGAGTAGGGAGCACGCAGGTCAGCTGCCAGCCGTACACGGCGAGGGAATTCAGCAGCGGAACGTAATCTGTCTGCACTTCCACTCCCTGGGAAAGAGAAAAACCAACAGTTAGCATCATCACTTGGGAGTGTGACATCCAGTGTGACACCAAAAAACCAAAAACAACCAAGAAAAAATACATGTGGGGGTTTTCTGGTAGGGAGAAAGGGAGTTTTTGTACTTAAGTGGGTCATCTTGTATGTTCAGCAAGGCAGGAAGGAAAACGTTCAAAAACACGAGAGACAGGACCAATCACCCAAACATCACAAACTGTTAAATGAATTTGTTTAAAATGGTAAACATCTGTGATCTTGTTTTTACACTGCCTGACTCATCCATCTAGCTTTAGACGATTCCAGATCTGAGCAGGACAAATCCACTGTATTTTATCAATTATCTCCTCCCAAGCAAAAAGATATCCAAGCAGTTAAAAAAAGACAACATTGCTTTGCTCTTGTCTAGGCCAGAGTAAATCCTGGAGATCTGTGCTGAAATCAGTTGGGTTACTCTGTCGTCATGGATCAAAAGCAAAATAGCCAACAACAAAAAAAAAATTAAAATGCAGTACAGGTCTATTCCTTCTATCACCTACAAATGCACATTGCTTCCTTGTTATTTTGAATCAAAAAATCTGTGGGTGAGACCAAAAATGTTGTTTTTCAGTGCATTAGTCTGGCTGCAGTGGCAGATCTACCCAGCAGAGCCTTGATAATTCTCTTTCTACTAAATGGCAGACCCTGTAATTCGCACAGAAAAAAAAACTGGTGGTTTCAACAAAGAATGCTCCAGTGAGGTGTTTAATTGCCAAGACTGCCAATAATTTAACAAATAGATGCAAGAGCATATTTACTAGTTTTTCATTTGAATAAACACCACACAGGCAAATGGTAACTACTAGTCTCTACCAATGTAACTATATTCCATTGGAATAACAATTTTATTTGCCAAAAAGCTCAGGCACTCATACTGGTTTCATGTGCACGCAAGGAGTTTTAACTGCCAATTCTCAACACTGGGTAAGGCACAATAGTTTTGCAGCTCCCAAAAATCCATTTGTTCCACGGTAATAAAATAGTCACTTGATCAGAACTAATCCAAATCCTGCTGTAGTTATTTCAAGGTATTTTAGTGAATTCCAATCTCAGCTATTCCTTTCTTCCAACTAATGTAATTTAGGTCACTTGATATCTTCATAACTGAATGACTGCCTGACTATACCCATTAAAAACCAAATCATGAGTACAAATGCAAATAGCTGAAGAAGCTGTATCATTCCTGCTTAAAAAGCAAAATGTTTAAACACTCTACTCCAGAAAGTACATACAAGAGAACGCTCTACTCATGTTTCTGTACAGAGGCTTTCAGGGACTTACAGAGATACTGCTACTTAGAACATCACCATGTACAGACCAGAACTGCTACCTCCGGGAGAGGAAAGAGATGTCCTGCAAGAAGACAGCAATACCACTCATGTCCCCTGAAGTAATCAGCATTTATCCTACAGCTGTGATCGTGGTAGATTCAGTCTCCTCAGATTCCTACCTGCCTTCATAAAATGGATACTTCCACCCTCCTTCCAGTATTTCAAACAGAGTATCCAAGGGTAATGCAAAAAATTATGACATATCTAGATGTCTTTAAGAGCTAATGTCTCCAGTAAACACATTAATAACACACTGAGATTTATGAGACTGGTCAACAACGCCCTCCAAAAATAAAGACAAAAACATGCAACATGAGCATTATAAATAAGGTCAGAGCATCCACCATCACAAGCCTGCCATGAGGCACCTGGAAGAACACTTAAAAGCATCTGACCAAAACATTCCTTCCATCAAAGAGCATTTGTAGAGGAAAAACCAGAAGGAGCTCACTCATTTAGAGGGTGGAAGACTAGCAGGTCGGGAAAGACTGGCACAGCAGACCTTGTTTGTGCCCCAAGCAACATCTTATATTGCAAAGAGGATTCCTGTTTTGAATTCATTGCCTGAGGTCGTTGATTAGCAAGGGGAACCTTCTCCTTACATCAGGATGTGCAGCAAACGTCAAAAATCAGAGGAAGATTACAGCAATGAGGAAGGACATCAATACCATGCAGAGCTCATTTGGCTGCTGCAGAAGCCCGATGGTTTGAGGGACGCGCTGTCGCTGCTGCCGCAGCCCCCTGTCCCCGCAGGCTCTGAGCAGTGAGACAGGGCTGGCTTCCCACCCCTCTGACTTGAGAGGATTCACCATCATCTGCAGCAGATGATGCTGTATTGCACAATCCCAAGGGTGCAGAGAGGAAAAGAGCAGGTAAGCACATTCAAAAGGACAAAGTTATTGGAAAATAAATTTAAGATTAAACTAGAGTCATTTGGGCTTAAAGAATTGCAGAAAAATAATAATCTGGAAATGTAAAAAACTCTGTTGAAAGAGTGCTGCGCAACCATTACAAAAAGGTGACCTCTTATTTTTGGTGTGTGCTGGTCCCTGACACCCCAATCTGCGTGTTGGGCTGTTTGGAGGAAGGCAGAGGCACACACCTCCTCCGGCTCGTCCTGCTCCCTAACACGCTCCCTCTGGCTCCACACCAGGCTTCGTGGAGGCAGACACCGCACCTCTTCCCGGGGGAACCACCTCCTCCTAACAATTGCCTGCCTTTGAAGATGATAGACAAGAGAAAGAGTCACTCCTGAATAAACAGGTGAAATTCACATGGGCTTCAAGCTCCTTCCTTGCAAATACCGGTATAATTGAAGCTTTTTTTAAGACCCCAAGAAATGACTTCTTCCTCCCCCTGATGAATCGCTGGTCGTAATCCTATCCCACGACTGGAATGCGGGTGCCAGCAGGAGTCACAGTTATACAGACCTTTAATTGGTGTCACACTAAATGCTTTCCAAAGCAAAAATGCTTCTAAACAAACAACACACTGGGGATCGGGTGCAGAGGAAAAGAGTCATCTTGTATTCATTTTATATTTAATACAATAATTAAAATTATTTCATCTACCATTGTGTCAGGCAATGGAAGTAAGATTTCAAACATACAGTTTCATAAAACGAAATTACAATTCTCTTTCTAGCTAGCAAATATTGGATTTGAACACCAGCAGAAGTAGAAAGTACATGCCAGAGCTCTACTGAAAAAGAAGTGTTCAAATAATGCGTTTCAAACTGGGAGACATTTCATTCAGTGAAAGGGTGGAAAATTTTAATTAACTTGCTTCCCACTCTCCTGTGGATGATAAGTAATCTCTGATCACACCTTGAGTGTCAAGAAGCCAGAGTGTATTGAGCTAGGATTTTCCCTTGACTTGCATCACATGAAAAGAATTCATTTTATTTATAGTTGTACTGTTTGTTTTCAGTGTTTTCTCCTTTCACAGTTGCTTCTGCTCATTAGAAAAAAAAAAAGATTAAAAAATGATAACGATAATATCTAGGGCAAGCTACACAAACAACTGCATTAACAATTTTTCTTTTCTTTTCCCCCCTACTGCGGCAATTTTAACCACAGCAAGATAATAAACAAGACGACTACTAAGCTCTTGTGAGACAGAAAGTTCTTTAGAAATCATTCTTTCCTGGGTTAAATGAATGTGATTTAGTTACAAGGCAGTTACGGACTGTCACTATTTAATATTTTTTTTCCAACATGGATTAAAGAAGGGAAGATTGAAAATATCATTAAATAAATCTTAATAAAACCTTTATCAGCAAAACCTAACAGACTGTGTACTAAGATCTACAGACAGATGGCAAAGAGGATGGGAAGGAAAAAACAGGAGTTGCTTTAAAAGTGTAACCTACTGGGTTTTCGGGGGGGGGGTGACGGGACGACACGACACTGCGTTCAAACCCAGCTCCTTCCAAAAAAAAAAACAGAGGAGAAAGGCTACAAGGGTGGCACTGTGCACCCCCAGCCAGGGCTGGCTACTGGTCCCCATCACTGCCAAAGCCAGTTCTCCTGGGCACTGATGGGAGGACGAGGAAGTGGCAAAGGTAGGACCTGCACCTTAGTGGAAAAGAGGGACAATAAAATGAGAAAAATTGAATATATGGGCTGCCTGAGAATCACCCCGTAAAAGCATGCAGCAAATGTTTTATGTTTGCAGTAACACAGCTGACAAGGCCCTAAATTTGTGCATCATTTGCCTTTTTCCTTTTCAGACTTCTTCCAAAAGGCAGTTTCTGCCAATAATATAACATTATCTATCCATTAAAAACACTTATCGAAAGCAAAAGAGAATTTTCGAAGTGTTTCAGCACTAAAACTTGGACTATGCTCCTCTAGTATTGAGCTGCTCCTAAATTTTCCTGTGTAACACAGCACAGCACCTCGCGAGCAGACACTCTCTACGCATCTCTCATCTGTTCAGCAGAGGGGTGTGGGATGGCTCCTGCACCCTCAGAAACCACCAGTGGCTTTGGGCAGCAGATGGGTCACTGACCAACAGAACAGCTGCCAAACTGGGACCTTAGTGGAAAGCTAATATAAAAAAAAGTAGAAAGTCCATAGGCAGGCTTTTCCCTCATTATTCTGGGCATATGTAATTTAGACTTATTTATGATTACTTAAGATATGTGAATTCATGCACTGTGAAATATTTTTGAGAATATAATAAGGCTGTAACACTGTACGGGGTAGCATCCTGTTAGGACAGTTCTTCTGTGATTCAAGACGTATCCAGGCACAATTTCAACACACAACAGGCTGCTGAGGAGCTGTCACATCTCTCCCTACATACAGGGTAAAATGAAAAAACAACTAAAGATCTCTCCTGTGCCCACAAAGCCCACTTCTCTCGATGACTTATGAGGATGCAAATCCTACTTTCTAGCTTATGCATAAACTAACAAAAACGTTTGAGTGCTCCTGATATCGCCTGTACCCATAACACAGAAGCACATTTACACAGAAGCACAATTTTGCATGGATGGAAGCACAGGATAGGTAGCAAAAGCTCTACAAGCTGAACGTGTCAACACAGAGGGCTCTCCACAAAGGAAGCATGGAAACATCTTATGAAATGGGTTAAACTGACTATTGCACAGGCAATGTACATGGGATTAGGTAACTCCACATAATTAGCTATGGAGCACAAGAAATGAATATGATCTAGCAATCCATCAGTATGCTTCCTTAAATAACTCTGGAATTTTTAGTTTCACAATGCCTGCAACACTTGTACACTGTACCTTAAGGTAAGCACTGATTTTACTGTTTGCCCATCAACTGTTTTGGGGAAAAAACTCAACACAGAAAAACACTACCCAAGAACATGTATACTCCACATGCAGCTTAATTATCTCCATGCAGCTTCCCCAAAGTAATTTCCTTCGGTCATAATTTATTCTCAGAGAAAATCTGGCTTTTGCAAAAAGGTTCCATGCACACCTCTCCACCATTACGGAACTAATGATCCACTTCCATGTGAGAAAGGCAGCTGAAGCACAGACCCTCCACTGCCACCGGGTTCGGGCAGCAGGAGAGCCTTCCCTTAGGAGCAGCAGGAGAGCCTTCCCTTAGGAGCAGGCTGCGGCTGACATTCTTGGGGTTCCAGGCACCTGCTTCCCATGCCCCTTGAAATGCTAAGGGCACCTGCCAAACCCACCTGGCAGCAGCACAGGGCCAAAGGGGTGCCTTAGCCAGGGCACTGCTGCCGGGCTAAAGGTGATCTGCTGGGGAAAAGGAGCACGACCTGTGCCCTGCGTGGTTTTTTAGAAGTATAAAAGAGGACTGAGATACTTTTTCTCAGCTTGTTCTTAAGTGGAAAGTTCAAATTTTCAAAAAGATTTTACAAGTGAGTAGAGAAATACTTCTTATCCCTGAGTCTGTTACATACCTAAGTACCGTGTGACAGATAGGAAGAGATAGGAAGTTGTTTTTTTGTTTTGTTTTTGTTTGTTTGTCAGACTGTTTTAAATCCTGTGCTTTTCTGCCTGTTTAGTGTAAGGACCCTTTACTCATGTGGAAGAACGGTCGCTTTGTTAGACTTTCAATATTGCCAGCGCCACAAGAAAGTATCAGGAAAGTTCCAAGTGTGTATTGCTAGATTTTACTACTAAATTTATCAAGAAAACCAAAGAAAGATTAGCTTGCGCGTTTTAATCCCACACAGAGCACATGTCTACTGAGTTCAGCAGACAAATATGTATATATGCTGCTTTCGTATCTTACATAAAAGAAAAAAACCCTATAAAAATCTGTTGAAGAGGCTTCTGAAAATGGTGTTTTTTTCAGTTTTTCCTAAAAAGCAACAAGAGGCAAAATGCTGAAATATTATGCCCAGACAATACATATGTCTTTTGGGTGGTAAAGAGGGGCACTTGCAGAGCTGCATTTCACACCCATCGCCATCAACTCCTTTGCTGACCTGGTCATGCCTTTCTCCCCTGGTTAGAGACAGCAGAATGTAGCTTAACTGACATATGACCTAAATCAGATTTACAGACAAATCAAATCCTCGTTTCCAGGGAATTTGTTTCAAGGCTTACATTAAGGCAACTTGCAACCTAGGCTCAGCAGAGATCATTTTTTAAATCTTTTGATATGTCGTACTTTGAAAGGTTTACCGCGTCTACAGCAGACACTGACCCCATTCAATTCTGCCAGGGAAATGGCAACACCATGATGTATTTGAGATATTAAGTCATGTCAGTACCCCAAAGATATGGTATAGCATAAAATAAAAAAGTGATGAATCACCAGCTGAAGATTTTCAATGAGAAAATACCTGTAAATTAAGGACAATATTTTCAAAATGAACAAGGCTTCAGAAGCAGAACAATGCAGAATTTTAAAATAGATGGTATAGCACTCAATTTTAAAGACATTATTAGCTGTTTTGTCCTGGGTAATGGGGAAGAGAAGGTGACAGATTAGAGTTAGGGAGAGGGAAATCATACAGGCTCTGATTAATCAGAACTGTCTACCCACATTTGCCTACGCAAGCAGAATTAAAACCATCAAACAAGTTTTAGTGCTAGATCTCAGAGGTTGTGGTGGAAATAATGTGCCCTGACATTTTTAGAGTTAAAGCGATAAGGATGAGAGCAGCATTTTGTCATTAGGTGTCCTGTGGTCATTTGCAGAGGACGCCACAGCTCTACTTTGAGCAGAAAGAGTTAAATTACTCAGAGCTATTACATCCTGTCTGCTGCTTGGCGGGACCACATACTGTGACAGCTGGGAGCTTTACATCCTCTACAAACTGACATTTTACACACATAGAGTGCATCACACTGTTCAGCTTGTTTTCTCTATTAGCCTTAGCAATTAAAAAGGCAGCACTTTCTCTGCTAAGAGGTGTGCCAGACCCTCTTTTCTGCCTTTATGGTTAAACAGCAAAACTTTACCTTTTCATGTAGAAAGGTTATCCTTTTATGACTAAGGGCACCAATACATGCTACATGTCTTCCTTTTTAAAACAGCTTTCTTTTGTTGTGGCTGGGATTCTTTTGTTTGTTTCTCCTTCTTAATTGGGATACAGTGCAATAAATTTACATTCAGTTCAGACCACATCTGAACAGCTCCATAGCTCCTCCACATAATCAAATCTGATACAAATTTAAAATAAGTATCCATTATACATATTTATGTCATGCTGCTCATCAGTTCTTCCACTACCTTGGTACAAACAAAAATGACAAACGGAAAATGTTAATCTAGATCAGAGCTAAACTGATATTAAAAAAAAAGTCTACATTAATGAGTCATTCCACTGGTCCACAATGATCTCTGTGATAATTATACTTTGAAGTACTCGTAACAGAAACAAACCCTTTACTGGCTTTTGAACATCTTCTCTCACTACTGAACTCTATCTCCTCCCATCCAGATCCCGCATTTTACAGTCCCTTCCTCTGTCACTGCATTATTCTATGTTTATGGTAAATAAAAGTTGAATTCCAATAGGGTTTAACAGAGAGGCGACTTGGTCTTCTGGGTACGACACTGGGCATGCGTCTACAGACCCCCTGGCTTCCAGTCTGTCCTTCATTCATTTGATCACTTTACCTACCTATGCCTATTATGTCTCAGAAAGCATGAGGCATGAAATATCCAGGCAGTTAGTTAAATGTCAGGAGAAGAAAACAGAGGTGGTCAGCTCTGCTCTTCCTGTGAACGGGTAAGATCTCTGCAAGGGTTCCCCAATGCCTCAACCTCTTCTAAAGCAGGCTTTTTCTTCTCCATATGCTTCCACTTTCAGGTTGGTGGGTAACAAGTTTGTAATGTCCCCAAAAGAGGGGCACTTGATTTCAAAACACAAAATTGTCAGGGAACACACAGCATCCAAATTTCAGACTCCAGCAGACAATAATCTGATCATAGAGGCAAGCTGTGTATATGCTATCAGTCAGTTTCTGAAATTGCACATACCAAATCTTATGTTTGGAAGGAGAGAT
Organism: Gallinago jamesoni; assembly: GCA_025769975.1. Lineage (NCBI taxonomy): Eukaryota > Metazoa > Chordata > Aves > Charadriiformes > Scolopacidae > Gallinago > Gallinago jamesoni. The sequence goes on from JAOQGH010000012.1 coordinate 34,927,296, forward strand.
TCTCCCCATTGGTCCTCACACAGACATAGGTGCAGCACCACAACATCTCTTGACACACCAGATGCCACTCCAATCAAGGAGTTGATTCCTTAATCTGTTGACCAGCTGTGTCTCCAGCATGGGATTGCCGGAATTGAAGGCAAATTATACTCCACCTACCAGGGCTCTAATGCTTCAAGGGGCCCTTCTAGAAAATACTCCCATTTTGGTCACCACTCTGCCATCACAGGATGCCCATTATCAAATGCTGTCACATAGCTTGAGACAAAGTTTCTTGTGACCACACAGAGCAATCTAAGCGGTGTGTAGGGGGCATCATGCATAACCTTGCTGCAATATCCTACTGCGGAGGAGAACAAAACTGAGCAAAATGCAGTCAGACCAAGAATCCCTTTAGCTCAGAAATCAGTCTTCAACATGGCTGTGACAGCTAAGGAACAGTAATATATTTCAGGATAAGCACGTAGCATACCTGGCCCAAATATTTTCTGTACTTTTTCTCAGCAGGTCTGGTTTAGTTTCTACTGAAAGGAATGCAGTTTGTGCAGTGTGAGACCATTCTGTAATGCGAGGTATATTATATGGGGAGAATCAGGGGGCTTACTTCAAAAAAGCACTTCTGATCTGAATTAAAATGCTTGTATAAACACAGAGATAGATAAGGTAGAGAAAAAAAACAACACTGCTTCCACCTGAACCCACCTAAACTTCTTGAACCCACAGCATTCTCCAGAAAGAAGCTCTACAGATTTACTGCTTGCTGTATAAAGAATTACCTGAATTATCTCTTTTGGGTTTGTTTTTCACCTGGTGCCTACTAGTGTGATTTGAGAACTCTTAGTTCTTATACTGGAAGAGATGGCAAACAGCCAACCCCTATTTACGTGCCTCACGTGATTTAGGAGACCTCTACCTGTTCCATTCCCTGCAACTCTTCTCTTTTCCAGGCTGAAAGGACACACCATGTAAAGTCTTCCCAATATGGAAGCCGTCTCTATCTCTGATCCTCCTCGCTGCTCTTCTCTGAACTTTTACCATGCCAACATAACCTTCTGGAATATGGTGCTGTCAAATCACAGCTTATACAGTAGTATGCAGTAGTATATGCTTTCACCCTCTGTTCCTTTCCTAAGAGTTTTTAACATATGGTTAACATTAAACCTTCTTAACATTTGCCTTCTTGATCACCACTGACCTAAAACATTCATGGAACCATCTGTCATTATTCCAAAACCTTCCTCCTGAGTGGCAACACCAGAATTTGACCCTAAAAATGAACAAGAACTTCAAGTCTGTAATAACTGGAATAATATTAAATATAATATAGGAATCATTTGTTCAGATGCACATTATCACAAGAAAAACTGCCATTAATGCATTACACTGTTCTTCAAGCAGTTTCTAGCCATTATTATATGGCCATTTCTTGCTAGATTTCAAAGTCAGCAATCTAATAACCAACCTCTTAACTCTAGTCTCCTGGAATTTTACACATTTAGTCTAGCATCTGTCCAATTTTCCTTTAATCCATCCTTTTGGCATGTGTGTGCCTTGTTTGTCTTAGGATTTTACACCACTTACAATATATTCCAAGTGAAAAGGTCAGGCATTGCCTTTATAGACACATAACATCTATTTCTGGCAGACTACTTCTGCCTCCCACCCCTTTTTGCTTCAAGTCACAAAGAATTTTAAGCCCAGCTTTTCAAGTACCTGGGTATCAAATTTGCTGTGGAAGATCGGTACTGACCTGATCTAAAGGGTGTTTCTGCTGATCTGAGTGTGCACTTGGATCTGTAAAAAGCCACTCTGTGACACACGTGGTTTGTTTATAGGGACTTATCCAGGATATACAGTTCTTTCAGCATATGAAAGAGGTCAGAGAGAAGCAAAAGCAGTTATCTGTGCATTCCTGCTGCAGCTAAGTCTACCTAAAGGGACGCCTTCTTTAGAACTGCGATGCTACCGTGACTTGTGTGATCATGTTGCCCTGACAACCAGTGGAGATCCTCTCTGCAGTTAGCCTAGCAGATTTTGGGGACAGACTGCCCCTGAGTTTCATTGCTCACCATCACTCACATTTCCTAACCCACCTCAATAAAGCACGGAGATTATAAAAACCAAAAATGCACTGTACAAACCTAGAATGCGGTTAAATGGTGTTAGTTATGTTGCATCCTTTTACCACAGTTGCCTCTCTGGTACCGCTGAAGCACAGATCAGTACAGAAGAGTCTGCCTCACAGTCTTGGAGTGTTTTGATTTGCAAAAACAAAGAAAATCAAAGGAGAAAAACTGTGCACATACCTTCAGGACAGTCCACTGCTCTACAACAATTGCATCATAGCTCTGCATGGTTTTATTGTCTTCCACAGCAACATCTTCGAAGAGAAATACTCCATCCATTGTCCCATGTAAAGAATCTGTGAAAATACAGGGTTATCTGTAAACTTTATGGAAGGCCACCCATGTGTAGTGAGGCATTTGAATCTATTAATCACATATTCTTCCAAGGATTTTAATGAAATGTGCCTAGACCTTCCTCTGATATTCCAGCTCTATTAGATGAATGAGACTAATATCTGCAGTAGCTTTTAAGAGCAATCCTACTCTCTAATAGCAAACCTCACTCTCCAGAGCTTGTCCTCAAAAAACACAGCTCTCCCATTTTAAATAGGAAAAATTCAGTCCTTAGTTCAGCAGTACTGCTCACCTACTTGAAGTTATGCACACACTTTGGGGGTTAAAGACCATGTATTATGTCAACTTTTCAAGAGCTTTTGAAGGCACACCGATATTAATGACTACACCCATTCACTCATACAAGTCAGAACCCTATATATGGATCAGCTGTTGTAGTGAGTGATCTACATGGACTAAGGATGATCTGGCGTATCTGAATGGTGTGAAAGAAAAGATACATTCATAACCATTTAATCAATTTATGAAGGCATTTTGACCATCTGGTTTAGTGGCTCTCTATTCTCATTTGCATTACCAGCACATTCAGCCTTTTTTTCAGACAATACATACTATTAAAGTCACTTGAGCAGCACTTTCTCCTTCAACTTGGCTGTATAATTGGCAATCACTCCCATACCCAAGTTTTGTCAGCTCCACAACAATAAAGGATCAGAATAACTGAAAAAAATTACTTACTTTTCTTTGCTAAAATAAGGTAAATGATGAAGCAATACAATTATACTTAGAAAAACTGTAAATAAACAGTGCCGTACTATTTACAAACACAGAAAACTCTTCTCGTGTTGTCACAAAGCATGTTTTTCAGCCTTTCTAGTTTAAATAATAGTTACACTGTATGAACGATTATAAAGACCTTGCTCCTCCCCAAGTGTTGTATTTTGCATGATAGTTTCTTTACATTTTTAGGAAGGCTATGCTCCTTGCACTGATATATGTTTTTAAACTGCAACCACACAGGCCAAACTGACAGATTTCTGAACTGACAGGAGAGCCTTCTGGGTAAAACTGCTCAGCTGTGTCATCACATCCTCCTGCTTTCCCTGGTGGATGTTAGGAGGTCAAGAAATTCCAGTGGGAAGGCATCGCTGCCTCCAAGGGAAAACATGTATCAAACTCAGAACCAATTTTCACAAAGGAGACAGTAAAGAGGATTAAGAGGCTTCTTACCTCTTGCAGACACAATCTCAGTCAACATCTTCCCATGTCATTATATGATCTAAATTCAATTTATTATCTGGAAATAACAAATTTATTGTGGGCTTTGCCTACAACAAACCAGGCTCGTACAGTTGAAGGCTCATGACTACAAACACACCGTAGCAGGACTGTTGCTGCAAGTGTCAAGCATTTGCACATCCCTTTGCTGCTATCTGCACGCTCCACTACTCTCTCCTGTTGCAGTTTCCATCAAGTTATTAACTTCTAATTGAGCAGATGCAAATTCTCCTATCTAAACTACAACAGGATTTTTTTTTTTGGTATTTTTTTTGGTTGGTTGGTTGGTTGGTTGGTCATGAAGGACAAAAGTTGTAAACCAGACTGGGAGAGTCGAAGAAGTATACAAATACACTGTGTACTTTCAAGCTGACTGTCTCCCCAGACAGGTTTCCTGTAACTCTGTCTAGAATAAAGAGGGATGAAGACTCCTCACCACTACAGCACACCAGAATCACACATCGCTCCAAGGAGGATGAACCGGACTACAAAGCAGCAACTCCTGTCATCTACATGAATTTTTCATCTGAGTGAGGAGAACAGATATCTTTGTTATGAAATAACAGGCCAGATCACTAAGTAGCTGGGTTGCAGATTAGAAAACACAGTCAGAACAAGCTTGCTGCATACAAATGGGTACAAGAGTTAATGATAGTATTTCATTCAGAAATGGCACTTTGTTAGACTCCACGTTCCAAAGCCAGAATCAACTCAACTTCTGTGTAATCCGTCGTGTTCCAACACCCACACCCATATCCAAATATATTCTAGAATACATAATGTACAAATAGCCCTTTAATTTCCCGAAGCAGGGATGACAGGACAGGACCTAAGGCTGAAATCAGACCCAGACAGCCAGGTCTTGCCAGGGAGCTCTATGCAGTGTTGGTGTACCACTCCTGTACTGTCAATGCTTTGATGAAACTCAAGAGTCGTACTGTTGGCACAACCGCAGCTTGAGCTCACCCCACGCGTTTGCCAGCTAATTAATAAGCAATCAAAACACAATCAGCATGCGCGTGTTTACACTGACTCGTAAATTATCCTTTATGTTTCGCTCTGCTGCGCATTCCACTCGCGCAGTTCACAGCTTCCACATATGGGAACATTACGGCACATATGTAATGTTTTAGAAACTAATAGCCAAGCTGGTGAGACCCTACAGGCTGCAGACAAGCTCGACTGCACTTCCTTGTTGAATGTACAATGATTACTGTTGAATACTACACCCAGCCAATCCTAAAAATCCATTACCCTTTTGGCCAGGAAAGAAACCTATAGAAAATGAGAAAACTGGAAGGGGAAAACTGATAACCTATTAACCACAACCCCCTGAGCCCAGCCATTGAAGATGGGAGGACAACTAGTCCCATGTAGGCTGAACGGTGTTAACTTGGATACAAAAATATTGTGGGAGCCAATGGCAAACCTCCTTGATGAATTCACCCAAAACGACATCTACTGCTTTCCCTTCATTCACAAATCCGGTGATTTTATCACAGAAGACAATCAGTTCCATCAAGTATGATTGACTCTTAAATCTATACTGACTGTTCCCAGTTACTTTCCTCTCCTTCATGTGTCCAGAAATGTGTTCCAAGAGGACTCAGTGATTTACCCAGGAATGAGTGAGGCTGACCACCCTCTAGGTCCCTTTTGGACTTTGTTTAAAGATGGATGCAAGCTTTACCTTTCTTAAGTGTTGGAAACCTCCCCTGATGTCCATGATCTTTCAAAGATAACTAACGGTGGCCTTGTTATGACATCAGCCAGCTCTGCCAGCACCCCTGCATGTAGACCATTCAACCTCAGGAACTCAAGCAATCCCTGTCTTGATCTTCATTCACTGCTACTAGTCCTGAACCTCCTTGAACCTTGCCATTGAGCTCAGAGGACTGGAAGACTGCGTCAGTGAAGACTAAGGCAAAGGAGGCACTGAGCGTCTCAGTCTTACCCAGGTCTACTGTGACTAAATCACCCACTCCAACCTACGTGATCTTTCAGGTATCTGATGTAGGATGAGGTGGATCACAACACAAATCCTACTGACTATATTGGTCTAGGCAGAGATCTCCACTGATTATAAGGGGAACTTTGGGTGATAACTCATATGTAGATACCTGCAGGACAGATGCTTATATTTATTCAGATGAATCTTACCTAACCTATCTACAAAGATCAGTCATCCAAAGCTTCAGACAGTGAGTTGGTCTTTCCAGTTTCCACTGTTTCTCGTGCAAAGTATTTCCTGATTCTGATAAAGTTGTATTCTCTTTTGATAATCTCTTTGTTTAACAAGATTTAGCTTTTGGAACTTAGCCTACATTAAAAAGGTCTTTACTAAAATCAAATGTTAGTTCATTTCCAATAGGGCAGTAAGGACAAACCATTTTGATTTTGCTGTTTGTGGTATCATTTCCCAATCTCTACTCTTGAACTGACATATATTCACTCTTCCTTAAAGAAAAGGCTCTGAACAGAAAGGTTACAATCACTGTCCTTCCTCTGAAAATGTTCCATTACCACTGCATTTTTTATTAAGGTATCCTACTGTGCACAAAAAGCTGTTTTCACTGAGTTGTATAAATATTTGATGTAGCTTGGTTGACAAAAAGCTATTTTGATGTTCTTGCTTCTGATATACAAGAAGTATAAGGGAAAAGATTTCTTACTTTACCATGACGGCTTTCCTAGTGGGCAACAATTTTCCCCTTGTTGTTTTTGAACTACAAATCCCCCTTATCCAGGAAACTAACCTTTAGGCTGCCATTGTTCTGAATGAGGAAAACTAGCTATCTGTGGCTTTGTGTGGTATGTGACTTGAATGTTGGCTTTGCTTCATATTTATATTCCTCCCTCCTCTTGAATCTTTTCACCTTCAGTACCCACAGATAAAAATAATTCCATATGGATGATAAAAATCCTAGCTACTTCAGTGGATAAGGTAACTATAATTGGCAAAATGCATCACTGGTTTAACTCTGTCAGAGGCAGTGTGAATATAAGAGAGACAATCAATCTGACCCTCTAAAAAAACCCTATTTTCCAAGCATCTCACATTTTGTTTCATTTGCCTTAAGTACTGACAATGTTTTCTGGTTGGTTGCTTGGCTTTTTCTAAGTTTGAAAGGCAGGAAATTCACAGACAGAATGGTAAAACAAATACAAGAATGCCAGGCATTTAAAGACCTGCACTTCAAAACTAAAGAGAGCAGACTTCTGATTACTTTGTTAAGACACCAAAACATAACCTGAGCTTTGGCTCTTCCGCCTTCCTCACTCTCATCTCCTTACACTGCTGATCTGAGACTTGCTGTCATAGGAAAGAAAGAGACTCCACCTTTCATCCTTTCATTTGCAGTGGTATTAATCCAGAGCTTGCTGCTACAGCCTCCACTTCTCACTAGAAAGGGGCAAGGGTGAAGTCCTATGATCAGTTTAGATCACTAGGCAGGACCAATTTAAACGCAGGACTACAGGCAGAATTAGCAATGACTCGAGTTGGATGAAAAACACCATCAAGTAACTGAACTCCAAATCTAAGTAACTGTTATTTGTCAACATCTGTGAACGTTCAAGGGCCAAGCAAGCTGCTGTTTCTAACTCACTGGCAAAATCTGAATACATTTAATATATGGTGTAACTCTGTGTGGTTTACATGTTGTAATTTGCAATTGTGTTATATTTCTGTTTATAATTATCTGGTACAATAAGCAAAAAGAAACAATTGTTATCAGTGAACTTTAAAACTCTTTTAAAGACTAATTAATAAACTGTTGGCAGAAGGAAGAAACAGATTTATGACTACTGACAATCTGGAAATCTTCACTTCATTGGGCATTCCAAGGACATGGGGGAAAATAAGATAATAACCCTGCTTTTAAGTCTAATAAGCACCATAATGAATTCATACTTTAAGCCAAAGAGAAAACCAGCCCCCAGAACAAAGAAATGTGATATAACCAATTAAAGAAAGTATGCTAATATTACCTCAATTTGGAAGAGGATTAATCAGTGAATAAGGAAAGCAGCTACAAGGAGCTTGGATAGGCTGTCATAAAGGACTAGAAAAAAGTAAGGAGCTGAGAAGCCCTCAGCCCCCTCTTCCTTCTCCCTCCCTCCCCTGGGTTGTTTCATCCTGGTTGGCATATGAGCGAAAAAGCTGTTCTGTTTCTCTGCAGCAAATTTTATAATTTAAATCATAAACATTTAACTGCAACTGACAGTAACTTACAGGTGTTCTTAGCAAAAGTTCTTCTAATAGCACAGGCACGTTCACAGTGTTTTAACGTAAATGTTCTAATTAATACACTTTTAGAAACCTTAACTCTGAGCTTTTTGACCTCTAAATCTGTAACTGTAAAACCTAATAAAAATGTTCATTAATTGTTCATTTTCAATCTCTCATCTAACTTAATCCAGAATCTGCCCGCTTTTATACAATTCCTTGTCCTGTTTACGTTGAAACTTTACTGTCATCATTCCAGCCTACTTTATCTATGACTGCAGGCAGTTATCCAGCCCTCCTCACTCTGGTATCCAAGTACATGAACTTCCCCCAGGCCTCTGTTATGTAAATGAACTCTAGAAGTTTAAATAACAGAAAAATGCTGTGTTTAAAGCATTTTAGAGTGCACTGATAAGCAGTTTTTATTAAAGAAAACACTGAGTCTGATAGATCCAATTAGATTTGCCTCTATGAGTTGCAATTTATACACATACAACAAATGAACATTTGTTTTTAAGTAAGTTAACTAGCAATTAAAAGGCTTTCCAGGAAGCTGTGTGAAAGCATTCCATCAAATGAACTTTAGACCTTCCTTTTTTTGCTACTTGCTTGCAAAATGAAAAATTAGGATTGCCTGTTGATTTCCTGATTGACTTTTACCAGAACCAACTCATATTACTGTGTTTTATTATGGATCCTGGAATTCTGACCAGCAGCAAAATGGGAAGAAGATACTCTGGAAGCACTTCCCCTATAATTTTAAGGCACAAACCCATGAATGTTAGTAGCAGTGCCCAATTTGTGGGTTACCACATTCCTTTTGAAGAATGCAAAACAAACCAAAATTAGGTGAAAGATTCAGCCATAAGCACTTTAACCACGATGTACACTAGTCACAAAATATTCCAGTAAAATTAATCTGGCTGTAACTTCCAACATTTTTATGTTCAAGTACTTCCCTTGGTTTGTTTTTGTGGTCCCTTCGTTATGTGTATGAGATCCCTACTATGCACCGAAGTCTGTCTTTGTACAGCAGGCTTGTCTTCAGAGACACTGTGGTGGCCACGAGTGTAGTCCAGACTGGCTACAATATTAAGCTGGATTCAGTGCCACGTTTTCACAACATGCAAAAATCTAGATTTTAATCTTTGCTTCATCATTTAAGACCAGCATTTAATCATCACTTATTTGAACACACTAGCTAGGATGAAACAAACATAGAAGACAATTTTATAAAACACTGTGCCACCAAGGTGGAAGGGGTCTCTGGAAGAACTGGGAGTGACTGAGTACACATTGGACAGGTGAAACCAGAGGGTCCTTACATTGACCTTCAATGAGACCCAGCTGTAGTGTGTGGCCGGGCAGCTAAGAAGAAAGCCAGTCTTCCGTTTATGTCATCTGCTTTACAATCTTATTAGTTTAATTCATTTTACTTGGTATTGTTTACTAACTCTGTGTATTTCTGCCATTACAGGGTCATCTCCAGTACATTTATAAAATACAATACATGATCTGTTTTCCTCATTCAAATGCCAAAATATTTCCTCTGCTTTCATTCCATTTCACTGAAACAGGTTGATCTAAACCAAATCTGCCCCTAGCCTATATTAAAGCACCTCCCAAATGTCTTCTCTTCAAACATAATGACCTCTATTAGAGGAGAAAGGAAAATAATCACAGCATAATGCTTTCTGTAATTTCCATACCATTTACCATTCCAAGGCTGAAGATGGCATTTACCAATGAGCCTCCTTTCCTGAAGTGATCTGTCATGTGCTCCAGCCAATTTGCTTCCAAGCTGTTGACAGCCTGCCCATTCCTGGAGATCCTCATAGGGATAGTCACTGTGTAATACTGGCTGCATCTTTGTGGGGTTTTAGGCTTGTTGAAGAGAGCGAAGATCTCTGCTTCTACCAAAAAGGAAAAAAATGGAATAATGCAACAACCACTTTATGATATATCAGCTAAAGCAATGTATAAGCCACTGTTTGCCCTTCCCTGATTACACTGTGCAACTGCAACAAATATTTTGTGACATGGTTATCTCCTGAACACATTTCTGCATTGCCCAACACAGTAGGGTCCCCAAACCCAACACAGTATTTTGATTGCTGTTACGGCATTTATTACTAATACTGGATTCCCTGTTGATAATAAAACATTTAAAGACAGAAATACTCGAGTACTAACGAACAATTTCCCTATTGGAGTTATCAGTGTAAACCAAGGCAGGAAAACATACTCCACAAACTGCTTTAAGTATTGCAGCAGTCACAAAATCACTAAAAATTAATGCTCAGAGTACCTGTATTTTTCTACTGAATTAACTGTTAAAAGAGCTGTGACACTGAGGATAGTTTTAATACAAAATCGTACTACAAATTTAGAAGAAACTGCATTAGGTTCCATCATGGCAATTAAACTGAAGTATTAAAAAACTTGGTTTTGATAATATAATGGCACAGAAACAGCAAGTAGTAGCCTCATCCGAAGAAAATGCGATGAAACATGACTGTAGACATGACATTAGCTGGCTAGTTGATTTACTCCGAGCCAAGGCAAGACATTAACACAACAGTAAATGAACTTTGAAAGTAGAATCGTGAAGGGTTTTACAAATGAGAACATCTTCTAGACTCTGTTCCATATCTCCTCTAGTATGCCATAGGAGCAGTCAATGTAGACTTATCACCACAAGAAAGTAATTGTTGACAGCAAAGCTGAGCTTTCCCAGCCCTAAAACTGGAAACAAGTTTAAGTGCAGATACACCTTCCAAATTCTCAGAAGGGTACAATCAACAATAGAATTACCAATAAAAAATGGTTGGACATTAATATTTTACTTATTAATGGCCATGGAAATCAATGGTAAAATTTCTATTGACTTCCAAATGCCAAAAATTCTCACAAAATAAACTAATTTAAAAGGTAAAGATTTTATATGAAATACAATCATTCAATAAGCTCCTCTTGTTTTCAAGTTATAATATTATAATCTCAAGTATCAAAGTAAAGAAAGAGATGTCAAGAGGAATGTTAAGACTGCTCGGTAACAAACGTCACAGAGCAAGTAGAGCGTAAGTTGAAAAAGGTATTAGAGGGGAGCTGCTCACAGCCAGGCTGGCAGCACTCGAAGAAGAGAGCAGGAAGCTCAAGCTATAACCAAATATGAAAGAGAGACCTAATGATCTCAGACGTGAACCGTTGATTCCAATAGAGTAGAAAGGAATAAATTGTTGACAAGAACCCTCTTGCTGTTTACCACTTGTTTAGAAAGAACGAATTTATGATAATCCTAACTCAGGAGAACACACAGAGAAAACTTCTATAATTGTTTTGATTCTGACCCCCAAAATAGACTCATGTTGGAAATGGAGATCTTTTTGGTGTAAATGAAGACGTTAATTTAAGAATAGCAAATCATGGAACTGGAAACCTATAGGGAAATGATAAATCGAATTTAACACTGGGCTGTTGACAACATGCATTCAAAATGCATGGGAGTCTTTCAGTGGTTGACTTCATTTGTCACCATTATTGAGTGTTTAGTACACCAGTCCTAACCACCCTTCAAGTCACTGTTGACACCGGTTTTCACCAGCGAGCCTGGCTGCCCAAGCATGGACACAGACACCTTTGGTTTGGTTCTAGGTAACACAGCACTTTTGGACATATCCTTGGAATATTTGTGCCTTGTTCACAAGCAAATAATTTTCAACACTGTGTTGAAGAGCCCTTTAGTAAAAGGGAAACTGAGTAACCACTACAAACTATTCAAAAAAAAAAAACAAACAATGAAGCAGCAGAAAAACAACACTTGAATAGTATAAAATCTAAAACAAAGAACAAAATTAAGATTCCACAAGTAGTAAGAAATATTACAATTTTTTTCTGAAGTTTTATGTAGGGAAGATGGATGGAGTTCAAGAATAGTAACTTCCTATGGAATAAGTAGGCTAACTGGAAAAGAAAAACACCTGATGCTTTCTATCTTTATGTTCCCAAGGAAGGATGGAGAACTGCTGCCAAAGACTGAAATACATTTTCCACGGGAGGAAAAGGGAGTGCTGTAATAACAAAAATCCATAGAAGAGTAATAAAGAAATCAGCAATGCTGTACAGGCAATAGATTTGGGAAAACCCTACTATAGGTGAACTGCCACATAAAACTGCTGTCTCAGACTTTCAGTCTTGGAAAGTATTTGCATAACTCACCAATTAAAAAAAAATGTAGAGAAATAAATAAAGCCAAAAAGCACTCAGAGAAAGACAGACAAATAAGGAAATTAGAAGCATTTTTAAAATAAAAGCTCTTAACTGGCAAATCAGCAGCTGTAATAAAATCCTGGGGTGTTACAGACAGACAGACATTGGGAAAATTGGAGGTGATCAACTTCACATTGTGCAGAAATATTAAGAATGTGGTTACTTGTAGCAAAAGCTTTCCACTGTTCAGATGATTAAACTTGCTAGGTTAACTCTCTCAAAGACAGATATTAAAGAGAGAAAGAACTTGTCTGATTAGACTTGGAGATAAGTAATTTAGAACTATAAAACTAAGAGAAGTTTTATGATGTGTAAGATTCTAGTGTAAATCAGAACAAATTACTAAAATAATAGCTGTGGTTTGACTGCAATCTGGCTGCCTCCTTGCCCAAAAAAAATTTAAGCAAGTATGGTTAAAGGTTACTGGAGTGTGATCCAAATCTGATGGCAAAAAGCTAATTCCACCAAAATACAACGGAAACCAAGACAATAGTCCAAAGAAGGTACAATGCAAAGTTATTCTCTACACACAAAATCCCCAAAGGGGGAGGATTGTTCCGCTGAATCTATGTAAGACATAAAGGATAGGGATAAATTAAAGTCAAGGACAGTACCAGGTGAAAGGAATGCAGATGTAATTTTCTTAGGTAGATTTGTGGCTTGTAAAGAAAGTAAGCAAAGCGGTAAGAGAAATGAGTGTACACACTGTTTTCTAGGATTTAAGCAAACACAGGAAAGAAAAATATTTGGAGGTTTAAACTGGAAATGGGACATGAATGTTCTTTCTGATTACTTCTCATTTTCTAAATTACTCTGGTCTCCATCCTATTTTGAACTACAATTCCTGCTACTGAAGTAACCTCAAAGCAACAAACACCTTAAGGAGGGTATTTTGAGGACTCAGCTGAGACTTTTGTTTTTTGATAGTATAAGATCACATTTTAAAGTGGCAAGCACACCTGAGAAGAAATATGTCAAAGAAATGAAAAAAAGAAATCTGGTATATGAAGAATAATCTTACAAAAACAGGAGAACTGGAAGGCAAATTATTAAGAGCATGATTACCAAGAGGACCTTTATTATAAATCAGCAAACATGAGCCATTACCAAAATAACTCCTGCTTTCCAGTAATTACAACTCAGACTGTAGCATTGACCCCAGCCTGACTATAGGATTCAAAGAGACTTTAGAGTCCAGATTACATATACTCCTGCTGTTCCTGATGTGGTTTAATTTCAGCTACCTGTTTGCCTGCTACAAAGGGGCTAACTGTAATTAGCCTTTGTGACTTATTCCTTTTATTGCTGCAAAACCTTTTCAGGCAGATTAGCAGGGCTTTTTATTCAAATAGACAAAAAGGATGCAAAGATCCAGAGCTCTCAGGTTATCACAACAAATACAAAAAAAAAGAACCAGCTTGGCTGAACAGCAGACAAAAATAAGTCTGTATGCTCAGGCACGCAAGCAGACCATACGAAAGTTGCACCCACTTATATCATCTCTTCATTTGCCCTCTGACTTAGCTCAGTTGTCATGAACTGTGTAACCGTGTTGAAATCAGGTTAAGTGGCTCACTTGGTGCATCTTTTCATTGCGATTACAGTGGTAAGGTCCTCCTCACATCCTCCCCACCCCACCCCCCGGAGGAGCTGGGAACATAATTGAGGCAATTTTAACTTGTCTTTTACGTACGAAAGGTCACTACAATACTTACTGCCCGTAAGTGGTTTCAGGTATCGTGCTGGTGTTTCATTTTCTGCAAGTCCATTCGGTTTGTCTGCTGCTTCTCTTACACTTGGGTTCGAGTGTTGAAACTGCTCTTCGTTTCCCTTCGCAGACTTGAGATTCAGCTCCTCAGCAGCGTGTCCTTCACCTCTCCAGCCCTCCCTGGATGTGGCACATTGGTCAGCACTTTCCTCACCCGGTGCTGGAGCATTGCATCCATTTATGCCATCTATTTTCTCGCCATCCGGTGAAGCATGATCCTCAGGATAATTTGAAACATTTTTATTATCTCTTGATTGCACAGAGTTGTTACTGGCAGGTGTCAGGGAGGCGCTGACGAGACAGTTCTTTTGGGAATGGTACTGAGGTATAATTCCAACAAATTTCATGCCTTGACTTGCAGCATCTTGAATCTACAAGTCAAAGAAGATTAGATTTTTAACTGTCAAGCTGTCTTAGCTAAATAGAAATACAGAAAATAACACCCTTCTAGGCAGCTAGCATGTCATTTTGCTACTTTTGTCCACTACCACAAGAAATTGTCATGTTATATTTACATCAAAAGTTACACTCTAGAGAAGCAGGATGAAAACCTTCCTAAATCCTTCCAAAATAATGTGGAGGTGGAGAAAAAAAGGAAAAGAAAAAGAGAAAAGAAAATAGAGAAAATGCCTACATATGTCTTCACAAAGGATAAAGTATCTGTTTGAAAAGTTTATTTATGCTAAATTACCAGAAGTGTTACTACTCACACAAAATTTTAACATCAACGTTATGAAGCCAGAGACTTAATATTACATCTTCTGCTGTATTAGGTATGTAATTATGACTTTTATGCAAGGTTATTAATCCTGTCTGTTATATGCACCATTATAACAAGAGTCGTAACACCATTATAACAACTTGGAGTAGAAAAATGTGTGAGATGAGCTAAGAAGAAGAAAAATGGAAAAAAGAGGTGTTATTATTAATCCTTTACACTTTAGGTGAAGGAGGAAAATAAAGGAATCAAATCACAACAGATCCTAAGAAAAAAGCATCGGGCTAATGACAATTAGATAAAGCTGGAATTAACTAAGGAAGTTTTGAGATGAAGCAGAAAGAAAAATCTCTTTCAGGCAGACTCAGCACTACGGGTGCACCATCCGTTCGAGTCACCAGCCTCACACTCCTCAAACCCAGGAGAAGCTGCAACGACAGCCAGGCTTCTGAAACAGAAGTGTCTCCTGATTCATTTACCAAAATCACCCACCAAAAAGGAAAGGTTTCCATGTAACGTATACCCTTCATATAATATAAAGTCTAAACACACATAAATATTTCAAAAAGAAATGCCTTGAGAACAGAGAAATAATTGCAATTTCTCTGCATACCATGTAATTCCAGAGAGTTAAAGTGTCTTAATTATTCTCCGAGGTTCAATTTAGTATGAACTTATGTGAAACTGTTCAGGCCTTTTTTTCAACAGCAAATAAATATGAAGAATCTAGTACTTTTTTTTATTTTTTTTTTTAAATCTAAGAGGAAACTAATTTCTGCATCGTCCTTACCCAGATATTTTTTTTTTTCATAAATCATCTACTTCCTGGTAACGTGTTACTGTTCTGAACACACAAACCTACAGATGATACCTGAGCAACAACAAGAACTTCCTCTTTCAAACCACTATTGTATTTTCCATGTTAAATTAACTCTTGATTTTGTGATCACAGGAACTTGAACACAGCTCTCCAGGAAACAAGGCAACACTCTTCACAGGTGTTTAATCTGGCAAACGATGGGATGCTGACTTAACTAAAAGATCATTGCTAAAGAGGGCAATAACCTCCAAATAAAAATACTATTAGTACCCATATCAAATGAGTATCTGTCCACAAAAAAAGTTAGCATGTAACAAGCCTGCTCGGAAAGGTTTAAGTGAATGTCAAGGATAGATGCATTCATAACATGCTTAATGGTCCTGATCCCTGTTGTAATTTTACACGTACTTTTTTACACAACGATAGAGTTACAAATTCAATTCATCTCTCATCACTGATCTACAGACAGACCAATACATTTGACTAGTAGGTTGCAGGGTAGCTAATTATAGAAATCTAACTGAGCGTGCAACTGTTTGATAGCACATATGCAGTAATTATACTGGTCCTAGTCAATAAAGACCGCTTGTCAATCTAAACCTCTCTCCCACGCTGTTACTTGGATATGATTTGCTACAGTTATTGTACAGTTATTGTAGCAGTGTTTTAGAATCTTGGCTCACTCAAAAAAAACCCCAACAAAACTGTTTGTTCTAAGAAATCCTACGGTTTTTCTTCTGAGGCTCTTGTTCTCAGAATGGAAATAGGAGGAAAAAAGGACTCAACGACAGTCTAAGTTCAGCAGAAATATGGCAAAAAGAGAATGTATCTTCAAGGTTCTCTCCCAGCAAGTTAATCAGCAGTATTAAGAATACAAAATCTTATTTAAACATATATTTCAAATTTTCCCAATTACATAAGGGAGAAGGAAGCATCCCACTATTTTCAATAAAGCCAATTTAGCAGGAAATGTTACATCAACAGTGCAATGTAATCTGCAAAACAGCAAAGTGATGGATCAGCAGGCGCAAACAGTCTTTCCTTCCAACTTTCCACAAAACCATGAAGAGCCTAGCTCTCATCATAAATAAAGTATAAAGCCTGAACATCTTCAACAGGATGCTGATATTTCAGCATCCTGTTGAGAGCTTAAATAGTACAAGATTTTAGTTGCCTTCACATCCAGAATGAATTACACCATCCAGTATACATTCACATTTTCTGTTCACTGTATTTGAAATACTGAATATTTGAACTATAAAAAAACCAAAACAGACAAACCACCCAGACTTAAACAAGCCCAAGCATCAGTACATGGACAGGTCATGCCCAGGAGCTACACAGGGCAGAAGGGCTGTTTCTACCATGCACCTAGGGTTTTTGGACCCTTTGAGGCATGCAGTGATGGTACACACAGACAGGCAGGTCTGTTCCAGCCTTTTGGGAAACCATCTTAGCAGATGCGGTGCTGGGAATCAGTAAGAGAGCAATGCCTGGGAGAAAGCGGGGGTAAAGCTGCGCTGAATGGGAACATGATGCTGCTCTGACAGGGTCACCCAGAACATGTTCCAGATTGGATAGATACTACAATTCCTTGTCTTTATGTGCCAGATTAGAGTACTAACAAAGATCCTTGTCATACCATGCTGTGACTAAATGAGAGGATAAAGCATAATGAGCAGAGCAACTGCATCTCCACCACCTACCATATCAGAAAAAAATATAGATTAAAAATACCCTTACTTTAGGTGATTCATACTAATTTCAATTGTTTTACTGACCTTTTCTGTATTTTAAATAGACTACATATTTGCTCTTTACACATTGGGAAATCTTTAAAAGGTAAATTCCAACAAAATTTAAAATAATAATACAAAAATTTCTTTGGTTCTTTCCCCAGATAGGAACAGAAACATTTTTATTGCCTCAAAGGGCTGCTTGGATGATACTAACCACAAACACAAGAACAAGTTTTCATCACAAAAGATGTTATTGTTCAACAACAGAAACAGAACTTAACTCATTTATTTTGACCTAGATAAACCCGCGAGTACATCCAAATCAGTTTATAACTGGCTTGCAACAAATTGGATTTATGCCAGTTTAAAAATAGAACCTGCATAAAGAAGGGGTGAAATTTCATGTGTACAGAGGGCCAAGGCATTTAAAGAATTTAATGTCATCCCTATAATTTGCTTGATTAGAAACCTGGCATTTTCCCCGAAAGGAAAAAAATGACAGATTTAGCCTTTGCTATCTGTGAAATAAATATCAAATCTCCCACTAACTCTAGTAGGAATAGGAACAAGCACCATGTCCAACCTTGATGTCATTACCTTAATTGAATTTTAGCTAGAGCACTTCTTAACATTTTTTTAACATTTGTGAAGTGTTATTGTTTATTTCAGAACTGACTGACCACTATTTTTATGTGGCATTTGGAAAAAACGAACCATCAGCAGCACAAACCAGTGTCACTAAACATTATGTTGATGTAGCAAATTTATGTCCCATCTTTTTTAATACTTCGGGTGCTCTTTAAGGCTCCCTACCTAATTAGAAAATGGCTAACAGTCTAAAGCTCTGTAAAACCACATGTGACCGAAAGATTAAATCCTCTTTTCTGAAAACTACTTGTTTTTAAACTGTAGGCCTCACAACCATGAAAGAAGTGAAGAGATTCCAGGTTGAAAGCTCATTTTGAACAGCCACATATAGGTTTTCTTTTCAAAGCTATTTAGAATAAAGGCACCTGGCAAGTTCATTGTACAGTCCACATACTGTCTGTGATTCTGCACTTCTTGTTGTATTATCAGCTCCATAATAATCTCCTATTCATAGCATGCATGAAGGTACCACTTATAAATACAGAAGCTCAAGGATATAGATCCCATGCTGAACAGAATCGTAGACTTTTGTCAGCTTCGGTAATTGCTTACAGGGAGATTCTGTACGTTTCTCCTATGGGATGGCACACAGAAAATCAAACACTTCCTGCAAGCTCAGGACAGTATTCCACTCACACCAATACACATGGGAAACAATGCACAATAACTTAATAATAAGGATCTCTCTTGGATAAGGATTTTGAAACAAATGATTTAATAAGACAAATGCTAGGAATTGCTGTTAATTCAGCTATGCCAGGAGCTCGTTATTTTTGGGAAGCACAGAGAGGAAAAGCAGTTTTACTGACATCATAAGAGCACTCCAGTTTATAGCAGCCCTACATGGTCTCAGGGCTTACATGTCCTGATGATCTGTAAAAAAACACCTTCAAAATCTAGGTCTTAGGACTGAACATTTCATTAATAGGTTTGCTGTATGGTTCATGATATAATAAGGTATGGAAAGAATGCCACAACAACTTGGTAAAAGAGACTGCCTCTAATGTAAAACCAAACAACAGAAACAGTTTATGAGGAGCACACATAGCAAAAATGCACTTGGATAAAGGACAACATTCTCTGTGTGCAATGAACTGATCTTCTGATGGTCAGATGCACTTAGTTAGCTCTGTAGCAAACTAAGGGAAAAACTGCTACTTAGTCCTACTGATGGGAAAACATATGGTCTTTGAAACAATAGCTGGGTTAATTTTGCTCAGAGCTATCTAAAACTTTTTTTAAGCCAGCATAAGCTGTCTTAGCCAATAAAATAAATTCTTGACTGTCTGTTTATTTGGTTTCTAAAAGAACAATGTTAGAGGCATTAGACCTCATAATGTGTACCAGAAACAAGATCACTCTATTTTTCTACCTTCTTTTTAGGATTCAAGCAACTCTCCTTTGACAACAGACACAGAACCCGGGATCTTCACGCAAAGAACATCATCTTGTGGTTTGAGGGGAACACTGTGTACTGCATACCAGGAGATGGAATTGGAAAAGGATGTTCAAGACATCCAAGTCTTCCAATTGTGTCCTCCTTCATTAATATCTAGTAGTACATGTTTAATCACAAATACTGAACATCCCCCTTCTAGTTTGTTCACTTCTGAAAACAGATGTTTAAAATTAAGACAGTTTTCCTCTGATATTTTCCATAGGTCTCACATGCTGCTTCCTGAGAAGACAGCAACAGTCATCAAGAGATTACTGCTTATTTTAAAACCAATTAAGCTTAGCTAATGTTCTGAAGGAGGGGTTTAGTTCTTTCTAAATGACTCAAAACTTTTGTGACTTGGGCTTTTTTGCATCTCTAGTATTACAAAAAATGGTAATTCTACTAATCAAACAGCAAAGCAGCAACAGCTAATCATTTCTATCAGTGCTGTTAAGTCTGAGACTCTGTTTCACTACTTGCAGATTTCCAAACCATAAAACCTTTCTGACTAGGATGTTCTGTCATTTAAACCTTATTTCCCATCCGTTTTTAACCTTTTCCAGTTTACACTCACCAGCTCTAAATTTGAGATAGACGGTACATGTTCATATAAACATAAGTAATGTAGCTTTTAGAAAGGCAAATCCCAATCTGCATTCAGGCTTTCAAATGACCAAGTATTTTCACTGTCAATTAAAAAAAAAATAGGCTATCGGGATCAAACACTGGAGGGATGCCTTGAAAAACGTTACCATAAACCCAAATCACAGAGGTGTCCTTTAAGCACTGTTGCTAACAGTGTTTATATTGAAGCTTCGAACAAAAACCTTGACCAGAATTTTACCATTTGGGAACTTAAAGACTCTTAGAATGAAGTTTGTAGATCCAAGAGATAATAGAATACAAAAACAAACCCAAAACTTGAAAACTAATGAGTTTCTTGAAGAAAAAATGTACACTGCCTTTCCATCTCTGCAGTACACAGCGCATTCAACAGAACCATGACTTGACACTTTAAGGTCTCTCTGCGTTTGTGGTGGAGCACAACGAGGCACCGAACAGGGAAAAGAAAGCAAGCTTTGCAGTTTTACAACATGCTCATTGGTAGCAGCCTCCGCAAAAGGGAACTGAAAGCTACAAACAGAACAGGGGGAAACACAGTGAAGCAAGTAGCTACGGCAACCTCCTGCTACGACAAATAAAACAGAAGATAGTCTCTTAAGACAGTGCTGTCAAGGGTTATTAAGTTACAGTGAGCTATATGTCTCCTGCTACTGGAGCCAAGGCAGGGATGAGAGTAACAACTTGAAATTCCTTTTCAGCTTGTATTAGCTGTACATTCATCCCTGAGAACAATATAACTGTACTAAACACATAGTGCAGCATGGTGCCAAGTACACTTGTTCCTTTCAGCGTATCTCACTAGATGACAGGTCCTGAAACCACACTGTCTCATCCTCTGCGGTCTTGGGTGCGATGATTCTTTTCAAATTATTGTCTTATTTTAACATCTGTTCCTTCACAGAGCTGGAAAAGGGCAAACATCGTTGGATATAGGCTATAAAGATTCAGTGACTGTGGTACCTGCACAAAAGCCACGTAACCTACCTGTGTCCTCCCATCCTTGTCCTAAACTCTGAAAAGAAATCCTTAATTTAAGATAATCTCTAAAAATTGTTTTAGACCTGGGATAAACTGCTACAGAGCAGCCAGCTATGCTCACTCAACTCAAATACTTGATATACGCTGCCAAAAAAAAAGTCTGTAGAAACTCTATTCCAAGCGCCTGCTCTAGAGAACTGACATTTTCCAAACACAGACCATGTCCTGCATATGAATCTTCTGAGAGAAACTCCTATGCTAATGGATTAATATAAGGAAGGAGAAAATAAAGATTTATAGAGATGGGTGGTTGAGCGTTGTATCAGTCATTTTTAGATGGATGAACATAATTCAGTGCTCTTTGTAGAACATGAGAAAAGAATCACTTCTTTGTGATCAACTAGCACTGATGTGATTCAAAACTGGCACACTGGTTTACTCCTTCTCTGTCCTAAGCAATGCAAACAAAAACCTAAAAGGTTCAGGACAACAGGAGTATTTTAAAAATTAAGAACTTAGTATACAACTACAATACAAGTTACAGACTTCACAGACTTCACTTCTTTTATCTTTATATAAACCAAAGAGTGTTTTCTTTAAAATCACATTGTTTCATCAAGCCATCTGTTACTCGTAGCCAAAATTACAATTTGAACAATTTGCCCATATTTTATTTTAGCACAGTATAAAATATTATCATATTTATTGCTTTTTTTAAAAAAAAGTTATTTTTCCCACCATACATATCATTAAAAACATCAACTGCATACTTTATAACATCTATTTTTATCTTGGTCAAGAGGATGACTCTGAAAGCTGCTGGGGGCAAAGGATTATAAAAGCAGAACCAGACTCCTGGGAGAGTCCTGAAAATAGTTTTGCAATGTTCATGGAAGATATATATCAACACCACTCTTACAGGGCTTAGGCTAAAGAACACAAGTTGAAAGAAGCTTAACCAGGAACAGATGTTTCCCTTCACACCAGGCTGTTTAAAATACAGTATATGCTATTTTTTACCATCTCTTGTTATATATACACTTACAAAATGTTAACAAAATGCACTTTAATAAATATTATCACAGCAGATCACAAACAGCTGAACCATTGATGTGGAGTTTCAACTTCTGCTTCATGACCATATCTACTTCTAAGATCCAAATACTTAAAAATAAAATCGGGGCTCTGTTTGCACTGAAAACATGCAGAAAACAAAGCAGTCAGCTAAGTGCTCAGTCATGGTTTTCATTACAATGCACTAAAGAAATAAATGTTGTATTGTTCTTTTGCAAATACCCTGGAGAGCAAAGGTTTTGGAGTGGGATTTTTTGGTTTGTTTTAAGGATGGAAATGATTTTAGAAGAGGTTGAGATCACATCTAGATAGTAATCCTAGGTAATAAACAGTACTCTAGAGGGGTCGTTTTCTAGCCACAGAAGCAAATCTGAATTGCTTGTTCATTTGAAGAACAATCCTCTGAGCAATATTAAAGACTCAGTTCTCAATTTTTCCCCTCTTCTATCTTTTACTGCCACCTGCTCTGACTTTATACCCTGCAGGAAATTTCTGAACAGGCCAGCTAAAACATATCTGAAGTAAAGAGTAATGCTTAAGATTACAAGAACAATCCAAGGAGCCCTGGCACCAACAGAGCAATCAAAGACTTCACAGAAGAGATCCTTGTAAGACTGCAGCGAGTCAAGAAATCCACCACCAGTGGGTTTTAGTGCTCTTCAGAACATAAGTGCATCTCTTTGTTCGTTCTAAAAAAGAAATCTCAACGCCCAGATTAAGAGTTGAAGAATAAGAAGCAACAAACAAAAAGAGAGACAAGAAAGTCAGAAATAATGGAACAGCTATAGAAAAAACAGTATTTTTCTTAGTGATTATAAATAAAAGTAAAAATAATTACAATATTAGCAATTTTCACATTCTTTTTTTCTAGGAAATCACAGACTTTTTTCTTCTCCTTTGCTTGCCATATTTTTACAAACACAAATAACTATATATATAAAAAGGAAATATTACTATGGACAAATTTGTCCTATGACACATTTCTCAACTTCCATGTCTTCTTGCCATTTCATAGTCAGATGCTGAAGAGAGTTTTAAAACTCAGAAACTGAGAGTTCAAAATCATTTAATATCACTTTCACACACTATATGGATATGTGAAGTCCCTTGTTTTGATTGTATAAGACAAATGCTCATTCTAATGTGAGTAAATATGTAGGAAATAAACGATGAGAAGTCTGGGCTGAATCCCTCTCTTGACTAGGAACATCTATGGAACATCTATCTACTCCAACTCTGCTTCTACCTAGCACCTTAAAAGAAGCTGGAGAATACAATTGCCTTTTAACAGCTATACTAATACAAAAATTCTTCACCAACTAGAGCCGTAACACAGATGACTCTCCAGAAAATGATGTGCATGAACTAAGGTAGAAGTTATCATGACAACACCAGAACGGCTACAGATGAATGGAGGGAAAAAAACAAGAGAGCAGGAAAAGTATCTTAGTAGTTTGATAGAACATCAATATGGAGAAACACACAGTGAGACTGACCCGTGGTCGTAGGGGAAATGTAGCAGTTCCTTACCCAACAGTTCAGCCGGTCTACTGCCTGCTGCTCCCTCCAAAAGAGTGAGGGCAAATGACAGGCAGGAGGGATCAAACCCCTCCGAGAAACATCTCGCCTTTCAGGAGTACATGGGTTAAGTTCAGCTACAGTTTAAACATGTTGGTAATAATATGCATTACTTTCCAGTGTATAAACTAACACTTGAAACATACTAATTCCTCATGCCAGTTCTATTCCTGATAACATATTCTCTAGTTAGAAAAATTCCAGTAAATACCAGTCGATACCATATATTCCATAGAGCCATCAAGAGGGCTCATATATGGTAGATCTTTCAGCAATGTAGGATGTGAGGTCTTCATTGAAGTGTTAGTATTATATGGCCTTTCTTTCAAAATGATCCACTTCCCTACACAAATTGCCTTTGTACCAGGGAGAAATGGTGGTCACTGCTTCAGGTGGCAACTCAAGAACAAGTACACGGGTGGCAGTGTGCTTGAAATGTGTTTTGTTGGCATACTCCTCCCTGGGGTCCCACTTGCTTAAGTCTGAGAGGTACCATCACTTCATTGGCCCAGCAATGCTATTACTAGAAAATAAATGTCAACAAAAAAGTCACTACATCTGCAGGAGTTAAGATTATTTCTAGGGTACTCTGGACTAAAGAAGCTGTTCAGAGGATCACCTAAAGAGTGACATGTTACTGTCACCTTCAGAGGTAGTACTGGTGATGGCATTTGTGCCGTCTTCAGTGCTTCAGCTGTAGCACTTCAGTGCTCACTGAAGTTCACCAAGACTATGAACAGAGGGAACAGCAATGAGAAGATTTAACAAACACTGTCTCATACAGCAGATTTTGCTGCAAGATAAGCATGACATTGGTATTTCAAGATGGCAGTTGTGTTCCAAGCTAAACCAATCCACTGCTGAAAACACAAACCCAATTGTCTGTACGGCCTTAAGTTTGTTGGAAGAAATTACCCTAATTTCTGAGTCAAGTAAGGACAGACCAGGAGGGAGAGGTCCTTGTCTAGTCAAAAAAAACCAAAAGGGAGACATCTGCATTTGGATTTCAGTTAAGCTGCAGCATTTTTAAACCACGCTTTTCCATGCTTATCATATTTCTTCGGGGAATGATAATGAGTCCACAAAGACAAGAAATATGAACTCTGCAATTGGGTCAAACTCAAAAAAAAATATTAGCATACAAGAATTTCCTTCTGACAGAGTATTATTAAGCAGGCAACCAAGGATACAAAAATGTGCTTCCTAAATTTTAAAAAGTCAGAACTGGTAAGAAATGGTAAAGAAACTGTCTTCCATTTACTAACCTTCCATCAACACCACAAAGATGTGAACGTAGGAGCAAAATCTTCTGCTTGTTACAGTTCTTCTAGGGCACTTAACTCAGATTGATGTGGAAAACAAGGGTCATGAGAAACATATTTGGCATTCATATATGAATGCATATCCAAAATAACTCTTTTCTTGGGATGTCAGCCTAGCTTCTCCTTCCCTTACTTGTCTCAGCAGATTCAGGAGAACACTCTCAGATTAAAAAAATGATAACAAGATACACAGAAATAAATAGCAACTAAGGCATCAATTAAAGGCTACTCTATTTTACATGAGACAGAAGTCAAAGTATTACAAAACACAGTATCTTAGAAGTAACATCTCTGACTCGCAACAACTTCAGAATGATCTTGGCCACAGTGATCAGAAGTTCAGAAGCTAGCTTTGCTCATTAAAAAGCAGATGATCAAATCTTTAATCTCTGTTTTGCCTGAGAGCTAGACAGGAGTGCTAATACCAATACAGCAGTAAAGTACATACGCAACAGTTAAGTTACTTCTTTCATTACCCAGAAATTAAATGACAAAGACATCATGGGACTGTTTAGGCTCCCAAGGATATGTTGAGCTGCTGATCCACATTGATATAAAAGAACAAACAGAATATCATGACGTCAACATGATTTTAAGGTACAGGAAACTATATTCTGTGCAACATTATGGGCCCAATACTCAATCGTGTCCTGTCTTCCATGACTTTTACTGTGGTTGGAAAACACAGTGCTGGCAAAAAAGTACAGAAGAGAGTAGAGAGCAGGGACAGAGTCCTAAAGCACAGGAGGATCGCAGCAACAGAACACTGGTTTGACCAGAGAGTCTTCTTTGGCATTTCTTGAATGTTTTTTAGTCAATGCTGTACTGATTCGGTGAAATATCCAGGTGAAATAACTTCCTTGTTTCTACTTCATTACTCTCAAACATTTGTATGGAGTTACAGAAAAAGAAAAAAAAAAAATACCTATGCTGTATACCACTGCAAAATTGTTTTGTGTTTGCCAGGACCAAGCAGTTAATATTCAATATGACATGCATTTTCAATGCAACAAAAAGAAAATAAGTTATTAAAATTACATCCTTATTCAAACTTATGTAATACTTTCTCAGTAGAGCATAATAAAATTAATAAAATTAATTTTCTCAGGGTAGAAGAGTTTCTTCTAATGATCTCACAGTTGGAGAAAATTTTTACTTGTTATTTTGTTTTGAAAATATGGCTACTCTATTTGGTATCTTTTTTAAAAAATACAGTAATTTGCAATGCAATAAGATGGTAAACCTGTGCTAAAACCCTCTGTTATGAAAAGCTCTGTGATCAATGATTTGCCTATTCAATTACAACACTTTATTAACGTCAACTGTATTCCATAGTTTGAGAAGAATTAAAGGGTTGTTCTTTTTTGAAAGCAATTGCCCACTCTAATAATTTTTGTTACTACTTTCTTTGAAGAATGTCCTTTATTTTTCATTTATTTTGTTTGTTAATATCTGTTCTATATGCCCTTAAAAGTAACATTTTTTGTTGCTCAAACAAATCAGTTAATACGACAATTAATTCCTATCCCCAAACAAGTCCTGTTTTCTGAGTTAGATTTATGTAAGTGTTGAGACTTCCACAATGTGTTTAATCAGATATAGACAGTGACACAGCACACACTTGACAGCAACAGCTTCAAAGAACTTCAAATTCCTCTACATCAAATAACATCTGAGGATGAATGACATACTCAGCCACAGAGAAACAGTAAATACACATTTTAGCTATTAAAATTTAAATTATTATATTTCAAAAAGGCATCTTCATAACCTCATCATCAAATGGCTTCTACCAACAGAAACATTTCCATGTCTAGAAAAGCACTGTAAAGAGTCTCAGAATTGGATATTTACGGAAATAAGCTGACTCCTGGATTGTCATTTTGTTTTCATGTTAGCCATACTCTTTCTGAAGTTAAAAATACAAAGCAATTTTCTGTTGCAATGATATAAAATTTTGCTACCAGTTGTGACAGATAAGTCTATATTTCTAGTCTGTCTCAAAGAACTGAAGAACAAAATCAAATGTTGGAACTGATACACAAGAACTACACCAGTTTTGCCTAAGTATGAATATATTGATATATGTATCGGAGATAGTGCCAGAATTAAAGTGCAATTCCACAATAAACTCTGAAATGAAACTTGGACTCAAACTTTGGAATATTAGTAATCATTCAGAAAAGTTCAGTTGGTTCTGATACCCGAATGTACATATCTTTCATGATGATGATGTTCAGGTACTCATAGCTGCATTACTTTTAATCCAGCTTTTACAATTCATAGTAAGAAGAAAAGACTGAACATAAGTGTAGTCTGTCAAGCTAATACAGCCTGTGCTGAAATTTGTTCAACAAAATTTTCTTAACCATTATCACTGCAAGATGGATTAAAGCTCAGGGAGTGTGCCTACTCACACTATTCTTACACCATGTGGCTAAGTAAATATAGTACTTAATGTTAGTTTTTATAACATGCAATAGGACACAACAGATGCTGCAAAATTTGAAACATGCAAAATGAATCTGTCTTCACTAAAATGGACATAACCTGCTAATTTCCAGTCTGGCAGGATATTACAACATCAAAAATAATTTGAAAAAGAAAGCAACAAATAAAGAATTGCAGTGTTTTTTTTTCAAATTCCCCAGTATATATAAAAGCTTATTGAAAACAACACTATTCTGAATGACAAAGATATTTAGGTTATCAGTACCATTTCTAACTACTAAAATCATGCGCTGCTGAAACAAAATGTAAATAATCTGGGGGATTCAGGGAGTTAATAGGTCTTCTAGCTCCAGTACTATCCAACAGGATATTTTTAAACTAAAACAGAAATTACCTATATTGATTCAGCTTCAAATGTTTGCACCATTACAGGACTGTCTTCTCCACTGGTAGTTTAGTTGATATAATCTGTGAAAGGACACTTTCCTGTGACACTGCAAATCATTTTTTCATACTAATATGATCAAACTTGCTTCTCTCAATAATTGCCCTTCAGATAATTAAAATGACAGAAACTCAAATTCTAGTGCAGTGTTACAACTGCACAAAACATACACATATTCCTGCTGTCAGGCTGACAGAACTAGAAGCAGTAATTATAGCACAAATAAAAGCATACTGTGTTTTTGTGTTTGGGATTTTTTTTTTTTTTTACTCACTTTTTTAATAAAATCAGGTATCTCCTTTTTGTCTGAAAGTTGGTTTAAGTAGGAGCAGCACTCTACCTCCAAGACGTATCCTTCACTGTGGACATCACCTTTTGGAGACCTAATGAGACAGACAGAAAAAAGAATCAGTTTCTGTTCTTAATACTGGATACCCAAACATCCCCTTAAATATTTCCTATGGATAGGTAACTCTCAAACAAAACTTTGGTTCCAGCCCATTCACTCCATTGATCTCAACACAGCTCTGACAAGCAGCAGCTACAGAGTTTCACCTACTTGCCAGGGAAGGAAATCACACCAATGACTTTGTATGGTGGAATGCCTCAAGGACTTATAGATTGCTATGGCCAATGCCAAGGAGAGGGAGGCACCAGGGATGCAATTCAGAATATGCAGAAAGCAGGCTCCAATGCAATGGTATGACCGATGCTCTGAGCCCTTCAGGGCAGCCTGATGTAGGGTGTGTTTCACAGGCAGTAATTAAAGGATTCCCTTCTCTTATCTACCACCATTCTAAGTCAACATTTAAAAATCAGGGACTAATCAAAGTAGTCTATCCTTCAGTCTTACCTTATACTTTGTTGTTGAGAAGTAAAGCTATGTGTGAACCCCCTTCTCTTTCAGAAGACACTTAAAATAATCCAAAGCCCATGGCATCTGACATGTACACTGCCGAACAAACCAGTCTGCTTGGCAGACAAAATAAGCCAAGGGTAAGTTTGGAAGTTATTCTGAATGATCTTGAGAAACAGTTCACAGGTGTACACTGCAGAGCAGTGCTACTGAAGGCAGTTTTCATCTCCTTCAGACTCCCAGGAATGGAAGCTGATATGCCTGATCAATAGAGGTAATCTAGAGAATCATTTTTTTTATCAGTTCTTTAGGAGAACATATGGAGGAACACACAAAAATGAAAGGTAGCCTATAAATCTTGGGAGTAGTAACGAAGTAGTTATCTCAACATCCCATATGGAGAATCAAAAGATCTAGTCTGAAGCGAAGAAGTAACCCTGGCCAGCAGTCACTTCATGCACTGGGTGCCTACAGGACAGGAAGAAAGGTGCGGAAGTTTGAATGCAGAGTGCTGAGGAAGCAACCAAACAACAAAACAAGGGCTTTGCAGGCTTGCTATACTCCCCACAGCAAGTCTGTGTAAAAGCCCTGTTCTGGGGACTAAAACTGTGACACAAGTAAAATACACTTCAGCTACAGATGGTCCCAGGGGCTTTCCCGAGATGCCAAGAGTGACTCGGAGCCATGAGATGCGTGGGCTGCTGACTGCAAACTGGCAGCGTGTTTCCTAGGCAATACTGCAGAAATTTTCTGAAGTATCACATGACGCTGTATTTGGTACTTGGATTTTGTACTTTCACACTCTCACTTCATTTCTCTCATACATGGGACAGTTAGTAACAAGACTGTAAATTGTTTGGGAACACTGAAGTCCTTTCCCTGTTTGTTTTTTCCCTCCTTTCTAGGTTCTTCTCATAACTTGTGGTCCCATTCTGTTCTTGGTTCCGGACAAAATTTTTAACAAAACATTGATGTCCACAGAAACTCTCCAAACATCCTTACAGAATTTATGGAAATCACTATTGGGGGACTAAAAGTGTTCCACCATCTACTCCTCTCTAACAGGTGTAGAGAAATTAATTTTAGCAGCAAAGAACAACTTTGTCAAGGAAAAAAAAAACCAACCAACCCAAAATCATTTTGTGAGGGACAACAAATGAACTGCAGGCAACCATTTTTGCTGTTCTAGACAAAGTCCTAGATAAGATAATCTATTCTCTACAGATCAGATTTTCTACCACAGATGAACTCAATGAATTCAAGAACATAAAAATAGAGTCTTCCTGCTACAGTACTTACTGCTCTACCTGCGTTTTTTTCTAAACTGTAAGAGTAACTGGAAATGTGGCCCTGATGTTATCTAGCCAGATAGAAATAAGAAGCTAGGGCTCTCCAATGCTTTAGCAACCACTAAACCATCCAAACTGCCACTGGATATTGCAATGCAAAGTCCACACAACATCAAGTGGAACAAACACAATCCTCCAGTGCTTTGCTTGTTGTTTAATTACAAACCAGAAGTGGGTTACCAGGAACAGGCAGCAAGGAACCAAGCTCTTTTTAGAAAGCCAGCCCCATTTGGAGATGGACAACACTAAGCCTCTACAAATGTGAGAATCAAAACGTCTCTGCCAGTTTCCTCGCTGGGATGACCCACTGCACCCCTCACAGCCCTCTTCCAGCCTGGCTCAGGAAGCCATACTCCCAAGCCCAGAGACTTTGAAATAATACAGCTCAAATTCAAAGTTAATATATCAAATCCCAAAAATGAAGTCTGGCCCATGCTATTTCTGTGTCCACTCTTTCACCAAGGCCTGCTCCTTCCTCTGTGCAGACTACAGCGCTGCTGTAAATACTTGCTGTGACAAACATAAAAACTTACTCTTCCAATCACTCCAAAAGAAATAGATAGACTGTGTTTTATTGTTTAAACCCACCAGCTACCTGTAAAAAATTCTTTTCAACCCACATTGGTGAGTTTTATACCCAGGTAAAAGGAAGAGGGAAGTTTGCCCTTGAACACTTTCTCCTAATTCCTCTCCTCCACTCAACAGCTCCCTGGACTCTGATTTTGTGCAGGTTTTGGAGGACCTACTTCTAACTTTTTAAAAGTTAACTATGAGTCATCTGAGATACAGATTATATCCATAAAGATATAGTGATTCTTGCTGCAATTGCTTAAAATGACCTGTTTATTTTTCTTCCTTTAACAAGCACTTACTTTGAAATACACTTGCTGCTTGTAAATATTTAAGCAACCAGGAGACAGTGAATTCTTCCTCGAAGAGGCTCAGAGCTACCTCTGCACTAGAGCTCATAAAAGAAATTGCATCAAATACCATTGCACTCTGTTAGGAACATTATTTCACAGAATACACATTAACAGATCCTGCTGAAGGCAATAAAATCTCTAGTTAAAATCTTCCAACAGAAGAACTCTTATTATCAAAAAGTATTTTTCCATGCTTTCAAGTGAAATATGTCCATATATGTTAAAGGCAAGTCTTTGTCTATACTGATAGTTTTCACCTTTTTAGGAAACATTTAACAGTCTTGTTATTCTGTCAAAAACAAACAAACGAAACAAAAGCTATACCATCTCACATGATAACAAATAGTTGTGGATTTCACAAACCACAAAAATAATTTTCTGAGCAAATTCGGTGAGCTTCTATATAATTAACAGTGCATTTCCTAAATTAATTGCAAAGTATTTTATAAATATCATAAAAGTCTCTCAACAAACTCTTTGAATACTATTAGCATAGCTGTACAGAAGCAGCTGAATATAGATACTGGTAAATTCTATACTGAATATAAGTTACTGTATTTTTAATTTTATTTATTTAATGGGACTACTATTAGGACCACTTTCATTAGAGACTATGAATTAGGACCTCCCCAAAAGACACACATCTATCAAGACCACAGAAGTCAGAGGAAAAGTCAAAAGGAGAGCTCAGATCTCCTGACTTCAGTCTGGTTCCTGCACTTGTATCTCCCTCTTCTCTTCTGAAGAAGGACTGATATCAATCGTTTGAGAAACAATCCAATAATCTGGAGCCTCTTCTCAGTTTTACAGAACAGGAAGTTACTTGGAGTCCAACGTATAAAATACTTTAAAATTAAAGCAATGGTTTTATGGAAAGTTAACTTCCACTTCCCCATCATAAAGTATTTCTCAATAGAAAGTGAAAGAGAAATGCCAAGATGAGTTTAGTCAAAAAAATGTGTAAGCCCCTACAGTTTGAAAGATCTTCCTTTTCTTCTGGATTTAGAGACAGCAACTTTTTTCTCTTATCTTCCTCCTCCCAAGCCAGAAAACTGAATCTTCCTTCCTTCATTGCCTGCAAACATTTGAGGTTTTTTTATTACCTTTGTTCCTCTAACAAAAAAATCCCTGGGCTAATTAAAAATGGTCCAGTCCTGCAAGAAGCATCTAAATACAGTAATGCTGTGCTCTTCTTGGAAGCTAAGATGAACCGGAGAAGCTGGTACACCCTGACTCATTACAGTGCTCTGTACTCACTATAACACATTTTGAGATACCTGAGAGGGAACAAAAGGGACAGTTCAAACAATGCCATCACTTCACCTGCAGTGGGGAGGGCCACCTCCTGCCCACCACCCAGGAGAGGATAACCACTGGTTCATCGTGGAGACCGACAGAAAATTTCACTGTATCTTACACACCTTCACCTTTCATTTGTTTTTCTTTCATTGTTATGTATCTCATCATTTGTTTATCGATTTTTCCACAGAAGGATTTTTCTGTCACTATAGATACCCCCAGTAACCACCACGGACCATGTTAACCAGGGGGTGGCAAAGAGCAGAGAGGAAATTTCAGCCTATGTGGTGCTGTGCAGAAGGATGGCGTTTGCAGGCACGTTGAGGCCGGGGGAAGGGGGTCCCCTCAAGTGTTACTGATATGGAAAAGGCTGAGGACCACAGACTTAGAGGGGTGTCTTGAATCTTAAGTAGGACCTTTAGTGCCACTAAAGAAGAAGAAAATACATAGAACAAATAAGATTTTTCACTTATAATTGGAAGTTCACTGGCCAAAAATATTTTATGATGGTTGTTTCAGTAGGCTGTCATTTCCTGCACAGCTGTTTGCAGTTAAGCGCCATTTCATGGTAGATAAACCATAACCAGCTGTAGAGTACCAGTAACTTACACAGTAACTATTAAAGCTGACAACTTGGTGTCTGTTACAAACTGGATTTCCACTCCTTTTCAGAGGCAAGAAGGAAACGAGGGAGCCAACATTTGGTCCTAATCTTCCTGAAGTTCCCCAAGCCCATGAATTTGGAGAGACGAAAGCAACTTGTAAGCTGCGCAGACAATCTAAAATGGCTATTGGATTAAGATGATGCTAGGAATATAAGTGCAGTTTTGAGATTGTTCTGCTACATACATGTTCTACAGCTCAAAATATAACTGTCCATTTATAGCAAACCAATCTATATTACAAAAAAAATAAAATCACATCAAGGTGATTAACATGAGCAGTTGGTATCTGTATAGTTCCAGGTTAAAAATCTAGCCAAACTAGAGTATCTGAAAACCATGAAGGCAGCAATCAAACAGCCACATGCTTTATGATGTCTGCTCAACAAACAACATTTTTCGTAAAAATAAAAGCAGGTATATTGTATCATAACAACCTCAAATCTAACCAATGTGACACTTTTAACTTTATTACCTAAGCATTTCCTTTACTAGGAATTTTCTTACATAGGAGACCTTATCACTGGAATATATATTATTTGTAAGTAAAATTTATAAACTTCTTTAAATAGACAGCATATATAGAGTTTCTCAAGAAGATTTCAGGCATGTATGGATACATAGGCACCTTTAATGTGCAGTGTTTATAATATTTAGAACACAGATGAAAGACCATTTATTTTGGGTCAACGTTAAAAGCTGTTGTGAGGAAATATGTATTTCTTTGAACTTGAAACAAATAACAAGCTTTAAAAACTCAAGCTATTGTCCCTTGACTAAAGGAAGATATCTGTTGACTCTTGGGCATGGAATAAATATTATTTTTTCAGCAAGCTGAAATCAACCTGCTGAGAGCAACAACACACACTGCTTTTGCACACAAAACGTGTTTGATCCTGATGCTCATGAAGGCAAGGTCAGACATTTGCCATCTTCAAGCCCAAATCCTACATATAAACCAAGTAGATTAAACGCGCACACACACACATTTACGTTTAAATTAAAAATATATAGTACCACTGCAAAGTGTCCACCTTCTCCAACTCAGGCAAGCACAAGAGCACTGGAGGAGATAACTGCTATTTTTTGTCTGACTGTTTTGCTTTGAAATGTCTACAACTGGAATTCCTGTATTTCTGCGGGATCCCGTGTAGCACATTCCAGGGCCCGCAACGGAGAAGGACGCGGGGAACAGTCAACATGGACATATCAAGGGTACATCATACCTGACCATCTCGATTGCCTTTGGTGTTAAAATGAGTAGATTTAAGGATGAGTGTAGGGAGGGCAGTGACTGTCTTTGATGGCAATTTTAGAGGAGGTTTGGCACTGGCTCCCACGCTATTTGTATGCAAGTTCAGGGCTCTACAGCCTGGAAAACCAGACGAGTAAAAGCCAGCTCCCTGGTTAATGGTGACACCCTGTCTGGAGGCCCACGGCAAGTGAAGTCCCCACCCAGGGGTCTGCAACCTGGGACCTGTCATGTTTAACACCTTCACTGATGACACAGAGGAGGGGATAAATTCTTGTCAAGTTTGCAAATGACATCAGAGCAGTGGATGCAGCTGATGTGGCAGAGTGTGTGCTTGCTTTATACAGCAATGTGCCACCGAAGGTCAAATGTGGCAAGAAAAAATTTCACATGGAAAATGAAGTAATATTTACAGAAACTCAAAGACAGGCTTGCCAGAGAGAGGCTCTAGTCATGGCTCAAGGCTCTATCCACTGAATTCTGCACAAAGTCAGAGCAAGAAATCCCTGTTTCAAATACCTATCAAAAAAGCCTGAGGAGAAGAAAAGCTTTTTGGGTCCAGAAAGCATCTCAAACAGCTAAGAATTAGAAATTTGATAAATTATCTGGATGTTTTTAGAAACATTTTCCTTTGCCTTCACAAGGGAAAATGTGCAAATCCAAATGGCAGAGGACCAAACCGAGACTTCACAAAGCATAACACTTCCAGAGGCTGCTGCTTCTTCCCAATGCAAATATGGCTTTTCATACTTCATCAGTTCCTTGGTATAATACAGTTTTCCTTCCTTTCATGGTAAGGGCTGCTCGCTATTATTAAAATGGGTGTTCAGTATGACTGGAAAAAGATAGTGTGAAAGAACTGGTCTTTCAAGTATGAAAATCAGGATTTCCCCTAACTTAGCTGCCTGAAACCGCCTGTCAACATAATTAAGCAAATAAAATATCAAGTGGACCCTGGCAACTGCAGATGCAAACATAGCATCACACAAATAACACAACTACTAATGTCTTGTTCAAGCCATTTCACAATGCATGTTTAATTCATTTCAATCTTTTGCATTTACATCATGCTATGTTGCATTTTCTATAAGTCCAGACTTTCTGTAAATCCA
Source organism: Gallinago jamesoni (assembly GCA_025769975.1). Lineage (NCBI taxonomy): Eukaryota > Metazoa > Chordata > Aves > Charadriiformes > Scolopacidae > Gallinago > Gallinago jamesoni. Next base: position 34,962,547 of record JAOQGH010000012.1, read on the forward strand.
TTTTCCATATTTTCTGTAAATCCAGACTTTAAATGACACAGAGGACACAAAAATCTAGCTCTATCTCAGAATACACCATTAATTGAAATCACTTGGAATTAACATTGCATACCAGCAAAAAAAAGAAACTGTAAAGATCCTGTTTTACTATTAAACTTTTGAACTCGGTCTGTCAAATTCCTTTGCAGATAAATAGAGTTATTTTTGGCCAAGTGATGAATGTTTGCATTTCATCAGGATTAATGGATATAGGGAAATTATAGAAATAGAATCAGAATCATCTCATCAAGTATATCACTGGCACACCTGACACCTCATTATTTTACAGAAAGGGAAAACAGCTGCAAAGTTGTTTGAGGTAAACATAGAAGTCTACTGTAAAAAAATTATTCTTAAATTGTACTACTTACTCTACTTCTGCATGGCAATGTTTCCCTGCTGATTGCTTTATTGATTGGAGGCAAAACCTGTAGAAGGGTATGTCCTAAGACATAGATGGAACCACAGAGAGGAAGACCTCTCTGGAATTCAATTTATATCCCCTGCTTCACTCTACTGTGGATAAATGGACCATCTGCAAACACGTAAACACTACTGTAAGCAGACAGTTTGAGCCTGGACCATATATCCTTACTGGTGGAAGAGAATGGAGCTTGCTTTCTGGTGCACAGTATTTAGAAAGGGAAATTAAAACATTTTAATTGACATTGAAATTTAAACTCTAAAACACCAGATAGGGGTGTCACACTACAGGGAGCTGGAAATAAATTAAAGCAGCTTTGTGCTATGGTTTTGTGAATTTTGTTCAAGGGCTGACTTTATGATTTCTTTGCAGGGAAGAGGTTACCTGCAACAGACACAAGCTGTCCGAAATAGTAACGTGCACAAGACACCTAAACAGAGATTGCTATATTTAAAAAGAGTGAGTATGGAAATAAAAGGGCAAAGAGAGGAAGGTTATTACACGTATGAAGAGCTAACGATCTCTGTTCCTCGGGGGAACGTAAGTGACATACATGCTACTCTCCTTATCTTGGTCAGCCAGAACCTCCCAGGTGCACGGACCTTCCCCTGTCCCTTCTGCCAGCAGAGATATGCTGTCACACGCTCACGCTTTCCAGGGTACCACCATAAATCCCTCCTCATGAGATTCTTGTCTTCAAGTGTAAATCAGTGTGAATCAACTTCTCTCAAGTGTGAATCAACGTGAATCAGCAGGCCAGGGACTACATTTCACACCTGGAGCCTTCCCCATATTCAGCAAAAAAAACCCTCTAAAAACCTGGGCTTGAAGATTTTTCTTTGCATATTTTTTTCTGAGACATCTTCTCCAAGAAACCCAACCATCTCAGAACTCAGAACAGCCAGTAAAACAGTCAACTGTTTTTTTATTTAAAAGTCCACTGACATTTAAAGACAGAAATGGTAAAAGTATTCACAGGAGTTTTAAAGTTATTATTCCATTATCTGACTCTATTCTATTTGACTTCCAAACTGCTTCCAATCAACTGGTTAGCATTCACAATGCAATTACGTGCTACAGAATTATTTAAATGTATTATATCAAATTTAATGAGAGCAATGGCAGAGTCCTACAGCTACTTGGCAGAGTACCTTCATGCCCAGTGCCTTTAAGGAATTAAACATTCCAATATTTACTTCATTTACTTTAATTGAATATGACATTTTTTGCAGTGCAAACAGCTGTATTCTTGAGCTAAAAAAATAATTAAATCTGTCCTTTACTTCCATATTCCCCCTAACATTTCCAAGGGACAAACCTTGCTTTTCAATATTTGCAACTTCCATATATGTTAGAAATGTGCTTCCTCAAATGTGCTAGAGAAGGAATGACCCCTACTTCCTCATTTACCAGAACTGATTAGGTAGCTAAGATAATGAGGCCACAGAGATACCAGTACAGATTAAACACAAAACTATCACAGTGACTTTAAAAGTCACCTTAAATGTACAATGACATCTCAAAGTCACACGAAGTATTCTAAAACTCCAGGACAATGGCAAAACAGGAGGAATAACACTAACAAGTACATTTTCCATGAGATTTAATGCATAACACGTCTAAAGCACTACCTTTTGCATTTTTTACCTGAATAAATTAAGGCACTGCAAATCTCAACGACAGCAAGCAGCATGTAGTTCCTGACGCACATCATTTGCTGCAGCTGGTATAGTTTATTCCTCCTTTGGAGAGGCAGTGCCATAAAAATAAGCTCTCAAAATGCAAGTCAACAGTATCCACTCTAAAACATAAAAGTGACATATAAAGGAGCAACACTGATTAAAGACTAATTCAAGCATTCATTTCTGTCTCTGTATAGACAGAATTGACATTACTGTACCAAAAAGCCACTAATACAACAACTTAATTTCTGTTCCATTCAGGCAACGAAAACAGCAAGGTGAAAAAATGTGCCGGTATCTGCCAGACACCGACAGATGAAGTGCACAGTGTTGGAGCGAGCCGTGGTGAAACACCTGCAGCAAGAGAAGAGCTACAGCCTCAGGTGTTTTGCAGAAAGTGCCCAAGAAGCCTGAGGGGGAGCCCCACACTGGGGTACACAGCTTTTTGTGTCTCCTTGGCTCCCCATGAACACCTGGAACCACCCTTACAAAAAACAGAGGGGACTACTTTGTACTTCAGAGCATAAATGATGTTACTAGTGATGCTACAACTGTAGCTGGACAGTCACTTATACTCCTAAAAATCTTACAACAAAAATAAACGCTCCTCTGATCAACAAATATCCTAAACAGACCTTAACTTCTACCCAAGTTTAACTGTTTTATACCGACAGCCTACAGATGCCATACCTGATAGTCCTCAGTGTAAACGGTATCATTTATTCTTTATCAGCAGTGTCATGAGAAAAGTTAACTAAAAAAATTAACAGTGTGCTTTTTTTCCCTTCCTGTTGCCTATTTTTTCTCCCCAGTTGTTAGTGGAATGGGATGAAGCCGTAGTTCAAATACAGCTGGTCTCCATGCAGGCCACGGTCACCTGAAATCTGTGCAACACCCACCTCTCTTCATCGCGCTTGGCAACACAGACAGTCATTGCACCCACACACTATGGAAGCAGCTTCTCCCCTACCCTCAGCCAAACTCGGGAACATTTAAACTACATGAAACATCAAACTGATGTCATTTCCCTTTCTGCTACTTCTCTGTTTTTTCTCACTGCACCAACTCTCTTCCGCTCCCCTAGGCAGTCAGAAATGACAGATAAGGGAATGCAAAGAAATGGAGTGTGAATGTAAAAGGAAATATAATTGGTTCAAGACTCTCTACTGTCTTCAATTTTGTACAGTCATTTACAGCTGTCTAAAGTGTGTGAAACACTGGCACCCAAGTGAGTGAGTAGGCAATTAGGATTTTGTATTCTTTCACCATCACTCTGCACAGATGTGAACTACTGGATATGGTATGAGACAGCAGCGACACGCGGAGCGCTCTGCCCTGGAGACCACACTGCTCTGCCGAGAAGGACACTGCTTTTCCCTGACATGTCTCCATGGCTCAGTCCTGGAAGACGCTGAAACCTTGGACCCCAATCCAGCAGAAGGTCTTAAGCACCTACTTAAGATTGCAAACTCATGCATGTAAATAATTATTTGCAGCAGGGTATTTTGTAGGCAGGGAATGTAAGGCTCCAAAACCAGGCAAGCTCAGCCCAGTGTTACTCACAAAGTTCAGCCAAACATTTTAGGTTTTGACCATAAAACCAGAAGCCCTTTAAACAACAATACAAGGCAAGCCAGAATGAAGTTCTGTATTAATAAAACTAAGAGCAAGTCAAGGTAAATTGAGAGTTATTTTAGAAGCTAAAATTACTTGCAACACCTAACTTCCTACATGTATTTGCTAATGAAATGCATAACTTTTTCCCTAGGTCGCAGACTGAAGTTCAACCGTGTCCATAATTGCTACCGATTGATTACCAGGCTGTAGCAAATTGAATGGTGGTTTTACTTTAGTTTTATGGAGGTACCCAGAATAGTTATATCCTTTTCTTCAAGTGTCAGCACAAAGACAGGGACTAGGATTGGCAAATGGAGGTTTAATTAAGCCCCAGACTTCAGTACAGATCACTGTAAGAAGGGGTGGACTGGGGAATGCAACTGATGTAGGAAAACTACACAGAACGGCTGAAACAACACAGGTAGTTGCAAAGTTGTGGGTAGTCAGATAACATTAAACTACGTTTTAAATCATTTACTAAAAATCATAAACATAGGTTTATAAATATTCACATTTAAATTTTCTTCTGGGCTATTTAGCAGCACATTCTATTTTTTTATATCAGATTAAAACATAAAAGAACAGTATTCCTGTTTGTTTATTCATGTTCAGACCTTGATTATGTAAAACATTCTTAATACATTTTAAGAGACTGAACAAAGCAGGAGAGTCATCTTTTTATTTAAGGAGTTTGCACTGACTGAAAAATTAAAAGAACTTGCATTGTTTAGAGGAAATAAGGGCCTTAAGTCTACACCTAAATTTATGTATGCATCACACACACATGATGGCAGTTCTCAAATTAACTGCATTAACTGCAACTGTCTAAACAGAAAATATGCCTTTTCTAAGCAAACGTTTCTTCTGTCTTAATTTAATCTCATTAATTTAATCTCTTAAAGGGTACCAACAGGACCATCCTCACAAACTGTCAGACATAGGGCTTGTTTCTTTGCCTCTCAAGACAATACAACCCAAAATACACAGCATATTTTAAGTCATTATTCTCCAAGTCATTTGCCAAACTACAGATGAATTGTAAACATGAAGAACAAGTTCAGTCTATTCAAGCCCACAAAAAAAATATTTAAAAAAATAAATCAAGTCTTTCACAGTAAACTCTGCTATAATTTCCTGATGTAGGTCAAAACTCAGCAGGAAATCACATTGTCTATTTTTATCCCAGTTTACTGCAAGTGCTTTACCTTTCTGTTTTCTTGATAAGCACAGCCCTGAAGATTTGTTCCTGGGGAGATTTCTCTTTTTCATCAGTTGGTTGCACGAAAGGGTGGACAGCAGCCAAGATGAAGCCCTGCTGGTACAATTCTTGCAGCTGAGCTGGAAGATCACGCAAGGAGGAAAGCTTGATTGCAGATGATCCTGGCAGCTCAGCTGGAAACAAAAAGAAATTGGTCAATAATCCTACACTGGCCTATCATGTTTTTTAAAATCCAGGCTCTTCTGAGTCAAGCAAGCTTCCTGGTGATCTGCAATATTAACACAAAAATTGACCTTTCCTGAAGGCTGTTTTATATTTCAGATTTTAAGCAGGCTGTCTTGGAGAACGACTTGTATCACACAAGAAACCAGTGCAATTAAACAAGAAGTCATACAAATTAAAATGCCAAATTCACTACATAGTCTGGGAGAGACAAAGTGGATGATTTAATAAAAACAAGGCAGTCAGTCATAAGTCATTCTAAAGTTTAGCAGTTGTTACAGTAATGCAAGCTGAAGAGAGCAAGCCATGAGTCAAAGATATAAAACAAGAGAAAAAAAGATAGTAAATAATGGTAAAATACATCAAATTCAAAAGCACTGAACAGAAAGCATTCATCTACACAAAAACTGCATTATCAGACTAAGAGATGACTGATGCAAAATGCTGTTGAGATCAACTACCTATCAAGGTGTCTGAAGTACTTGGTAGGTATATTGGAAACAAGAACACTAAGAGCAATGCACATTCATAGTGATGAGAAACCTTTTAGAACAGATACTAAACTTTATACCTCAGGGCTTAAACAGACCTATACATACAGGAGATGATTCCTATACATATTAGAGAAAAGGATTAGACCTAGTGCATGAAAATAATCCATCCCCAATCTGCTTACTGGGGGGCATAATGCCTTCTTGTGAAGCATATGATGCTGTCTCCAGTCAGACACTTGACATACACATAGATACTGCAGCCAGTAAAGCAATTGCCCTCATTTCCTTGGAGTCCTGTGGGCTCCCCAAAGAAAATCCTATAAATCACCTAAAATAACCTTCCATTCCCTTCCTCTCTACATCAGTAATTCTTCACATGTTTTTCATATTTTATGTGAAAAGACATCTTTCTTTCCTGACCTTTGCCTCTTCATTTCCGTCTCCCTTGGGGGATACTTATTATTTGATCCCTAACCACGCTAGAGCATACAGGGTGGTGAAGTGCTGGATGGCTTCTCCTCCCACTGAAACCAATAGGTAGGGGATGTTGCAATAAACACAACGGAGGTGTTTGCATCCCTTCATTAAAAAACGCGCTGGAGAACAGTGTGTATAAAAGACACCAGCTATGCAAAATAAGGTTTCATTGTATTCCTTTTTTTCATCAAACTGTGTGGCTACCCTTTATGAATAATGAAAGAGGTTATCAAAAAACTAATAAATATTCAAAACCAGTAATACAGACGAATAATTTAAATAATAATAGAATAGCTGTGCTTGGTATGCTTTTGCTTCATATAAGACCATGTTCCAGAAGAGGATAATAGAACTTTTTGACCAAGAACTATAAGATGCAGAATTTTTATTATTTTTGCAAATAAAATGAGAAATGCAAGCAATGTGTACATTGACAGACAATAGGGCTCTACCTTCTACAACAGCATACAAATCACTTCAGAATCATAAAAAGAGATGGCCCAATGAGTAACGCATAATAAATAATAAAACTGTCTGTTACTTACCGGACCCTACTAAGGCTCAAAATGGGAGAAGAAACCCAGATGTTAGAACTACTTTTTCCGTCTTGTGGCTCAGAGATTCCAAAAATGTTAGTCTACACAGCAAATATTTTAATTGATTAAAAGAATATGAAAGCCAGAATATCTTTCTAGACAAATCTTTGTTTTACTTGAATACAATGGAATGACTAAACACTGTTCAGTAATGTTAATTCTGGTAATTCATCTATGAAAACTGATGCTTGTCTTGCATATGAACCTAGTATCTGGATTCTTCTGAGGATGCCTTGGTAAAGCTAGCAGAAAGTCCAGTCATTAACATGGGAGAATAATTGCTTCCTCCTAAAAGCTATGCACAAGAGGAAAGCGTGAAAACGCATATAATTGGAGCCTTGGGATATACACTTGATGATTAAAAAAGAAAGGCAACAGAAAACAGAGCTGGAAGGGATTATCCAGTTAGTCCATCCTATTACCTAGAGACAGGATCAGTTCTAGTTAAGCTTTTTCTCACAGTTTTTCTCATCTATTTTTAAAAACCTTTAGTAATCAAGATTCCACAAACCCCATAACTCATGTTTCAATACTTCTCTATTTCTACATTCAACACCTTTTCCCAGCACCTGGCCTAAATTTCCCTCTCTGAAATTCAAGGCTGCTACTTCCTCACTAGGATATTTCTTTCCTGCATCAGCATTTTCCAACTCCTAATACCCATCAAATGTCAGTCTTAGCTTCTTTACACTTATACAAATTCAGTATATTCAATGTTTCCTGTTCTCTTGTGTTATATAGATTTCTAAATAGTTTTTGATGGTTCTCGTCTGATTATCTTCAGTTGATCCACATCTTTTTTCAAGTATAGTACCTAAGCCTCATCACAGTGATCCACCACAAACCTCAGCACCGCTTTGAAGAATGAAAAAACTCCTTCATGCTTATTCTACATCCCATGTCAGTTTACATTATTTGGGTAAAAAAATTAAATTCTTTTCCTCACAAATAACAGTGGCCATATGTCCCTGCCTTGAGTTTCTTTCTTTTCATTTTCAAGGGCCATTCTGGATTCTGACCTTCACAGTGTGAACAGCACTTCTCAGATTGGCAAACCTCAGTAAATATACTCAGCAATCTATTGGTGGAATAGTTAATGAAAACGGTGAGTTTTAAGAGACTCTGGACAGAATCATTTTAAGTCTTACACAATACATCTTTTCAGCTTGATGGTCAACTACTGCTGATTTCTCCTTGGACTAGAGATCCTTCAAAAAGAAAAAACAGTTCCTGTTACACAACTGATGCCCCCAAGGTCTCAGTCTCCTGGGTCTATAGACCTGTGCTGTGCATTCTTCTTACTCTCCCACAGTCTGGTTCATGTGATGCAAATTCCTCCCCAGAAATCCCTGCTACTCATCATCCTCTGGGTATTTCATAAGTTGTTTGTTCCAGGATCACTGTGGGCATTAAGTTAGGCTAACAGTCATACAGTTCTCTTTAAAGTTAGGTTGAAAAAGGACTTCAAACCTTCCTGGAGAGTTATGTTCATCATTCAACAGTATTCAAACTTATATTATAAGATTTCAATTATTTCTTCAGCTAATTCCTCTAAACTGCATACCTGTAGGTTCAACCTACTCAAAAATACCTAATTTTTAAAACCAGTTGTTGATCTACTATTTCCTTACTCTACCTTAGAAAAATGCTAACATTTTCAGAAAACATTAGACAACTTCCAGTAAAATCCATTAAAACTTTTGGTTTAGTCATTAAAGAGAATTCTAATCATGCCACTTTCAAAAGCAAAAGGAAAATCAAAATTGTGTGCAACAGGGACTTGTATAAGGTAAAAGAGCAAATGAAATACCAATTAAAATGTTGTGTAACTCCAGTGCTTATTATAAACCTCTATTTTGCCAAGAGATAAAGCTGAATTCTTTTAGCAGTCTCCATGTTGCTCTTGAAATGCAGTTAGCTCTACGTTTTATATTCTGCACCTCGTTCCCTTATTTATTGTTGCATTTCACAACCTGACTTCAAAAGATTCCTTTGTTTATTCTGTCTACATCTAAGACCAATGTGTAAAAAACTTGTAAATGACAGATGTTGTGGTTTTCAATTTTGCTGAGGCTGACAGTGGAAATGGAAGTGCTGGCTGCTTTTGGAACTGATTACCAGACAAATTAGTTTGTTGCCTGACTGATAATTGAAGCTGAAAACACTTCCAGAAATGCTCGGATACATACAGAAAATTATAGCTCAGAAACCCTTCAAAAAGAAAAGAAAGTTTGTGTTACACAACTGATATCCCTAAGATGACTCTCCTGTGCATTATTGTTACTAATGGAAAAACTTGACCAAACACACTGTCCCCATCTTGCCACAAAAAAAAAAAAAAAAATCAATAAAAGGATTGAGTTGACATAAAAATCCACAGGTTGAGACTTGTATATTTGAAAGGAGTCATCTCTGCAGCTCCAAAAAGCAATTGATAGTAAACAGAGGAAGGTGGTGCAGTGTGCCACGGGGATCCTGAGGGACTGACAGCAGGCTGAGAAATACAGCTGGGGAGAAAGGTATTGAGGAGAACTGGTTCCTCCTCTGCATTCCCTCCCAGTGGATCATCCAGGGCTGCTACCACAGAGGCTGTTTGATAACAGCCACTGACCAGCTTCAAACTGAAGCATCTCACATGACCTATGACACTTGTGCTACGGTCCATGCTAAGGAGCTAGATGTATCCTGATCAAATATCAAGAGAAAAGACAGTTACAGCGACTGTCTACAACAAGTGGGCTAATTTTATTATGTTAAAACAATACATTTGGGTGCCTTTGAGATGCTATAACCCTACACTTTTAAGTAAAAAAGGTATATTATGCTTTATAAAATAAAGCATAGATCCATCTATGAGCTCATGCTTAATAAAGACAATCATCAACTACAGTATGTTTTTATATAATATATATAGTCAACAGGATTAGATGCTTTTAACTCTACTCTATTTGATAAGCAGCAATTTTCCCTTCCTGCTAGTTATGTTTATGACAAAGCTAAACCAAATTTATTGGTTTTTAATTTCTTTCTACTTGATTGATAGCTATGCTACAGGAAAAATAAAATGTTAAATGTCAAAATGGCATTTACTAAATTTCTCTTTACTGAAATGGACAAAGTCAGAGTCAAATTTAGGTCAGTTTCTCAGTGCTTATCCTTAATACTTTATTTAAATGTACGAGCATACAGTTCTACTCTAAATTTCTATTATTCTGTACTAGGTGTTTACTTAGTTTGCTTACTCTAAGAAAACAAATTAAATGCTGGGATTTGTTGATCTTCATTTTTTAACATGTTTTCCTGATTAAGCTTTTATGCTTTATTCCAGTCACAGCTGTTGCAGACCAGCAGAGCCCTTAATGACATTTCATGTAACACATGAAAATGTTCCACAAAAACATTGGACTCCTTTTAGCTAGTTTCTGTTTCCTTTTAAAGTTTTCACATTCATCTGTGTTTTCAAAGTAATGATCCTCAATTAATTATGAAGCATTAAGTAACCTTTTTTCCTTTGCATTAAAACAACCAAAGATCAAATTGGTGTATGCATAGATCATACATGGACTGTCTTTACCAGGAACAGAAGAAAGCACTGTGCACCAATACATGCCCAAAACGTGGTGCAAAATGGGGTATGAAACAAAAGAAGACGACCAGCAAACTCACTGGACCCAGACTATTAAGCAATGCAGCAACTCGGTCCCCCAGGCACAATACTCCGATCAGGATTAACACACACCAGAGGCTCAGACCCTTCAAGAAATACAGTTGTAACTGTTTTCTTTTTCAGCGCACAGCACGAGGCTGTTCCCAAGCCCGTGGCTGTCCCTGTGAGCCATTCACATTCCAGGCACCCAGAGCCAGCGACCTACAGAGTCACTCGTGCTCCTCCTCGCTCCTTCTCATACCTCCTCCTTCCACCACCACAAACCTTGCAGGCCCTTCTGCAAAGCTACAGCTTCTCCAGGTGACTCATGGAAAGGACAATGTCATAGAATGGCCAGAGTTGGAAGGGACCTTAAAGATCATCTAGTTCCTATCCCCCTGCCATGGGCAGGGATGCCTCCCACTAGACCAGGTTGCTCAAAGCCCCATCCAGCCTGGCCTTCAACACCTCCAGGGATGGGGCATCCACAGCTTCTCTGGGCAACCTGTTCCAGTGTCTCCTCACCCTCACAGTGTCCTCACATCTCCCCAGGAGAGCTCAGGGCTTATGGAGCCCTCAGAAGAGGGAGGTGGCTGATCGAAGAGCCAGGAGGGCAACCACAGCACAGATCTTCTCTCCACTGCAGGCCCAAAGACAGGTAGTTGCCCCGAGCAGGGTTGTGCCTGTGAGCTAGACAGGAGCAAACATTCAGGCACACAACACACTTATGTCAATCCTACTCGCTACTTCCACGCAGCTCACTATCCAACATGGATTTTTTGCTGCTGTCTTAAAGCAGCCGAATCTTCCCCCTGCACTCTGCAGAGCACATAGGAGACCACCTGAAAGAATCCGGATAGTGGTCAGGTGTTAATGTCTATGGTCCTTAACAGATCTAGCAATGAGCATGTAAGATGAAAACAAGGTACAAGCAAAATTATGGTCATATGGTGATACGGCCATTACCCCACACCATCCACTGGCGTCCTGCAGGGCTTTATAATAGATCTGGCTATTTACCTCCTGCCTTTAGTGACCGCCTCGTGGAAAACAGCAGGAGCTCGCTCTGTTGTGCCTCAAGCGTCCCACCAAGGTGGTCGTAATTGCATGTCTGCTGGCAGGAAACTAAGTAGCAACAACGAATGGAGAGAATAATGTGGGAAGAGAGTATATCACCAAGCATGTGTGTGAGCAAATGCATAAATCTGGCCCGAGTCCGCAAAATTTCCCATGCTTTCACTCAGGGCACTTCCCGAGCATATTTATGATTGTTTATAACAGCCCTGATCATTTTGTAGAATACTAAGCAACCACACTTTGTCTATTTAACATGAGGATCGCTGTTTCTTAATTGAATATTAATTCCTTTCCAGCAACTTTAATTTAATTTAAAGAAATCAAATCTACAGCAGACTAAGTACTAGTAGAACAAAACTTTGTCCTTGCATTAGGGCCAGACAAAAAAATTTAACTAGAAAGTTTGCTGTCAGAAGATGCTTTAAGGTCCCTTCCAACTCTAACCATTCTATGATTCTATGCAGTTTTGCCTACATTAAAACATTTCATAGGAACATGCCAAAGCAGCAGAGTTTTTAATTTGGATAATATTCAGAGATTTAAATAAAAGTAAAACATTAATGTTTTACATGATCAAAATGTTAAAGAAGAAACATTTTTTCAGCAGTTCTGTGAATTTTCACTCCACTTGAAATTTTTTAATTACCTGTATTACTGGAACCATGATTTCTTGTTGGAAGGTACAACTGCAGTGACAGAAGGCACATGCTAACAACAATTAGGCTACACAAACAAACCAGCTCCTGCAAGCTGAACGCTGACTGCTAAATGAAAGACCATCCTGTCAGGTCTCTTTTTGGTTTGCCAAAGTCCTTGGGTTTATCCGTGCAGGCCTGGAGGGCTGGATGGTACCACAGCTCCTTGCAGAGAGGTGGGCAAACATCAGAACTCACCTGGAAAAAGGTGCAGGGTAAAAATCTGTTGTGAAGTGTTGGCTTTCATCTAATGATGCAGCACAGACTGGAAAAGATCCCCTCTTTGTACTATAAATAAAAAAGTTTTAAAGGCATTTTTCACTGACTTACTTAGCAGTTGGTTTGGAACAGCTGAAAGAATCCAGATCATCATCCTTTCCAACTATTAAGGCTTGGCAAGACCAATTTGGTACTCCAGAGAGCAGAAAGCAAACTGTTACTTGAATATTATCAAAACACTTATTGACTGATTCTAGAACAGTTATTTCCAATCAGTGTCAATCTTAAACAACAAAATAAAAAAATAAAAAAAAATTTAAGGCATCTTTTGCAAATCTTCATTCTTAGTTACAAACAGTAAGGAGTTCTCTTTCCCGCAGCACAAATTGTTTGCATGGCAAAACAATGCAGTCACGTTACTCTCACTTAACTACAACTATTCTTTTCTCATCCAACCCACAAATAGCTTTCTGCCAACACCACCACCAAAAACCTATCAGAAAATCAGAGTACCTCCAATGAAAACTACAGACAAACCCAATAACAATGTAATTTAAGGAACATAAAGCAGTAAACAGATTTCTGGGGAGTTTTGTGAAGAATTCCAAATAATTAGTTCTAAACTAAAACCTACCAAACAAATGCTAAAGCAGTACAACTAAGCTAGCAGAAAATATATGGTGCCTCTGACAGTATTGCACAGCTTTAATTACCTGAAACACATTAAAGCTAGAATTTATGAGTTAAAAGCTCAGTATTTTGGAGTAGCAACTGAATAAGCTGTATTAGAGTCTCTTTTCCTTTCTAACGGAGCTTGAGCTTCCATGGGGTTTATAGAAAGGTTCCTTAATTTCAAAGACAAGACAGAGAGTCTGGGTGCATTACTGTTCAGGCCATTGGCAGAAGCAAGACACTGGATGTTAATATATCATGTTGCTTTTTCGATTATGCTAAATGACACACTCAGTGGTCTTTCTTTCAATCTTCAAGGCAAATACAATAAATGTCCCCATCAAAGAAAGTAATAATGAATATGCAACAGAAATCAAGACTTTAAATGAAGGATGACTATTCAATAAGCTCCTCGTGTTTACTTTTAGTGAAAACGTAATAATGGAAATTAAAAATATTCAGAAGCAAAGCATTATGTCTTAAAGTGGCAGAGAGGGCAAACCCCACAGAAAGACCATGAAAATGCATATATATCCTTTGAAAGTATGTGTGTATATAAATATGCGTAAATATAGGTAATATGTAGACATACATCAACATTCTTTTCTTTCCTTTAGGAAATAGTAATATGTGCATTAGTCAAATCAAGAAGGTTCTAAGATAACTCAGAGATGCAATGAGAATAGACAATTTCATCTCATCAATTGTTGTCTAATCACATTGCACCTGTGAGTTAACTCTTTTGTTGTCTAGTTGAAGTTTCATTTCTGTATCTTGCAAATATAAACTAAATATCTTAAGAACTGAGTATATTTGCCACAAATATGATGTGATTATATATGGGGTACTTTCATTTTTGGTGTTTCAGGAAAAAGGAAATAGCCAGGCTACCACCTCCACTAAGTGAAAAAACAACCACTAAACAGAAGTTTAGTTATCTAAATAAATTGACAAGCACTTTTTAAATTACTCAAAACTTACATATATCAGCTTGTGGGCAGAATTACGCAAAATGGGCAAAATTAAGATTACCTACTAGGCACAAGACGACTTAACGACTGTGCAAAAAGAAAGACAATGAAAAAGGGGAGGGTGTTCTCATTTAAACCTTGCACAGAAAAAAGAACCAAATCCTGTCCCATTTGTACTTGAGCAGCTATTCGAAATTATATTATTTTTAATTTGTCCCTCCCTCCTTCTTGCTTCTACTTCCTAAATTGATGCAGACCAAACACAGAGACAATAAACGCAGATAATTTCCATTTCACAAATCCAAGAAAACTCCAGTTATGTCTAACCAAAAGGAGAAAGCATTCAAAGTTGCAATATTTAATTCATACAGATTAGCTATCTGTATAAGCTCCGAAAGGCAAGTATTAAATTGAATTACAAAGGAGAGAAGAGGTTAATTCTGAACTGCAGGAAGGCCCAGCAGGTTAATTCACATCTATTTCCAACCCCCGAAAAAGTACTGGTTCCCTGCCCTAAAGTCTTTAGACGCTAGGTTAATCTCCTCATGGCAATCCTTCAGCTGCCAAAGTCAAACACAGAACACTGTTCATTTCAACAGCTGAAGAAGTAGTGAAACAGGACTTCCCCACCATTTCCACCAGTGCTGCAGCAAGTTAGGTCCTCTCACTGCAAGCAGCCAGTAATCAAATACTTTAAGAGGGAGGGAAGAAGGAGCTACCCAAGGAGGAAAAAAAAAGGTAAAACATGCCAAAGAGATCTTCTGTTATCTTAGAAATCAGTGTCATCACAAGATTTGCAGGGCTGATGCTTCTTTTTTGCTTTGACCCCTCTCTAGCTAATGTGCTCACCATTTTTCTTAGCAACAATACCAATGAACAGTACCGAGTTTCACATCTAACTCTGAAGCCTACAGAAATCTTCTCATTCTCTCCCTCCCATACTTTTTAACATATATATATATATATATATATATATATATATATATATATATATCTTTTCTTCCTGGCATAACCCCCTCCTTTTTCTCTCCTCCTCTCTGTTTTATGCTTCACTTTGATGTTCTTTCCTTATTTCTGGCAAATTTTCATTTCAGATTTTAGAACTGCAGAATATAACAAAGAAGTAACACTGGATTCTTTGCAAATTTTACCATAAGCAAACTTTGACTGCAGTAAAAGAACTGTAAAAAACACAGATAATATCCCCAGAAGAGTACAAAAAATTTCTTACTTTAGTAATTTCCAAATTATGCAGAAAGTATTCATTTTATAGAAGACTTTGCTAGATGAGAAAATGTCTGAAATAGAATTTGTGGCATTTCTTAGCTTTCCAAATCACTTATCCTATTGTCAATAAAACACTGCATGTGCTAACTCTTCAAGCAGTTAAAAAGCAGAAAGGTTCATATATGAATCTACATATTCCACAGAACCACAGAGTCATTTGGGTTGGAAGGGACCTTTAAAGATCATCTAACCTCAAGGTTGCAAGGGGTTTTCACCATCCACATACTCCACACCCCTGGCCTTCCACAGAAATAGTGGAAATAGGGATTTTAAATCCTAATCTATTCAGCCTTCATTGCACCTCCTGAGCTGCCTCATCACCCTTCTGTGCTTTGGCACCGTACAGGTACCAGGATGGGAAGAGGTGGTCCAGCTAGATCCACCTCATACTCTTCATTTAGTACCCATATCTTGTTTTGTGGGTTTTTCTTTTATTTCCATTGAAACCAACTGAGAACAACCCTGAGATTACTGTTTTTATTCTTAATCCAGCACAGATGAACAAAGTAGGTTGCAGGCATTACATTAGGGTGGGTTTTTTTCCATACTCACAAGATAGTTAATAGCTATAAATCTGATTGAAGCCTACTTTCCAAACTGAAAAATGACCAAAGCACTTCAGAACGTTTAAGGAAAAGAGAGCAAAAAGAAGGCAACAGCAGTAACCGTGGCTGAATACATGCACTGTGATACAGTGTACATTTTTTATGAAACACTGAAAATTGTGATTGAAATCAAAGACTTGGCCCAACTCAGACAAACAAGAAGATAAAACTGCCATCAAAGTATTACAATAAAAGGGTTCTTTTCCCCAGTTCATAAAATAATTGCTACATATCATAACTACATGCCTAAAGAAATAACTGGAAAATAGAACATTTAAGAGTTTGCATTTTATAAATTCAGCCTTCAACAGAAAGATCTAAATTCACTGATAGATCCAGTAACCTCAGGAAGAAAGGTTTGGATTTATCAAGTTAGCTCTTATTCCCCAATTCAACCTGTGCAACAGAGAACTGATAGTCTCCAGGGAAACCAAAATCTTCCTGGCAGGTCACGCCTATATATATTTTAAACATAACACTTCGCATTATATATACAAAAAAGGACAGATAGCTTTATAAATGCTTGAAGGCTTTATTCAAATGTCACCTGCTGGTTTCTGTTTCTTTTCACTTTAAATCTCCCATGTTTCACATGCATTTTCCCCTTCTGTTTTAAATAGGTGTTTTCAGTCTTTCTTGTAAAATCTTATTTAGGATGATACTGTCTGCCAAGTTTGTTTGATTTTCTTTAAAAGCTAGAAATGGATTTTTTCCAATCCTGTCACTAAGGTCCATATATTGCCCTACTTCAGATATTCCCAGTTCTTGACTGCATCAATCCATAGCAATCCTTTTTTTTCAAAAGGCAGTGGTACATACTAAGCACTTAATATTTTAAATTAGAGTAAGTAAAGTATCATAATAACAACATTCATCTTTTTAATCTTTTTGCTGGCTTGAAATATTTTATCTTTTAGATAAAGAGAAGACCTTTCCAACTTTTGTGCGTTTTTGGTTTGGAAGGTAACACAAATTGTAACTTCTCAGTATTCTTTTGGTGCTCCTTTATATCAAATTCCCCTATTTTGGAAATCTTTTAATTTTTCATAAATGTCTGTTAAATTGTTTTCAGCTTTACTGGCAAAACTAAATACATGTTCAAGCAACCAAAAATGTAATATACATTGTACAACTAAGCAAGTAGTGTTAGTTGAAAATATATTCTCAATTAGATTTTGGCCCCAGATTTGGTTATGTTCGAAAAAGAAAGTTGGGTAACAGAATGCTACATGATGAAATTCAATATAAACAGGAGATGTTCAGGGGCAGGTAAATTAAATTCAGAGGAAAGGGAGATATAATTTGTTTGGATTTTTTTTAAACACATTACCCTGTAGTGATTCTAAGACAAACACTTCCAGGGGCACCTATGCAAGACCTAGAACACACAACAGCTGTTAGATTATAAACAGAAACAAACCTGATCCATCTAACTCTATCAAACTTTCCAGGAAAATTCCAAATTTGAAAAAGGAAAAAAAGATAAATTAGATGTGTCTTTGTTGCCAAGCGTTAGGCCTGCTTGGGGAACTGCAATGAAACACCAAATGCAAAACATTCTCCAGAAAGTATTTACCATTTTTCTCTACTCTCCTGCCCTACACTTCTTTTTGTTCTGCTGTACTGATAACGGGAATATATTCACACCACTGGAAACTGTAAGACTGCCTCTGTTAGAATATGTGAGTTTCCTGTGAAGAGTCTGTGTCTGTACACAAGCAAGATTTAAATTTTACTGTCACAGCAGACCTCGTACCACCCTCACAAAACTTGATCCCAATGCCATCCTTGAGCTGCACTTGGGCATCTCAGCAATCCCACAGACTTAAAGGGAGCAATCCAGCTGGAACTAAAGCTTTTCTAATATTATGCAGAAAAACAGGCCTGAAGAGGAAGATCTTGTGATCCAAATCCTCACTGCTTAAAATTATCACAGGGATCCCTCTCTCCGATGACATACTTTACATGTAAGGATTTGCACGGGAATGAAATAAAGTTTGGCAGTAATCCCTATCAAGTAATTTCCCCAACAGTTCCTGATTAATTTGGCCTGTGGAAGAGCCATGTATTACCCCATCTATGATCAGAGTAATGACCATAAAAACTAATTCAAATAGAACCACCAAACAGATCAGCTACTTCGCAATGAATTAGGCAATTGTGTCCTTCAGAAATGAGGTAAGGGAAAGTTAGAGCTATACCAAAGAGGACCCACTTTACAGTCAACAAGCACATTATTGGATTTGCTGACTCTGTTGGTACACAAAGGTGGTTAAAGACTTGATTAAAAACAGTACCAGATAAAACACTTTTTGCTGGCTTTTTGCTACCTGTATCACTATGTATAGTGCAAGTTCTTTTCCATTAGCATAGCTAATGAAGAGTGATTGCCACTGATGAGGCTTTTGTTCTCCAACCTCATTGCTGCCACAGCCACAGATTTCCCTTTTTTTATTTCCCTATCCCTTGGATTCCTCAGACTGATGAGAAACAGAGATTCTGTGGCTATGCTGGAGCAATGCACTGGCTCGCTGGCCAGCAAGCTGTCACCAAGGAGAGGGTGCATGGCTTGGTTCTCCTCACCTTTCCCTGATCAATACAGGTCTCTGTCCTCTTCAAGACTGCCAGCTTCCACATTACCAGGAGCAGCCTAATTGTCTTTAAAAATTTCTAGCAAATTGGTTTGGAATTATGTGGTTATAATTATTTGGAGGAAGGAGACAGACAGACTGTGAGCCTTTTTTAACTCTCGTTTCCCTAGGAAACCGGTTCAGAAACAAAACAGAAAAACCCATCACACTACCACCTCCAAACCCTCGGAAAGAAAAAAAAAAAAATTCCTTCAAAAATAAGGACCTGAAAAGAAAATCCTGCAAAAGGTATTATTGCCTTTTGTAACACCTCTAGTGGTGTATTTAACAGCGATAAGGCTTTCACAGAATATTGAAAACGACTAGCAAGCAATAGCTCACCGCTGGCACCTAAAAGAAGTGTGTCACTGCCAAACACACCACATCACTTCAACTTGGCAAGAACGCTTGATAGAAAGCCAAAGAGTAGTGGAAAAGGCTGTTAAAAGTTAACAAAGCACTTCCCAAAAGTACTGTTTTGTTTTTTTAAGCAAGTCTGCTAGAGCATGGGTGATGGATTTACTAAAGAAAAAAGTTTTTCTTGGCAAAAAAAGCCCTGCCTTTTTTGCTTCAAGCAAATTTTCCTGTCACTCTCCAGAATTTGAACTCCTACTCCCTCATTTCACAAAAATGTGGCCAGTTTCTGTTTTCAAGTGAAGAATTCCCACACAGTAATATTGATAGCATGCAAATCTATTGTTTAATAGGGGTCATGGGAAAATAGCCACAAATTCAAGCATCATTAGAATGGAACGACCAAAGCTAAACTGTCTTTTTTTTTAATTTTTAATTTGCAATAAAATGGTTATTGTTGCAATTTGTTTGCAAAGAGTAGCGGGGTATTTCTGCAAATGTTTATGAGAAGGCACCATTTTACCTTTATTTCTCAGCACAGGTCTGTCAAAAAGTGCATCTAAAACATTTATTGGAAATAAAAAGGCAAGAAGCAGAGACACCTTACCTTCAAAGCTGCCAAAGAATGAGTTAATGAAATTATAATAATCTAATCCCAAAGTAGTAAGCATATGCAATAAAGATGTAACACATGTACTGTCCTACAGGGACAGAATTCTCTTTCATGGTATGAAGGTGGTTATTAAAAAACAATATGCAGGCAATCTTAAAATCTAAGACTTCCCTTAACCCCTGGGTAGGATCCGTTTTGGGTTAGTGACGTCAAAAAAATTAGTTTCATAAATGCACAGTCTTACTGATTAAATAATAAAACACAGAAGCAAATAAACAGGTCAGATTCCCAGTTCCCTTTGTAAGGAGTAGAAAATAAATTTTACAGGTGGCACAGTGTTGTACAATGATGTTCACAATGTTCACAGCCAGCACACACCAGCAGAAGGGTTCTCTGTTACCCCTGTCAGCCACTGCAAGCCCAGGCGCGACCTTGGGAGCAAACCCGTGAGGGTGAGCAAAGCCCAGCACCTCCAGACCTTGGCTAACACCATTTTTCTCACTGTTCCTAATAGCGTAACCCAAGGAGAGGTCACAAGCAGCCTCACATGGCTCTAACTTCTAAGCATATGACAGCCCACGTTCAAGATACTTTCACTTCTCTCCACTCCTAAGTGTATTCTGCAAAACAGAGAATAATTTCTAAGTCCTTTTTGGTCAAGAAGAGCCAAACCTGCTACTGGATAATAATGAAATATCCCTGATAAAATGGTCTTGAGTTTTCACCAATGATTCTGGAAGGAATCCCTGGTAGCATCTATCTGTTGATGAGCAGACCAATTTTTCCCCCAAATTTACTATAATATAAAAACTAAACAAACAACAAAGCCGACAAGTAGTGCAAGAGTGCAGCTTGAAAACAGTGTCTTACAATTATATAGTATTTTATTCAGTGAACATGTGGTGAAGAACAATGAAAATAATCCCACAGAATATGTACAATTTTATCTATTTGATGATTTGAAAAGCTTCATCAAGGCATTCAACCCAGCTGGAAAAATCGGGTAGAGGGACTGCAGAGAAAGACAGATGCTGCATCTGAGCATTCCTAAGTAAATAAACAACAAAAACAAAACAAAACAAAAAAGCAATTCTGACACAGTTCCAAACTTTATGAGACAATAACTCAACAAAAGACCATTTATTCTGTCACTCTCTTTTCATTCTTTTGTTTTGTGATTTGAGATAAAAGTACATGCTAATTTTTTTTGCTTACTAATAATCTGTACAATAATTACTGGTGAATTAACCCATGCAATTTAGCACTATTTGTCAATTCTTATATCAGTTGTTATTAAAAAATTCAGGAAACAATTGTTCAAATAAAAGAACACCAATAGAGGGCTTAGGAACTGAGGAACTACAGCAGTAGACTGTTGTTTATTTATATTTCACCGGTAACCATGTCTTGGCTTATCTCTAACTTTCTCAAACTCCATCTATTCATTTGTAAACCTCATACCTCATTCTCTTTCAGATTTAAGGCCTTTTATCAATTCATTGGGAAACGCATGGCACCCTTTAGGACTTCTCACATCCTTGATGTCTTTAATTTTTTATGTGCCACATAGTACGCAAAAGCCTCTGTATTCTCAGATGGAGATGAACTCTTTCAACTGATGACTGTTTAACAGAGACGGGTAATATTTTTGCAGTTCTTAACTCACCTGATGACTGTCAAACTTGTCTTTCCTGTGTTGATCAAGAGCCACAGCTCACAGCAAAGGCTTAATGAGATTCTCTTCCCCTTGAAAGGACTGCTTCTTTCAAGAAGAATCTGTAGCTAACCACTGCAAGTCTCAAGTTGAGAGGATGATTATTTGGGGGGAGAAAGAAAGGAAGGAAGCTGGAGTTCTTTACAATTTCAACTAAACAGAGCTCTGTTTATAAGAAAAAGGCAGAGTTTGCAAAAACCAATTGGCTGGAAAGCCTTAAACTTGTAGTTCCCATACAAGATCTTATCACAATGCACGGGTTACCATTTACCAGTAGGAACTGTACCAGTTAGCTACAGCAGCTGAGTAAGCATCCAACTGAAATTGCTCATATGCCACCTCATCCCTGGGAAACCTCCTGACACTGCTGCTGATCCAAAGTTTATTGTATAGACGGTGTGTCACAAGTATCAAATAATTTGCAAAAGCATGACTGCACACAAACCAAGAGTTTGCTGGGTGCGAAGGTTATCTCACAGAGAGCAAGTTGCAATTTCGTGCAGTAATTATGTTGCCTGGACTCCTCTGAAGTCCGGGATATCACACATTCATATGGCTGCAGTAAGATGAA
>JAOQGH010000012.1:34984470-35001917 GCA_025769975.1 Gallinago jamesoni
AGCGTTTAAGATACAGGGCAAAAATATACAACACATATCAAGGTTTTGCCGAGATACCTGAACGAGTGCCAAAGGAGCTAGCTTGGGAACTGGAAGCAAGACTAACACAGCTCTCAGCAAATGCTAATAAGTTATTGTCCTCCATGGGAGCAATGAACGTTTTTCCAGCCTGCCTCATCACTAAAGAGAAGGCCACAGTCTGGAAGCCCGGATCAATCTTTATCAGCTGTGTAATATGTTATAGCTGTAAAACAGTAATGTTCAAACAGTATTTCACCAAGAAATTACATTGAAGAATTCTGAAATTGGGGCAGACTGGCCATGAACAAACAAGCAGGTGCCAGAAGCACCTGGAACACAGCATTAAACTGAAAATTAATGCAAAAAGGCGCATTATACCAGTCCCAATTTGAGAGGTTTGCTTGGCAATACATTTCCATCTTGTACAGACAGAAGACTTATTAGGATGCCTATCATCTGTGTGCATACACACAGGCAGGGAAAAACAAAACAGAAACAAAGGTCTCATGTAGATAATGCATTATCAGAGACATAGGATCGATGCCTTTCTCTATACAAAATCAAGGTAAAGAAAATGCAGTTCAGGTGTTCACACACAAACCCCACACAAATACCATAAGACTACTAACCTAAAGAACAGTTAACACTTGAGACGCAATCATTAAGGTTTGCAAACTACATTATTTTTCTGAGTACAATATTCATTAATTTAAATTGCAGCCACAATTATGCTTGTTGCTAAAGCAACAATTCTATTGACAGAACTGGGCAAAGAAAATGAAAAATCCTGCAGTTTCCACTCACAATAGACATGATAGATTTAAACTACCTGAATGTTCCCTGGTTATTCTTCAGACAAAATTTAAATTGAATATTGATCTTTCCTAGAAATGATAGCATTTTAATGTTTAAAGTAACCTTTATCTGTACAGTAAAGAGAAGTAAGTCTAACAAACTCAGATGATGTTTTTCATGTCACTCTCTCAGATTCAAAAAACAAAACTAGTTATCACGTAAGACCCAAAAGGGATCTGAACCCAGAAATGTAGGTTGTCTTCTTCAGTACAAGACCATGTGCTGTCCCATGCACAGTACTATGAGTTTTATTCAGGCAGAAATCAACAGCTAATCTCATCAGAATGACAGCCACAGTCCATGCCAGGCTTGAGATCAACACAAAAAAAAGGTATCCCTACAGCAATGGAAAGCTCCCAAAACTCATGCAGTGCCATGTCTTCTCATTTAACAAGTCACATGATATCTGTCCCTCCATTATTACTGTCACCATCACCCTCAAGGTTTTTCAGTTTGTGTGTTCAGCTCCTCCTGTCCCTTGATATTCTTTTCCTATGATATCTGCTCGACTTTCTCTTGATGCCCTCTCCATTCTGAAGACCTCATCTCCTCTTCCCACCATGCATGAGTGCCCACATCTATCCTGGCAACCAAGTAATCAGAGCATATGAAGTGTCACACTAACACAACCCTCTCAGGCTTCCAGATGCAGGGAGATGCTGCTGTGAAGCCCCTTCCCTGTCCAAACACCAGGGAACACAGTGGCCAACATCACAACAATGGCATCACGCGCAGTGTTTGGGGTGTCCAGGTGAGAGTGCTTCTTCCTCTCTGGAAGACATAGCAGTAGGTGGCAGAGGCCATCAGGGCAGAGCGCTTCCCTTTTGCACTTATGAAAAGTCACCTAGTCACATACCCAGCAGCAACAACACGATCCTGCTCCTGGAACTCCTATCAGCTGTGTGTATCAGCCTCTGCAGAGGGCCCACAGCATGGATGAGTCACCTCATGTTGAGTGGTGTTCACTGGAAGGATGTTGGGTACAGACTTGCTTTTATTCCTTATTTCAGCACACAGCCTGCAGACAGGGTGCACAGCTCTTGTCTTCTCCCCATGGCTGTAGGTGTTGTGCCAGATGTCCAAGCTGGGCTCTGCTGTTTAGTTTTTGCTCCATTTAATTCTCTTGGACGTGCTGGTCCACTGGGGGACTGTATGTAGGCCACATCAACACCCCATCACCCTTTTTCCCTATCTTTGTCCCTGCTCCATAAGTTACAGACCCCACTTTCCCTCCCTTTGCTTTTCACATCTTTATTACTTTTGGGTCGTGTTGGTCTTCTCTGAGAAAAAAAGCTGGCAAAGGCGTTGCTTGAACTCTTCTGCCCATCCATTGCTGTTTAGCTGCAGCTGTGACTTCACTTCTTTAGCAGAGAAGCCTAAAGTGCCCACATTTTCTGGGGTACAGCAGCAGGAAAGCTGTGGCAGGGAGCCTGGGCTAGGGATGTTACAGCTCATCACGAGGCTGACAGACATCTTGATTGCTGCATTTTTTGTGGAAAAGAGTGTGGAGGCAGTTTTTAGGATTGAAGGATTCTGGCTATGAAGACCCTTTGGAGCTCCATATGAGCTGACATGTCAGCAGAGTGTTGACAGCCTATCAAGCAGCTGACAGGGCACGGTCCTGCTCTGAACGGGGTGCTTCAGCCAAAAGCCTAGGAAGAGGACTGGCAGGCCATTTCCTCTGCAAGCTAAAAGGAAAGCAGGGAAGAACAGATGCTTTCCAGGGAGAAATGCATGTTTCCTTGTTGAGAATGGGGGAGAGCTGATCTCCATATTGCAGAACTTAATCAGCCTGTACTACCCCCCCTTTCTTGTCCTTAAAAGTCTCTCCTCTCCCAAGCCGGGGGAGCAGAAGGACAGACTATATCACTCTTCCCTTTGTCAAGTCTCCCTCCTTTGTCACTTCTCAAAAGAGCAGGGCACAAGATATTCACCCTCAGCCCTCCCTCTTCCTGCATGATGTGCTTTCTGCTACTTTTCAGCTATGCTTTTCCTTAACAAAAAACTCCATCCTAAGTCTACTAGGTTTCCCGAGGGCCATTGAGCCAGCAACCAAAGGCACCTGCCGACAGCAAGAATAAGTCAAAACAGGCACTGAGAGTCAGGGAAGAGACAAAGTAACTACGCCCACCTAAAAGAGTTAACGATCAAATGCCACCAGGAGAAGAGTGAGCCTCCTCTAGACACTCAGCTCTGCTGTGCCTCTCTACAAGGGCAGTGATTGGAACAGTGTTTGGAGGACGGCATTGCAGACCTTGATCATGACTTCGTACACTGCAAAGTTGCCCTCCCTCCTCAAACTGGTCAGCCACTGGCCAATAGGTGCTGCAATCATGGAATTCCATAGGACTACAGCCACACCTCTGAGAGCAGGTTTCGGCTCCCAAATTTTCATCCACAGATGGCAAAGTCATGGCAACAGCTTGTAATAACAGCACATTCCGACCCACCACACCATCCTCCGTGCACAGAGGCAACCACTAGTCCTACTAGGCCAACCTTTTGTCCCACACCCACAGTACCCTCCAGCAGAGGTAGGGCAGAGCACACAGAACAGTGAAAAAATAAGAAAGTAAAGCACAGTCTATGTCCTCCTCAGACAGAAGCAGGGAGGGAGGAGGAGAGAGTCAGCTCATCTGGGGTGTGCTCGTGCAGCAGTGGCCACAGCTGCAGGAGGATGCTCATTTCTGCCAGTGGCAAAAACATCAGGAGAAATCATCAAGCAGTAGGTGCAATAATGGCATGTATGAAAAAGCAGGAACAGAAAACAGAACAGAAGTAGAACAGAAATTGGACTTGCTTCTGCATGTGACATCTCTTTATAAGTGTCTCTGGCAGAGGGAAAGACAAGCTATAGTTCATCTGTGTGAGACAGATATTGGGACAAAATGGCATCTCCTAGAGTGGCCCCCAGAAGGACTTGCAAGCCAGAAAATAAACATTTTTCAGATACCTTTCCTTTAGGCTGCTTTGAAAAATATGCAGTGGGATGTTCAGCATACAGGAGCACACGAACTTTCATCCAAAGTAAAACCCTCAAAACACATTTAAATGTGGTGTAAAAACTCCCCAGAAGCAACTGCTCCAGCCTGGCTGTCACTCTCCTCTTGCAGCACACGACCGGCTCGGGATACACACAGCCCGGTACCAGCCACGGCTGGGTTAGGTGGAACCTTGGTCTGACCACTAAGAGACTCTTACAGGTTATGTGAAATAGCTAAAAGCCCGCACTGTTTCCATCACAATAGAGACACACTGTACTTCATATGGGAAGATCAGAAAAATAAATGCAAACAGCAAAATTCCCGCACAATCAAGGTGCGCCTACTCAGTGCTTTCTTTCCAGTTTGATGAAGAAAGCCACCTTCTCATAGTTAAGAGCAGCTGACACCAACAATTCCTGTCTTCTTTCAAAGAGGGTATCCCTCCACTCAGGATTAACCAATTCTAAACCTTTCATTTGCCTGAGACTTTAGCCAAACAACAGCACTTATTTATGAAGTAAATATTATTATAAGTAAATATTACAGTGTATCACCTTTTATCTGACTGATGTTAAGGAATTTGTAGTACCAAGTCATATGACTAAGTATATTACTAGAGAGATGACTCATAATCACTTCTCTCCTGAAATAAAGACATGAGGTATTTATTTTTTAAAGTTACAAGCCACTGTGTGATCTCCTGTTTCAGTTAAACACAGGGGAAGTTGTGTTTCTGAGAAAACAGGATTGGGCCCCTGTGGCTTGAAGAATTTCACCATTCCATCAGAAATGCCTGTCTACCAGCCTTGCAGACTGACAAGTCCGGCTCCCTGGCTCTTGCACAGCATCAGGAGGATGAAAACCACATGAAGATTGGAAAAATGTGCAAAGCCAGAGGCAAAATAAAAGACAAGGCTACTCAGAAACATCATTCCTAAGTGCAATTCCTAAGTTGTTGAGAGAAAGAAAGAATTTCTTGGAAGTTCAGAGCTCTTTTTAGACAGATCTGTAACTATTTGTAATTCACTCACATCGTGGAAACCATTCATGTATATGGGATGTACGGTACGCATCCCTTGTAAGAATTCAGTCTAATAACTGGTAAGAACAGGTAGGCTAAGAAAGTTAACAAAAGATGACTATTGCAGTACCCATGTTTTTTCATTATGTGGAACACGCATAAATAGAAAACATCCTACCCTAGTCCATTTTTCATTGATACACACCCATTGCCCAACTACATATGCAGAATCCACTGTTCTGTCAGTCACAACAGGACTTTATCTAAAGCTCTTTGTAGTTTCTGTTGTACAGCGCAGACATAAAGCAAAACACAAAAAATTGAATCTTCATATCCTCATTAATGACCCCTTTCAATAATGTAAATGCATATACATGTGTGTATTCATTACACACATATTACTCATGTATAGATATAGGTACTCTTATACATATACGAGAGAATGTGTGCACATAGTCTACCATAACAAGGATCTATATACAATAATTATGGAGAGCAAAGCTTGTGCTTAGAAATTAGAATATGTCCAACAGATTTTACTTGGTTACACATCCTTATTAAAAAGCCAATCATGGCAAGGAAGTTCAAATTATTCCTAACAATTCATTAAAGCAATTACATTTATGATGTAATTTATTGCATTTATTAAACTACTAACATATGGAATACTCCTTTTATGTCAAATTGCAAGTTTCTCAAGATACACAAATAAATTCTAGAAACTGCTGCAGCATGAACATTTCATTTTGCTGTGACTTACAGTGGCAAGTCCTGAAGGGTTACGTATTACTATGGACTGCAATTCACTTGAAACAAAATACCAAGAGAAGCCAAAAATTTCATTTCTTCATGTCTGCATTAATGGAGAGGCTGGAAGCCCAGATCCAGCAAACCCCGTATGCTGATTCTTTTTATGATGTGCATATTTTCATGTGTATATAATCAAACTAAGTTGTATAGGATATGCACATGGGCAAAGCCTAACCAAAGGGGAAGCATTAGCAGAATCTGGGTTACACAGAAGTAATCCATTGGCCTCTCCTGTTCATCGTCTTACTGCTCTGAACCTGTTCCATATTAAATCCCCTCTGAAGCAATGCTTTACTCTGTTGTACACGATCTATACACAGGGTAGCTCAAGCTATTACATCACATTAATAACCTAACAATATTTTGCCCTGCTAATTTTATTTCATCACTCCTGAGGACAAAATAAGGGTAACAGACACGGTCAACTGGAAATACAAAACTCAAATGCTAATTTAATTTATATTCTTTTGCTTATAGAAATGAAAACAGGAAATTAAATAACTTCACCAATGGGGAAACAATTGCTTTTACTAGTCTTAAATCAAATAATAACACCTGCAAATGCAGGGTTGCAGGGTTTGTTCTTTTTTCAGCTGTGCAGCCATTTGCTCAGAGAAGTGGGGAGGGTTGTTTGGTTTTGATGCGTTGTTTGTTTTTAAGTGCATGGTGAAGAGAAACAGAAAGCAGAAGCCAGGCACAAATTACTGTTTAATGTAATATAAAAATTACTGATAGGGAGAGACAGTAAGCACTGAAGTCAACAACAAATACTATGTTCTGTAGCAACCAGAACTTCCTGATAAAAAAGACATACATATGCTATAGACAAAATGCCTTCTCTGTCCTCAACTCACACGCTTGCCAGTGCATGGCAGTCCCAAGTTCCAATTAGACTTCCTCTTTCCCCTGCTCTGAGGGGAAAATCAAGGGGGGTTTATTAATTTAAGCCTACACACAACTGAAATTTAATCCCAAATTAAGAATATGTTCATACTGAAATGCTTCTTTAACTATTGATTCTAATATAATAATGTCTTTTTTAAAGGTTCGTTAATACATTGTGTCTTGTATAAAAAAAAATAAATCAATCTAAATCCCAGCCATAGTAGTTATAGTAAGACTGTAACAAATGTTTTTTGAGCAGTATAACTGGTTCCAAACTGCTATCGTATAGTATCCAGAAGCTTGTCAGAACTTGAAAGATAGATACACTTTCAAATTTTATATCTATGTATATATACGCATGCATATAAATATATATACACAAACATATAAAAAATACCTCAAAGCAGAAGGTTTTATGTGTGTAGTAAATTTGTTATACTAGGAGTACTGTCCTGGCAAAATACATGTGCTTAGACAACCATACTTAGAAGACTCAAGCAAAAAATGGGGTGGAAATGTTGGAATGTAAATAATAACCTTACTTTTTAATACTTTTCTTCATTTTATTTTATTTTTTACTAAAGAGACAAGTTCTTGACAGTAAGGATAAAAAACATACGCCCTTGTATTCACATTATAACTTAAGAACTTCTTTGGGACATGTGAAGCATTGCTATTTTTCATTCCGTCAGTCAAAACATCTGGATTTTAGTGGTTTTATAGCACAAATGGCTTGTTCAGAGTATAGCCTTTCCCATTTTAAAAAAATTTATACTCCCATTTCATTCTCATCACATGGCTAGCATATGTTTCGTGCCAACTTCATTCCAGGCCAAAACCTGTCTTAACTCATCAGGCCAATGAGTTACTATAGGAATGTAAAGCAAAGCAAAAAAAAAAAAGCAAAAAAAAAAAAAAAACACTAATCAAGTCAGTAAAAAGAAGTCAAAATACCAAGAAAACTCTACAGTATTCTGAGGAGAAGGAAAGACACAAATAACTACCAGATTCCCAGTTTCTCTCAGAAGGTCATAATAATTGAAAAGTGGTGGAAGAAAAGAAGTAAAGGCTGAAGAAGAGAGCTGCTCACTGTCCGTATGACCTATCGTTGCAAGTGAAGTTTTCCAAAATAAATAGATCACCTAAGAGCCAGGAAAGGAATGCAGATTATTGAAATATTTCTCTTTCAAACAAAATAACAAAGAAAATGAGCTTCCCCATGAAGTCACTGTTGAAAATATGGTTGCTTTAAACTAAGACTATTTAATTTGTCAGCACATATCCTCCACAGGTTGGCTCACCATTTACCTCATTTCCAACAAAACTTGGAGATGAGCGAGATACAAGACAACCATTATTCAGCTTCTTTTATTTATATGGAGAGGGATGCAAAATAAACAAAATTTCTTTACTTCTCGGAGGGAGGGTGATATTTTGTGGTTTTTCTGCAGTAAAGAGCTGAAGTATATACATATAAACCTTGATTTGTCTCTTTGGCTTAGTTGCAAAAGGTTTACTGCAACATTAATCTAATGCTACTGCCTTTTACTCTCCTCAAATTTTTTATTGTGATAAAATTCAATCATTGCCACTTAGCATTACTTATTGTCTCAAAGTCTGTGAGAAGGCAGGCAGTTGAGCAATTCTGAAGTGAGGATTAGTCAGCAGAGAGAACAACATTCAAACTGCAGATAAAGCTATTGAGAATATGTTTTTTCAAAGTGTTCACCCTCTCCCAAGGCATTACCTGCACCCATTGCATGCCCCCACTGGGAATGTGAGGACAGAGTGACTCAGGGGAGCAGCAGAAGAAATGACTGAGGGTAGAAACCTGACAGAAGAAAGTGGCTGAAGATGGAGATAATCAAGACTGGATTATACAGGTGACATCAACTCAGTGAAGGAATGGGCCTTACAAGATGACAGCAAGGTGGGTAGAGTTCAGGAGCTGGATGAGCAC
This sequence comes from Gallinago jamesoni, assembly GCA_025769975.1. NCBI lineage: Eukaryota > Metazoa > Chordata > Aves > Charadriiformes > Scolopacidae > Gallinago > Gallinago jamesoni. The sequence continues at coordinate 34,993,007 of JAOQGH010000012.1, forward strand.
ACCAGGAATGCTTTATCAGGGAGTGTAATGATAGGACGAGGAGTAATGGTTTTAAACTGAAAGAGGGGAGATTTAGATCAGGTATCAGGAAGAAATTATTTACTGTGAGAGTGATGAACAGGTTGCCCAGAGAAGCTGTGGATGCCACCTCCCTGGAAGGGGCTTTGAGCAACCAGATCTAGTGGGAGGTGTCCCTGCAGGGACAACATTGAAGACAGACTATAATTTCTTAGAAAAGGCCACCTTTGCACAAACAAGACAGACAAGGTTTATAAGCAAACATTATAAAGCAAACAACTCAAAACAAGAATACCCGAGGTTTTGAAATGCCTCAGCAAAGTGCTCCTTATTCCCAACGTGCCAATCTACACTAGATAATAACCTTTTGCTACTATCAGCTATCACACCTGCTCAAGAAGTAAAAGACAGTAGCAAATCTAACCACTTTAATTCTGAAAAACCATGCAGATCATCAGTGCTGTTGCACATGATGGAAGCTGATGGGTTCTTCATAGTCTGATTTTCTTGAGAGCTTGGGAAATCTTTCTCTAGACACTTTACTTCCAATTACGTCCATTTTGTTGGGAAACGTCAGAATGAAGGTTACACTTGGAACATTAATTCTGTCTTTTGCATCTATGCATTATTTACATAGCACTTAAAGAAGTGATTAAAAACACCATCCTCCAGTGGACAGCAAGACTCAAGTTTGGAAATGAATAAAAATGTATAACAAAGGAGCATATTTCCTTACATTACTGTAGCTGTGCATGTCAAAAGGTAAACAGAAACCAAAGAGAGCAAGCAAGAAAATTTAAGGTTCTGGCTAACATAGCAGAGAAATGACCACCAGGGCATCATTTCATCCCTGTTTTCAACAGTGCTGCTAAGGGAATGAATTCATAGGAGTATGAGCTGATTTAAAAGGCAGCCCTTTCTCTTTTCCTGATTGCAAATTCCCAGCATTTCTACCAGCTCCAGCATTCTTCAGACCTTTCCACAAGACACTAATCTGGCAGATGATAATGAAACAAAAAGACTGCATAGCCTTCTGCCAGATCCATGAGTTAAATCCATTCACAGAGCTGACAGGAAGCAAGAGAGGGGAGCAATATCTCCCCATATACAGCTGCAGAAAACTTGTGTCCACCTCGTTGCCTGTGAAACTGCAGTTAAAACATACACCACATTCTGCAAGTGATCTCTGATTATCTGGATATCAGATTTGAGAATACATGCAGTTTCAAACTACAAATACAACCAGCATCCACATTTACATTTAAAGTGAACAAGAGCTGCTCTCAGCATGCACGAAGAAACACTAAGGACTTGGAAAACTTCTGGCAGTAAGTAGTATGTGTATTAGCTCCCATTTGCAACATGGAGATAATCACACCCTTCTTGCAGTTAAGATTAAATGCTCATGAGAGATATAGTTATCAGAGCAGTAAACATTATGGAAAAGCCTCAGGGAAAAATGAGTACCCATCTTCAGAGACAGGGCTCACTACTGTTGTAAATAAGGCATAGAATAAGGCTACAGTAAAGTACTCTGCAACTACTCATAATTTAGCATGGCTTATTCTAAAAACCTAATGAAGCAGAAAACCTGTGGAAAAAATGATGTCAGGATACGTATACACACTGAAAGGGCTAGAGTAGATTCACAGAAGACAGACTTCACAATTCAAATGTTCTTTTTACACAGCTGTGAGTACTTGATTTTTAGAAACCTCTGAATCCATGCAGGCATAGGTGAAACACTCATCAACTTTGGTTATTTGCAGAGATTACTTCTGAGCAAAAAAATAAATGAACCAGTGATGCTCTCGCCATTGAGAAAAACATGGAACCACGTGGTGGGACGTGAGCCTTCATACAGCCAATGACATGAATAGGGAGGGAGCTGCCTAACAACGTGCTTTGCCCTGCCAATCCTGAAAGCACACAGCCACGGGTGATACGAAGGAAAAAGAGCAGGAAAAACAACTCCTTCCCCTCCTCATCTTCCTATCCACTGGCATCTTAAGAGACCGGAGTGATGGGGATACAACATGCCAAAGCAAAACTAAATGGGAGCTGAATAGTTTATACTCTTTGGCAAACTGAAGAATTTGATAAAACCACTTCTACTCACAGTTTCTTTAAAGCCATGTCTCCTAAAATCATAATAAAGCAATCTATGATGAGTAAGAAAAACGTACAAATATGCTTTATACCAAACCTATCCATTTAATAGATTTGGAAAATCTGGGTTTAATTTTTTGCTCTGTGCCAGACATCCTCTGTGCCTGAGGCAAGTCACATTGCTATCGCATGTACTGATTCTTGCTCCAAAAATGAGACTTCCTGAGATACCAGGAGAATGCACACACTAATGCTTGTGAGGCAATCAGACAGAACAGTAATGAGCATCCTAGAAAAGCCCATACTCGTGTGTTCTCAATATTAATTCATATTCACTAATGACATGGTACCTCTCAGTAAAAGTTGTCAAACTATTGAACTACATAAACAGTTCGCTTTGAAAGAAAAATACATCAATGTAGAAACAACTGCAATACATAAACATGAAAAAAAAAAATCTTCTCCCTTCTGTTTGGTGCTCTCAGTAACTGCAGTGCATCCCAATTAATATAACAATAGAAGAATCCATGAATATGAGTAGCACAAAGAAAAATCTGCAAAGAGAAAATTTCTCAGCTCCCACATTGCCTACAAAAGCACGCTCCTGACCAACCACCTACTCCAAACCTCCACCTTTTTCCAAATTCAAGTTCAACTGCAGCAAGCTTAAAAAAAAAATAAAAAATAATAAAAAAAATTCAACAAATGCACTTTACTCTGGGCTGAGCATACTGAACTGCACTAGAGGTGTCACACCAGGCGATGTACCAGCAGCTCTTTGTCTCGCACAGCGAGAGACGTACCGCCTCGGCTCTGCCTTTGACCCGACTTGCAAAACAAGAGCAGTGGCAGCGCAGCGCGGGGCAGAAGCAGAGAGGCTCTACCTGGCATCCCGCCAGCCGGCTGCAACAGATTTTGGTACCGTGTTGTTTTTTATATATAGCAAGAAGCAGGTCCCAGCCTTCTGCTCAAGCTTCGGATTTCCAAATGGTGTGAGGAGTGGAACAGGCTAATTTTGAAGTGAAAGAGGGCACAGGCAATGGTGTGAGCAATACTGGCAGAGATGCTCGATGTCAATCAGGAAGGAAAGAAATTAAATGTCTGTGGATTGTCATGTGAATTAAAGCATAACTGTTACAGAATCTCAGATAGGGGAAAAACAAGGAAAAAAAAAAAAAAGGTAAAAACCACTTGAGATTGGACCTTCATCCCTTTGATATTTTAGATCTTCAGCGTCTCCCACTATCCTGTTTCCACCCACGTGGGTGCATCTGTAAGTATCTGTACCCACACAAGAGTTATTTAAGGTAAGTTAGCAGAAGTGAAAACACTAACTTTAACCTCTCAAAATACTCCTCAGGGAGCACAGGGAGCAGAAGGGGAGAAAGAAAAAAGAGCAGTAAAGTATAAAACCTGGCAGACCTGAATTGCTTTAACATATGAAAGCTGGATAAAATCCAAATTAAGGAGGAAAAAAAGTCCATATTAGAGTAAGCAAAACAAAACAAAAAGGGGGGGCCGAGAACCTCCAATTAGCTCTAAGGTTCAAAATTTACAGAAAATTCTCAGTAAGATCTCTGCATGTTCAGCATTATGACTGAAAAGAAGGCATATACTCAAACTCAAAGAAACTAAAGATGTTTTAAAACTCCACTATTACACACACTATTCAAAAGCCATCATGGAGCAATTAACATGTTAATTTGAATAGAAAAAAAAACTATAGAAAAATATTGTGTAATTACCATCATTTAGTGTTGTGAAATCCAGGAATCGATATTCATAGCAAACATCTATCTTGGTTTCTACCTGGGGCCTCTTCAAAGTTGAATAGATATTACCAGGTCGTTTTTCATCATGCTTCTCTAGTTTGTTCAATCCACAACCCATTTCAGCAGCTCCTAATACAAAAAAGCAAGGAAAGGAAAAAGAGAAAAAATGAATAAACACCATTCATTTTGTTGGGTTTTTTTTCCTCTCTGGTTTCATGCAACACAATAGTACACTACAGTGAGTTTTATTTTTGAAAATACAAGCTACTACGAACTATATGAAATTGTATAATTAAATAAACGCTCAGATAGTAACTTAAGTATATACCACTCATATCAACCCTCAGGTATGCTATTATTTTACTGGAAAATTGACAGTTTAATGCATGTATTTTGCATCTTTCACATGTATTAAGTGGTATTCTCTGGAAGACACGTATTTCATTATAAAAAGTGGTTGAAAATGCAAAATAACTTGCTAATATAAGGGTTGAAAACTTAGTAACAATTTCTGCACATGCAATTATTATGAGAGGAGACAGTATTATCTTTTACACGGATTTCTGTAACATTCAAATTAATATCTAGAATGGTAATTCAATGGAAGAAGCAGGCTTGCAGAGAACTACCAGCAGTTAAAAAACTACCTCCCATCCTTCCACCTCATTTTTTCAGGCAATCCACAGGAAATAACAGCACTTTATGGAAGCCATCTTCAAACCAGCAGAGGCACACAACCACAGAACTGGACTAGATAAATCTGGTTCTCTTTAATAAGCTGCCAGTCCACAACGTTTTAAAGGATTACTCCTGACAACCATTTCTGCCACACATTAAATGTTTCTCAATATCCTGCGCTTTACGGCTCATATGAGTATGAAAGAATGGAAGAATTGCTTGGTGAAAATACTCAGGTGAGTATCCTCTCATTCCTCTTCAACGCTGGTTGGACTGAGGCAAATCATTTCAACCAGCAGTGAGTATGAGAAGACAAAAGGACACACCACCTCGGCAGCCAAGGTTTTTCATTACAACCCACCCAACATCCTGCCTCCACCTACACAGAAAAACTCAAGCAGCAGGGAGGGACCTGCAGAATAGACATCCCATGATGAAGAGGGGCTCCCACAGGCCACCCCAGGCATGGGATCCATGGAGTGTAAACGCTCTGTGTGAAGCATCATACAGATCTGTGATTCAGGCTCTCTGCAACCTCCAACAGACGTCAAAAAGCTCCTGAAAAACTTCAGTCACAGACTAGGGCTGCCTTTACCTTGACGGTTAATGAACCTTAAGCAGAGAATGAGAAACTAGTTCAGTTTTCCTGCCTCCAAAGACACGCTGATAAACTTTTGCCACAGCTTCATTCCCCAAGTGGTCAGGAAAGTTAGTCAAATTTCCAGCCCCAATGTATTTGGAATCTACCTGTATAAATTTTTTATAATTATATTGTGCTTTAACTTCTGTAATTTTTATTCCTCCCCTGTATTTCCTTGTGAAGTCATTTTTATGAAGTCACCATGTCCCTTCCTGTGCTCTCCCAGGATCAATGTGCTCAAGTCCTTTCCTGTCACTTACAAGACAGGATCTCTGCTCCCTTCATCACCCCCCTCACTCTCATTTGCATCACTCCTGTTTTCAGTTCTCTACATGAACACAGGTGACCATATGCTCAAAATGAGACCTTAACAAGGTCTATTAAAATTACATTAATGCTTCCCTGTCTCTACTACAAACATTTCCACTTCATCTAAAATCATCAGGCACAGCTGAATCACATTCAGAGTTTACAGGAAGCTTCTCAGTAGCCAAAGAACCCATTTTTCTTATTTTTATCCAACGTGGCTAATTGAGGTGTTCCCAACCTGTAACAGAGGTCTTTGCTCATCCCATAACTTTGCTCTATTCCATTGCATTTTGCTACTCAGTAATAATCCCAGCCCATTCTCCCGCATCCCTGGGAGAGCTGGAAGTTATTTCAGGCTCAGCAATGGAGCCCAACTTCCCATCATCTGCAGAGTCTGCAAGTGCACACCTGCACCTTATTAGAGTGTCACTACTAAATATACCAGAATAGGAGCAATACATCAAACCTCAAAAAAATCCCACAGTAAATATCCAATCACACAGAAACTGGAAGCAGACAGAACATTTGCTAAAAAGACACAGCATCAAGAAAAATAGCTGATGTGTCATACACATACCTGAACTTTAAGTATTTGGAGACTCATCCAACAGATAACAACCCTCCCTTCTTATTTTGGCAGAAAAGTAAAACTACATTATTTTAACAATTTCTATAAATGAAAGCTAGATTTAGGGATGCGGGGGGAAGGGGAAGAGGGAACACTTACGGTAAATATCCTATCCAAGATCTATTTTTATTTCCCAAAATGATACTTTCTATTATTTATTTTGTAATGGCAACTACTACTATTAGGTAAAAAAGAGGATCATTCTTTCATATATACAGCAGCTTCTTTCTTTTGCTTAAGTGAAAAATGTTATTTATTTTAACATCTAAATGTATATCGTATATTAATCTGCCTAACAAGATACAATGAGTCTTTCCATGGTCTTTAATGGACCACATCCAACAGTATCCTTAAGCTGTAAAGAACTAAGACAGCAATGTGTTAGCAAGTGTCTCAAATTTCTTGTTTCAGCGATGGCCCAGTAATTCTTACACATCTTAAGTATACAGAATGGCATTTTGTAATGAAAAAAAAATCCATTTCAGAGGTCATTAAGCAGCAGTGCCTGCAACCCTTAGTTATACAAAGCATCTCAAATCCACAGGACTCCTCAGACAGTGATGGCTGCAGAAGGAGGCCTTAGGGACTCGAAATTTCACATCATGGCGAGTTTTGCATTCTTTCCTAAATTGGGGTGAAAGTGCTAGAAAATACAAGACTGCTCTTCCAGTAGCAGCCATGGACACTCTGCTGTGCTTCTCTAGCAAACATTTCCTCAGCACTTTTGAGAAAAACAGTCCATACTCACTGGCCATGTGAGCAGCAATCTCTGCAAATAGTGCCAACCCACCACTAATTCACCACATACATACCTGCCCAGTTGGGACTGAACTGAAAACATACATTTTTGTATTAATTCACTGAGTGATTGCTTACCAGAAGACTGACTTTCACCTTCCTGCTGCTTGGCTAAAACTTCAAGTGGCATCCTTGAAGATAAATACTTCCCCACATTTCATTAAGTATAGACAACTGTATTTATGTTACTAAAGCACACATGTGGAAAAGGATACTTTCATTTGAATAAAAATGAGGGATCATAGGATAAATAAGTTTCACAACACTACAGTCTTTTCCACAGTAACTAAGATGCAAGTGCTGCTGCAGTAGAAAAAAAAAATCTTAAGAAATAAAGTTCCTACTTTAATACAAAAGTATTTAAAAAAATTCCACAGATATACAAACACTAAAGTTTGCTCAAAGATATTGATTATGCGTATGACAAGTAATCACTGAATCACCAAGTTCTGCTCAATGTTATCCCACAGACTTCCACTGGGACAGCCTGCTTTATAACCTTCCAAAGACTTTTAACATTAGTTATTACTCTCTTCCTTCCTTTCCTTTGCAGCAAAATCAGTGCTGTTCAGAGTCTTTCCCATCCCTGTCTGAAAATATCTCCTTGCTTTTTAGTTACAAATCTAGTTGTCAACAGGACATTATTCACCTTCTTAATTTTCTACATTGAAGTTATGAGAGTGCTGCAAGAAGTGTTCATCACTGATGCATTCAAAGTAATCTAAACCCACTTCAATCTCCTTTTTCAGCAGGCATATTGCTTTGCTATAATTGATGTTTAAGGTTACTGTAGTACATATATTTATCCTGGCTGTCTATACCCACATGTGAATTCTATTTTTTTTTATTCAGTATTAAAACAAAATGTTGCTAATACTCACTTTATAGTAAATTAAAAAACAACTCTTAAAAAACACCTGAAAATTTTCAAATATTTTTTGCTCTGCAGTAAGTTCTAAGAAAAACTTTCATTAATGTAAAAATTAACTATCAACTCACTAGTTCCATACATACAAGAAAGACCTTGAGTGACAGAAAAAGTAACAGCTAATGAATAATATTAATCACTAAAATTAATATTTAGCTACGTGGGGTCTTACAGCTACATATGCTGGAAAAACTAATTCTGTGCACAAACTCACTTAGACTGCAAATTAATCTTAAACCTTCTCTGTGATCTTGATAATCTCTAAAATTGGTCTTCTGTTCAGCCATGTGATGATAAAACAAGAACTGAAACCCAGATCTAACAACAGATTACTTTTTTTTAGTCTAGATCCCTTTTTAATTTTGCAAAACATGAAAAATGGAAGCTGTGATGAGTTGCAGAACAACAGCAAAGCCTACAGTCAATTAATTCCTAAAGTTGCGTTGTGAACGAGAGCAAAGGGCCCCACTGGTTAGGAAACAACCAGCTTGCTTCTGCAAACTGAGTTCAAAAATTTAACAGAATACACCTCTTGCCTCCACCTCCTCCTCCCCATTGCTGTCCTTCACCAGGTCATAAACAGCGGAGGAGATCTGGGGAGTGCCTGGAAGAACAGGACTGAAATGCACCCCAGCATGGCAAATAACCTGCCCCTGAACGCTCCTTCCCAATGCAACTTTTATTGAAACTGGTACCATCCTTTGCCATGAAAAACAAAAAATTACAAGAAACTCTGCTCAGCATGAGGAAAAGAAAAACAGTATTTCCATTCTTAAGTATCTCTGTGATCCACAAAAACAAGTGTATCTTGAATAAAATATCAGAATTTTGATAGCTCTTTAGAAATCTGCCAAGTTCTCAACTCGTCCTCTCTGAACCTAATGAAGAAAGACTGAGAGAGCTGGAATTCTTCAGTCTGGAGAAGAGAAGACTGAGGGGAGACCTTGTTAATGTCTATAAGTATCTAAAGGGTGGTTTGAAGGAGGAGGGAGCCAGACTCTTTTCAGTGGTTGCCAGTGAGAGGACAAGGG
>JAOQGH010000012.1:35008955-35113076 GCA_025769975.1 Gallinago jamesoni
TTTTTTTGTTGTTGTTGTTTTTGTGGTTTGTTTTTGTTTTGTTGTTGTGTTGTGTGTGGTTTTGTTTTGTTTTTGTTGTTTTTTTTTATGCGGTTGGACTCTATGATCTCAAAGGTCCCTTCCAACCACTAAGATTCTGTGATATCTGTGATACTACTATCCCCATGCCTACAAATGCAGCCATTTTATCACACAAGGCAAATGGTCAGTGAGGGACCATGGCACCCTTTCTAGACACATGAAATACACAAAAGCAATTCTGTTCCAAGGGGACTCGATTTTGCCAGGTCAGATTTCCTCATGTTTACCCAATTTGCCCTCCTTGGCCTTTACTGAAAGTGTGCTTCAGTTATTGGGGGCTCTCCTCACCTCACTCTAAAAAGCAGAGACCTGCCGCTCTCAAAGCGTCAGCCAGCTCTTTCCCGCAGCCCCAGACACATGCCACCTGTTCTCAGATTTGTATGAGTGAAGTTCTCAGAAGGAAGCCATGTCTTGATCCTCATCCATTTCTGATAATTCTTCACTTGCTGGAACCTTGCCTCCAAGCACAGGGATCAGCGATACTGAGGCATCAGCCTTACCTGTGCTCACACTGAAGAGGCCTACTTGTTCCTTGTTCAGCCTCTTACTGTTAAGATAGTTTTTGAGAGCAACATGATATTCCTCAACTTCTTGTCTCAACACCATCCCCATGAGCCTTGGCAATGTTTCCAGTAACTCCTTCACCATTATCTGTTCTTGTTTCCACCATTATAGTTTTGTAAGGAGGTTCAGTCAGGTATTCCTTGTCTAGCCTGGCTGGTGTCCTAGTTTATCAACTTGTCTACCTGTTTGGATGTGCCACTCTTGCATAGCAAAATGTTCCCCTTAAAAGCTTACCAGCTGTCCTATGGTCCCTTCACCTTTCAGAGCTGCCTCCCATGGCATTCCATTTACCAGTTCCTAACTATGCTGAAGTTTCCTCTCTGAAGTGCAGGGACTTCCTTTCCTCAGTCCCCTCGTGATCTTGAGCTCCATTATGTGAGCATGACTATAGCCAGGGCTGCCATTGTCACAAGTCCTAAAAAATTGTTCATGAACACCCATTTGTGCAACACCCTTGGCTAGCCCATTCAGTATTTCTACCAAGAAAGTTTCCTGAAATCTGCTGGATTACTTGCATCCCACCATGTTATCCTTCCAAGCTGTCAAGGAGAATAACTTCTCAAAGCATTAGGATCAGTGACCCTTAGATAGCACTGAGTTGCTAAAGATTTAGTCAACCCTCATCATGAATAGCTGGTCTGCAGTCCACCAACATGCCACTCTCAGTAGCATCTCCTTTGATCCTTACTGATCTCAAGCAGCCTGTCATCCAAAGAGCTCCATACACTCCAGCTGCTCTTTTTACAGAGGGGACAACCCTTCATTCTCATCTTATCTTTCCAGAAAAGCATGTATCAGAACATGTACCAAATGTTGCGCTTGTGGACGAGATCTGGAACTTTGCTCACCACCCTCATTGTATTAGGCCAGAAACCTGTTCAGCAACTTTTAAGACAGCTTTGATTAACACTGCAAACTGCATGAAGCCCTTATGCCCAGCAGACACAACTACATTTGTTAGACATTGTCCACCTCAGAATCTCCCCTCTCCCTACTGTTCAGGTGCATAAACCAAATTAAATTGTAAAAATATATAGGCAAACACTACATTAGTACCTCAACTCCTTCCTACCTGCAGAATTATTTCTGTATTTAAGGCTGGTATTGTGATAGATGGTATTTACTTGTAAGTATTCCCTCCACTTTTCCCCTCAAGTGCCAACAATGAACAAGAAAATTTCCCCAGACTTGTCTCTGTCCACATTCAAGTCCTCTTACTAGCTTGGACCCAGTAGCCAAATATGTAACATCAAAACATGTGAAGTAGGGAAATGAAGTTACTTTCTTATCAGTGCTGACCTATGAAGTAAACACTAGCGGTGTGTTTTGTGCAAGAACCTTACCCATCTTTTTTCTATTTCCTTCTGCGTGTTTTGGTGTTTTCCTCTCAATTTCTTATAATTATTTACACAGTTTTTCCTCTTTCCTTGTCCTTCACCATTTTTCCTCCACTCATTAGCTTCTCTGGCTTTCCAACTGTGAGAGAAAGCAGCATGCAGTCACATCAGGGTGCCGTGTAATTGAGCTGTTTTTCTGATACCACTGTTAAAGCATATGGGGAAGGATTGCTAAGTGCATAGGGAAGAAGTTAAAGTGCAGCCTTTGCTGTATTATAAACACATCAGGTCATAGATGGCTCCAGAAGGAGCATCCTGGGCACCAGACCTTGCCGACACCATAGGACTTGTGGATCTACACCTCAGGGGTTGAAGTGAAAGGATGCCTAACAACGTTAAAGACTTTTGCTGTTGTAACATCTTTTCAGATACAGAAAGAGGCATTATCACTAAAAAAAACATTCCCAGGTGACCATCCATTGCTATGAAGTAGCAGTCCTACACAGGTGAAAAGTGTTCCAAATTAATGTTTACAGTTCATCACAAGGCACAGGCCCAGGCACTACAAACCATCTTTCCACCACCCACCTGAGAGTCAGTAACACTCAAGACACATCAGCAAGCACAGAGCCATCCAATCAGGTATTTTGATGCACTAATTTCAACCCAAAATTCCACTACCCCAGTATGAGTTACACAACCCATTAGGACATTTCTGCACTTTTAAATAAAGACAAATTTCAAATTCAAATTTTGTCCCATAGGATTTTTGACATAAAGGTGTTTTTCTGACTACAAACATGTACTAGAGAAGCAGCAGATTAATTACCAGGACAGGATACCTCTAGTATCACCTATTTAGGTGTGTCTACGTTGAAATTCAAGAAAACAAAGACAGTTAGACTGCCTGGTATCAATGAATTTAAGCTGAAGCATAGCATACAATCACCAATACAATTCCACTCTGGCTCACACGGGTTCATATATTCCTTAAAAAAAAACACAAATGCACCGTTCCCATATTTTGATATTATTTGCCTCTTTCAGAACCATTTTGGCACAGATTTGATAAGACTATCTAAAACTTACTCTGACTGTAACAGGTATTTCATGTGGTACTCTAAGAGGGAACACTGAAAAAACTTAAAAGAAGCATCCTAGACATTTCAAAGTTTTCTTTATATATATGTGTGTGTATACACACATATCCCCCACCTCAGAACAGTAAACTACTGCAAAACACAAGTGACTTGATAATTAAATGGTAACATACTACTCTAACAACAATTTAACTATAAACAACTGAAGGATCTTACTGCTTTAATCAACAGAAAGATGTTGCCCCTACACATTCCATTAGGGAATATTAGTATGCCTTAGGAGTCAAAAAATGCTTTGATACATTTTATTTCTGTTTCTAGCCAGTGTAATTCCTCCTATAAACCCACACATTCAGCAGTGGAAGGCTCTACAACCTCCTGCATCACAAGCAGAAGTGATCATGTTTTCCATTTGCACTTTGCAGTCCCGGGTGCAGCTGGGTACGGCAAGGTGTAAATTGCTACTGGTAGGGCACTGAGGAATTCTGCTTTGCCAAATATCTGTACTTATTTTGGCACAGGCAGAGAAATCACACATTGTGAAAAGCAGCAAGATATTACACACACAGCATTTCTCTCTCATGCAAGGTGTTTCTACTTACACCCCTGGACAACTCCTTGCTTGGTTATTCCAAGCCTTATTTGAACAACTAATTGGAAATATTCACATCAGCATAAACCATTTATTTTGTATGAGTCAGTTACTGTACTTTAGCTACAAAGTTAGACTCCACCATTCAAATTAACCATATCCCATTTTTCCAGTTTTTACAGTAGTGTGAAAAAATATTTAAAGCTAATTTAGAAAATTTGCTTCCTTGTCAAAAAGCAACAGATACCTGCAACATCACATTGAACAGGATTCAGCAAAACTTCAGTTACTTCTGATTAAGCTTAAATTAACTAGCAATAGATTTTAAAAAAATCAGTACAGAAAAATATTTTTTTTTACCTACCACTCTGCAAAATGAAAAACTAGACTCTATTTGAGATAGGCAAGTCCTTTAGCGTATCTTCCTCATTTTATCAGATGTTACTGAGAACTAGGCCACAGCTTCTCAGAATCACTCTATTACTGTTGCGCTAGCTTCTGTATCACGAGTCCTACCACTACAGCATTTTAATGGCACAGGACTAACTTTATTTTTATTATTTAAGTGTTTCTATTGCTAGAGAGTTGGGCAGAGAGGAACCTAATGCAGTTCAACCAGGGCAAGTGTAGGGTCCTGCACCTTTGGACTGCTAGAAAGCAGTTCTGCAGAGAGCAACCTGGGAGTCCTGGCAGACAGCAAGCTGACCATGAGCCAGCAATATGCCCTTGGGGCCAAGGCAGTCTCCTGGGGTGCTTTAAAAAAAAGAGTGTGGCCAGTAGGCCAAGGGAGGTCACGCTCCCTCTCTACTGTGCCCTGGTGAGATTGCATTTGCAGTAGTGTCCAGTTCTGGGCTCCCCAGTTCAAGAAAATCAAGTTGCTATTGAAGAGAGTCCAGAGGGCTATGAAGATCACAGGGGACTGGAGCATCTGTCTTAGAAGTCTGAGACACTTGCATCTGTTAAGCCTAGAGAAGACAAGACTGAGAGGGGACTGCATCAATGCTTATAAACATCTAAAGGGTGAGTGTCAAGACAACAGGGCTGATTATTTTCACTGGTGCCCAGCAACAGGACAAGCAGCAACTATCACAAACTGGGACACAGGAAGTTCCATGTGAACATAAAAACTTCTTTACTTTGAAGGTGACAGAGCACTGGAACAGGTTGTCCAGAGGGGCTATGGAATCCTTCTCTGGAGATATTCAAAACCCATCTGGATGCGTTCCTGTCCAACCTGCTCTAGATGAACCCACTTTGGCAGGGTGGTTGGACTAGATGATCTCCTGAAGTCCTTTCCAACCCCTACCATTCTGTGATTCTGTAATGCATTTTTTAGCTTCTTAATTACATTAAGCTAATTCATATATAAGGGAAAATAATTCTCAGAACTTTTGATGTTTTAGATTTCCACCTACCAGATACCTGGTGCCCAACTGTACTAATGAGGTCAAAGCAGATTCTCATTTGAGGAAGTTTCACTAATATGAGCAAGGACTAGACAACCAGGCCCTTTAAATAATGCAAAGATACATTAAAATTTTAATAAGTCTATTACTTATCCATCTACTGTAAAGGTAAGCTATGCCCCAGAAAAAAAAATATTCCACAACTTTATAGCAGCCCAGTTATTCCAATGGAATAAACAGTGACTTGACCATGCAAAATCTTAAAATGGGTCACTGCATCCTGTGGTCACAAGCACTTGATTCTAGCCCTACTGGTAATAACTACTAGAAAGAGCTTGTTTTATTTTCACCTGAGTGAACACTACATATATACAATCCCAGGAAATTCTGACGCTTAATGCCATGATCTGAAAATCAGTAGAGTTTCCTAACCTACAGAAAAAAATATTTCTGGGTAATGGAAAGGGAGAAGCAACAGCAGGTTGGTATAGGAGCTTACATCCAAACAGATCTAGTTTATTAAGTTAAAAAAAGTATCACAGTCTACAAATTTCTAGTCAAGGAACAGTTCTCCCAATTTATTACTTTAACAAGAAAAAGTGTTAAGACCCTTGAAAAAAATACATCCCATAGCAGCTATGATCCTTTACATGGCCCTCAGGCCTCACTCTGAGCCCTGGTAAGAGAGAATGACATCAAGTTCTAAGCAATTTCACTTTTGTTTTTTTATTAAGGGACTTTTCTGTAAGTTTACTGAGGACACTTAAGGCTTCTTAAGTCACAGAGATCAGATCTGTAGCAGTTTCAAGTAGAAGCGCAGAACCAAGATCCAACTCTAGCTCCCTGGGAACAGTATTACAAGAAAATGAAAAACACCCCATGACAAGACACTCTGGTATGTAGAATCTGGTTTACACTAGAATTAGTATCTCAGTAATACAGTACAGTTGATATATGCAAGCAAGCTTTGATGAAGTCCCAGACTTAGGAAAGAGTTTGTACAGCTGCACAGACACCCAATGCATTCAGTACAGGGTTTGTAATGTCATACCAAGTAATTGTAACTGGTGCAAAGTGCCTTGAGTGTAGGTGGTCTGAGAATACACCCTAATATTCAGCACCCTTGGAAGCATCTGCACAGGTAATACAACCAGGATAAAAGACTAAATAGTTGTTTGAGACTCTTCATCAATTTGTAGCAAAAGAGAACCTAGAGATATATACAGAAACTTTGGAAATCCTCTTTAAAAGTCAAGATCTTCATCAGTAAGTATGAGGAAAGATTTTGTACATGTAGCACCACAGTTAAAAGAAAACAATCATCCAATAATTAGAAATTCACCTGCTAAGCAGAAATAATATGTACAGACTCCTGATCTGCAGGTGAAAACTAACTTACCCCTACCACACCTAAGGAAATCATTGCTGAATCTAGTAAACTAGACATGGGCATATGTAGTAGAAGCTCCAAGCTAGTTTGGAAACAAGACGACAACACAACCAAAAAAAGCTCCAAACACTGAAGTGGCACAACACTTCCTGAATTATGAAGTTCTTATGAATGAATCCTTTTCCCAAACTTAGCACCTCACACAAGTTGTGTATATGAACTGTGTATTGAGTGCATTAACAGGTTTTATATACAAGAACTATCACATTGCCCTGAACTACTTAACTCTAAGTTATCTTTAAACTACCCAGACCTAAAAGTCTTCAAACAGCACACTTTGATCTCCACAATGAAATGTGCAAGACTCTATTCAGGCATCTCTTCATGCCTAACTGGATCAGGTATAGCTAACAAGACAAAGCTCATCAAGTAAGAATATGGGCAAGGACCACTGGTTTGTGAGTATACTATTAGAGGATCTAACCCAGGCTCCTAAGCAGCAGCATAAAGAACAAGTATCAAATAGCACTTTCTGTACTAGATCTAACCAGAAGTATCAGAACAGGACTAGCCTTCTCCAAAGAGACTCAGTTATCAAGAGAAAAGCATGAGTGGAGAAGCTACGCATTCATTTCAGATTTTAAAAACTGTAAAACCATACTTATCTAGGCAGTTCCCATTATGAAAGTGATTTCAGCATTGAGAACTTTCCTATCTGTGACACCAGAGACAGAAGAGAAGCTGCTTTAACACATAAATTAAGACTAGTGTTAGAATAAAGTAAATGTGGACTCCATACTCATTAGCATTTCCATACACATGCAATAAAACATAAGTTTGTCTGATATTGTATTACATTTACACTAGATAAAGATTTTAGTTGAGTAACTTACTATAACAGCAAAAGCTACTGTTTTCTGCGCTATTTTAGTTTTCTGAGACAGTAAGGCACAAAACCTGCTGCAAGTCTTTAGAAATCTTATTCTGCTATGCAATGCACTTGGGAAAGTGTTTGAAAAATAAAACCATGAAGTTTCATTCTTGACATTATATATCATTGTTGTCACAGGCAACAAATACAGTAAGAAAACACTAGTGGCATTTGGGACTAGCCAGAGCAACTCTATTTTCCCCACCAGCCCTGCATTCTATTTAGCACTAGGTATGAAAACCAGCACACGGGATGAAAGAGGAAGAAGCAAGATTCTTAAATGTAACAAAAATTGAGTTTTCAAACACAGCTTCCTTAACAGGTTAAAGAGACTTAAAAGTCTCAGTGTTATTTAATTCAGACCAAAGGAAAAATGAACTTTGCTCTTGGAATAAGGCAAGACAAAAATCATGTCTGATTCCCACATTCTAGCCAAGTGCCCTTCAGCCAACAATCCTCTTAACCACTCCTATGCTTAAACTAAGGCAGAATTCTGTCTCCAATTAGGTTTGAGATTTCTGCTTTCCAAGTTGAAAAGCATTCTTTCCAAAATAATTAATACTACATAATACAATCCTGTTTCATCCTTAGCTCATATGTATGTGAGTGAATGGACACAAAAATGAATTTTATGATTTCTGAAGCTGCACATTACAAGCCGAACAGGCTGGTTTGAGATAATATAATACATTATCTGCTGCCAAAACACAAACCTCTGTCACTGGGATTAAGAGACCACTCTAGTAGCTGTAACAGGATCTGTCAGCAAGATCTCAAAAGCTTCAGGACATAGTGTCATCATTAGATATGAACATCCCCTACAGTTGTTACAATTTTATCAAGAATCTTATTCAGACAATACTTTATCATATACACCAGAACTTCCCTAATTTAGCTTGTCTGGACACAATCTGTGGCCTCAGAAGCTGCTTCTAATTATACATATATTTGTCTGGTTAGGCAGCACATATACAGCACTGGAAACTACCATATTCACAACAAATACTGCGTACTTCTGGAGATCTCTAGGTAATAGTATTATCTACTCCTGTCTTCTTTATAGGCAGTTCCATCGCAGGGTTGGGTTTTTTTTAATACAGAATTTAAGTTATTTTCAGAACACCAAGTATGGCAAAAAAATCTGTTAAAGAATCCTAATGGTCTACAAAAGAAGTTTGCTTCATGGTTCGATAATTGTTTTTGAAGTAAAAACTTTGTTACAAGTTAGTAATGCTTTAACCTAAATCCAGTAAGTCCATAAATGAAAGGATGAAAACATATTGGACTCATACAGCAAATGTAATTCCTTTTATTTCTAACAGCATTCTATGACTGTGGCAAAATACCCTAGTACAGCCTGTCGTGCTACTCCATTCAAATAGCAATCTACTCCATTCCTTTTGGTATACTAAAGGAAGGCTCAAAGACAACCTCTGCCTCAAATCCTGAAGCACAAGCTGCTGGAAGCCAAGTATGTTCTTGATCTATTTTCTTGCCTTTTTGTTTTTCCATTTACAGACAGGTTTCCAGTAATAACCTACAATACTGAACTAGACAAACCTTGGACAAGTATAGCAGTTCTTAACCAAGACTGTCTAAGGGTCATCACCAAATGCAGGAACTCAGCAAAATAATACTTTTTTTTTTTTGCTTCTTCAGTGGTGTTTCTGTAATAAGAAGACAAGCAAACACGTAAGCAAACCCTACCTTCCTTTTTTTTCCAATTTGTTCACTATTGATTGCGTATTATCCTGTCGTAAAGCATCATTTATATTGGAAAAACATCACTCAAGAAAGCAAACACTTCAGAGAGCTCATAATTCCATAGGGGAAGCAGACACAGCAACTGAAAATTAAAGTTATCCACAACTTCTGCTAGATAACCCCCCTCCCATCCTCAAACCAACCTAGAAGGATCTGGTCCTAGGAAACATTGAAAACAGCAGGTAACACTAAACACTGGTAACAAAAGTAAACCACATAGCTGAGTCCCCAACCATTGCTAATTACTGTGTTCCATTTACTAGAACTGAGAAATCCAGAATGAGTATCCAATTTAAAGAAGTGGTCCATGTTCTCACTCATTTTAATTCTACCTCTGGAAAAAAGGGAACACAGAAGGCAGCTAGATACATTCATAATATACTGAGATTTAAAGTATCACTACAGGCTTTTCTTTTTACTACTTAGTATATTTGATAATATTTATCAAATTCTTGGGATTGTAGAATCAACTAGACTTACCTGAAAGCCGAGAGGACTGAAGCCTTTCTCAACTTACACCCCTTTAAAATATTGTCAAGTTCATTCAAGGATTTGATCTGTAAGCACTATACAGAAGAGAGGAACTGAAAGAGTTATGAGTAAGCTGACAGGAATTTTTCAGCTATGGAATACATCAGCTGTTTAAACTTCCCTGTCCTGCTTCCATGTGGAGTGCCCAGCTTTCTCCTAACACTATACTCACAACCATCAAACCTGCTAACAAACCCTGCCTTTCTGCCAAAACCACCACACATTGTAACATGACATCGGGTCATCTACAAAGTGTTTTCACTGCATTTCCTACAGCTCTATTTTGTAACACAGAAGTTCATTAGCCTACAATAAAAACTCTGACATTCTGCAATGGAAAGCTTTTATTGTAAAAAGAACAGACTGTAGTGTTCCACAAGAGAAACATTTTTTAAATTACAGTATTTGGTATGTTTTTGTTAGCTTAATGCCCCACCTGCTGGCTGATGACTAAATTACATTGTGACAGTTATGAAAGAAGTCACATGCCTATTATTCTGTCACCAGTAGGTAACTATACGCTGTCATAGCAACTGGTACAATTCTATGTTGAAGACAGACTGCACAGCTGGGTCCACCACAGTGTGAAGATCAACTCATAGAAACAGAACCAAGATGGTTATAAAGCAGACATTAGGCTCAGATTTTTACTATCTATCCGGGTTGATCACACTGAAATATTACAAAGCATAACGTGAATAAGAAATACTACAAACACAGTGAACTCCTTACGTATTTTTAGTCTGTAAGGACTGCTACATCTTCCACTGCACCCAGCTCAGTCCCCATACTGGACTTTATTATGCTTGAGCTCAATTTCTCAAAAACAGATCTAAGAGTCTAGGAAGAAACAGAAGTCAAGGATTATAACGAAAAAATATTTCAGTCTCATTTATTTGCAAATGCTGTTTGAAAGAACAGTTTTAAAGCTTAGCTTACTTTAAAGTGTCCTGCTCACTTAATAACCCAACCTCACTTGGTCAAAGGAGCTCTGCTTGCAGTTAGAGCTAGCCTGATTTTAGGACCTGCTTAATAATTTGAAAAAGCACAAATAAGGCGCCTTCCAGAAGATGTGCCTCTCTGTCATCTCTATCTCCCCAGGCTCAGGGAAATAAGAGTCAGAAGACATTTGCTTAGCTATGCCAAACCTTAAAGATGTTTCTACCATGGCCCTGAATTTACACAGGAACCTAGAAAATGTTCTCTCCCTGGACATATAAGGATTTGCCAAGATGCCAACTCGTGTTACCTTCTACTTCAATCCACCTGACCACCCAGCTCAAGCTTCTTCAATCTCTTACAGATAATCCCACATAGAATCAATTACCTAGAAGAGTGCAATCAAAAGCTGAACAAACACCATCAAGTTGTGTAGCAAGAGAAGTCAAAAATCCATATCCAAGCTTCCATCACCACAGTAGACACATTTCGTACTGTGTCAGAGTCAGAAAGCCTGCTTTGGTGTGAGCTCTCACACAGCACAGCAGCTGCCCATCCTCCAGCAGCCCAGGGTTTCTTCCCGCTGTGCACCACATCCCCAGGAACCACAGCAAAACACAGCTCATCAGCCCCAGCTTTGCAATTTACTAACAGGCAACACAGCACTAAAATACCATTCTGGAACTCCACCACTATTGATCCTTTTTATCTTCCATTAAACCAAGAAAGATTTGTTTTTAAAATCTGTTAACAGAATTGCACTTACAATTAACATAACTACCACAGACCACCTAAGCAAACAAGTATTTCTGTCTCTGGCTGTCATCCTACGTCAGGGAATAATCACTGCAACAGTGAGATAAGCACAACTGACAAGTTTTATGAAAACCATTATAGTATTCAAATAGTAAGATCACACAGACTTATTTCCCTGTCAAAAAAAACCAAAATCCAGCATTTATATATAAGAAGTGTCTTTATTGATAAAGATCTGTTGTTGCAACACTTTTCCTTAGAAAAAAATTCAGCAAATAACTACGCATAAAGACCTCTATTCTAGTAAAAGTAGAATCAGGACCACTAAGCAATCAACCTCAATTAGCATTCCTAACATTTAGTGCTGGAATGGTAACTTCTATCTGCACAAGTGAAACATTCAACAAAAAGGACCTAATTATTTCTTTTTTAAATAAGAACTTACACTTGGTATTTATGCAAATCAGTTCTGCATATTCTCGAAATAGAGGCAATTCACAGCCATAACTTCAGGGACAGTAAGGGAAGTCTTATTCTCAATGTAAGGCTTTGTCTATACACCATATAAACCTTGACCAACGCTGTCTTCAGCTTATTTGCCATTTGACACCAAACTACAGTATCTTTTACGTGGCACTGAACATGGGAGCCCTCTCATGGCTACAGTGAAAATATCATCTGTGGCAAACTTGAAGCCTAAATCCCAGGGCAGCTCCACAGTGCAATGGGGTACTGTCCTACAAATCCTCCAAGTCTGAAGAGGATTTTCTCCCAGTATTTAAAAATACTACCTTCAGACATTTCCACCCAGTAGGTATGTAAGAGAAAAGGAGATACTTTAAGGGTATGTCACAAAGCTTTACAGTGAGAAAATGAAAAGTTTATCTGCTTGAGGGAAGGAAGGCTCTACAGAGGTATCTGGACAAGCTGGACTGATGGCCAAGGCCAATGGGACAAGATTCAACAAGGCCAAGTGCCAAGTCCTGCACTTGGGTCACAACAACCCTATGCAACACTACAGGGTTGGGGAAGAGTGGCTGGAGAGCTGCTTGGCAGAAAAGGACATAGGGGTATTGGTCAACCACCAGCTGAATGAACTGCCAACAGTGTGCCCAGGTGGCCAAGAAGCAGCCAGGCTCATTGGAACAGAACAAAGGGTAATGGTTTTGACCTAGAAAAGGATACACTCGGACCAGATACAAGGCAGAAATTTTTACAATGAAGGTGGCAAAACACTGGCAGTTTGCCCAGAGAGGTGGTAGACATTCCACCCTTGAAAACTTAAGAGATCAGGGCTCTGAGCAATGGAGTTGAAGATGTCCCTTCTTGTTGCTGGGGAGCTGAGCCAGATGACCTTTGAAAGTCCCTTCCAACTCAACTATTACATTATCTTATAGAACTAAGCACCAATTTCTGCCAGGTAAGCAAATGAACCACCTTTAGTGACTGGTGCTTCTAGTCCTGAATTGCTCGAGGAAGACTGCACAATAAGTTTAAGAATTCCTTGAACACTCATTGTGTACTAAAGGAACCAGCACAAAATAAAGGGGGAAACCACTTGCTTTGAGTTTGTACTAGCCAAAAAGATCCAACACTCAGCAAAATATTAGGCCTCTAAATCATACAGAAATCATAAAGGGTAAGCTTTGTTGGCAGACACTAAAGCTTTTAAGTTACACATCATACTGGCCTACCACATCATTCCTGCAAATATAAAATAGGATATAGACTGTATACCTTTCAGGCAACTCTTAAAAAAAAAATCTTTTCCATTAAGGTATGTAAAAGAAAACCCTTTCTTTTTTGAAACTGAAATAAAATTAAGGGAAAAACCTTTTGTTTCTTCGTAGCATTCAAAGATCAGATCACCTTCAGGTAAGACAGAATTTAGCATCTTGGTTTAACACACAAATACCTAGAAGGAAAAAAATACTCACATTTTGACAGGGAATTAGTGTCTGTGCCAGACAATCATTGTAATGGAGATCCAACAACACCATCTGGCTGGCTGTCTCATTCCAAGAAAGATTCTGTCAAGTGGCAAAGCTCGTAAAAAAGAATATGAAAAGGCCACAGCACCAAACAGCTCACTGGGACACTTCAGGCAAGAACCATAAAACAAGTGTCATAGCTCTGTAATACCACGTAAATGAAAGCACTGTATTTTTCTATCTTGCCTAAATGATTGTTTGACAAAAAGCTGTCTTTCTAAAGGAGACGCACATAGCTTTTGGGTCCCACACAGAATACACGCACACTCTGCATAAGACCAGGCACAGGATCCACAAGGGCTCACTACAGCCTACAGAATTAACACAGTCCACTTGATTTAATAATACAAGAGGTACAAGTTTGCAAGAAGCTCCAATTGTGCTCCTATCTTGGAAATGCCTTCAGCTACAGACATATTAAACAGATGTTTCAACTTTCTGAATGCACCACAAAAGAGATTTACCTACTGTTTTTGTGTTATGCTTATAGGGTACTTCAAAAGAACATTAAAAATGCACATTCTTAGTTATAACTTGTTACTTTTACTGGCATATGCCACAAAGTGTACAATTCCCAGATGGAAATAAAAAAATTAGTTTCCTACGGGTGAGAAGTGGCTAACAAAACCAGCACAACATGATCTAATGGAAGAGAAAATAAATGGCATTCATAAGGCCCAGGCTATGCATTTCACTGTGGTAAGCCTTCTCAGCACACTTGTAACAGTTCATATCTAGCACCACCATTTCAAACATACTGAACAATCTACTTGCTCACCAGATGTTCCTACGGGTAACACTTGGTCAAATAAAATATGCACTCAATGACAGCATCTTGTGTTTTATCTCTTCTTCTGGTGTTGAGACTCTTCAATGAGAGCTACACAGGCACTTCACGTTTTCTTATAGCTACAGCATAAAGTCTCAAATACATCCCAGGGCAATCAAGCCAACTAGAACATTAAGCCAAAACGAATGTTTGCATTTGCAAAGCAACCATTACCTTTATCAATAAACTGGCATCACAGCTTTAACAGCCCAAGTAGGCCATTTAGGTACTGAAAGCTGCAAAGGAAAGCTTCCTGATATTCAGAAAACTCCAGATTTATTCTTTGGAAAAACTACTGAGCTAAACCACAAGGTTAAAAAGAACACTTATAAAGAAGCTGGTAACAGAGAAGCAAAGTATAATCAAGCTGCTATCTTTAAAACAGTAATCTGAGAAAAACATCACAAACTGGTATTATTGGAACAGTTAATACAGTATCTTTAGCGGCACAGAACAGTCTGAGCACAGAAGAGATTATCAGCTTGGGTTTTTCAGACCAACTTACATTATCAGAACATTGGTACAATTCTGCATGAAGTGGCTCCAAAACCTATAACTTATTTTCCCCCTTGCCCCCCACCTCACCTCCTTAATAAAATGCTACCCAGAATACTGATGAGCAGTCCTCGGACATTTTTTATGCTGCAGCCAGATTCCCTTACACATGCAGGTAAGTAGCAATTCAGTTCCCCTGTCATTATACATTTCACTAACATCTACTTCTGGTTAAGTCCTTTCTTTCTAGGCCATTAGTACTTCTAAACGTTCTGGAAACTTGGAAGACGTGCAATCCCATTCAAACTGATGTATAGATCTTCAAGAGAGGCATGATTTCCTTTTTATTCTGGATACATTGAGGTGTTTGGAACAGGAAGATAAAAGCAGACTAGGACCCAATACATACAAGACTGAGTACAGCTCTCAGATCTAGTCTTTCAAAACTAGAACTAATAACTGCTACAAAATAAAGTTTTTATTACTATGAATTTGTAGTAAGTGGAATTCTCATATAGGGTAATAAACCTTCAATAGCTTCAACAAATCTTTATTATGCTGTATGCCTCTCAAGGTAGCATAAAATTCATTAGTATATTAGCATGTCACGAGAAGTTTGGGAAGCCAAGTCAAAATAAAAATTTATTTTAATTGTTTCAAAACACACGACTAAGATCTACATAATTACTAAAATAAGCTTACAGATATTCTTTGATTAACAGTTCACATCACATAACAAAGGACATTTTAAATGCAGTATTTTCCTCACAATTTTAACATACAGGTATTGATAAAATTTTTCAAGTAAAAAAAGCATACTCTACTGAGTAGCCTAGACAGTTAATTACATTCTTGCACCTTAAGTTACATATAGGAATTTTAGGATTCTCTTAATTACTTTCCCAAAACTAATAATGATGCTCAAGACTGCAGGTACATAAGTGTCATTAACGAACATAACTACATTTGATTATGTAGTCTAAAGACAACTGGGACTTAAAGGGCTTCAGTTGAGTTACAACTTGACATCTTCTGTTCCACTGATTAAGAGCTCCATTTTAAAATACAACATCTCGGGCAAATAACTGCTTCCATTTTTTAAACTGCAAGAGGTAACTGGTCAGTATTAGCCACTTAAATTGTGGTTAAGAAAAACTAAGTGTAACATGCAAACTGTACCTTAAAACTCAGAAGAAAATCCACATGCACCAAACAAACCAAGAATGTTTTTCCCATATAAACTCTAACATTTCAGCTATCAGGGGAAGCATGCAAACAATTAATAAAACCTGGAAGTTTGTCAACTCTTACAACTTTAAACTACTCAAGCAAAAACAACTGTATTGGAACAGACAGAACAGCAACACAAACTTCAACTTGAAGCAACTTTTAGAAAAAGGTTATACTGCATATATTGCTAAACTGAACTGTAGTAACATCCAAGTTAATGAATTTAGATACTTAGAAGTCTTTGTCGATCAAACGCTTTTGAGTACTGTTCTTCCTTTTCTGAAGTGATGTGCCTTCCTCTCCTGGAATGTGATAGGATTAAGAGACAGGAAAAAAATTTATAGATAATCAAAATAAAGCAACTGAAGTGTCAAGAAAAGCATCTCAAGATTCTATGCTCTATTCAACACTCTCTAAAAAGTGATAAATATAGCCTCTGTACATGTGCCTAGGTCACACGTCTGTCCTTTGACAAAAGGAAGCAAAGTCTTAAATATAACATTAATAAACAGAAATTAAATACTTCTTGGAATGTAATCAGAAACTGCAAACTTACAAAAACTGAACACATACAGCAAAAATAATGACCAGCTAACAACCTGGACTACACTTTACTGGTTAAAGTATAAATACTTTATACAAAGAGCCACCATTCAGTAGTACTTGACTGCCGTAGAGACTACCAAGGCTCAAACCTAACATCCTCTATCCAAACTAGGGGGTTAACCACTGCACTTTCAGCAATCTATCATTGAGAAGTGATTAGCCAGTCTTATGCTTTAAGTGTCCACAAGTTGACTGTTCAGTAATTTCTTTTACGCAGTTTTGGTTAAATCTACTGAATCAGATTTCAGCACTTGCTTCCAATGTTACACAATTATGAGCCAGACCCATGCATCTCAGTATGTACAAGAAAAAATTCAAATGGCATTTCATACATGAATTCCTTCACCTTTACAGCATCCTGTAGGTGAACAAAACTGAAGGTCAGTTGTGCTCTAGGAATTTAATTTTGCTTTCACTACGTACCTTGAAGTAGTCTTCTTGTGATACAAAGGTGTTCCTCAGACGGTTCTCAGGATTAAACAGACAAGATACTACTGTTTGTATGCTCCTGTCCACAGACTTCTGAAATACAGTTAGAGGCACATCTACAACAATACTGACTTTTAGTTAGCCCACTACTAGCAGTGAGAGTGTGACAGGGTTTACTTCGCATCCAGGATTCTTCTCAAATCCTGAGCTGTTTGGTTTCAAAAATCTTTTCATCTTGCTAACTCATTAATCACCCCTAAATGTTATAACATCACAGTTCTGACCAGTGACACACCAGTTCAGTTGTGGAACAGGCTGACAGCTGAAAAATGAAATCTCCTTTAGAAAACTGAACTGAGCCAACCGCTGGCCAAACTGGGGTCACTTTCCACAAAAAAAGTGAAAGGAGTAAAACATTACTGATTCAGATGTTTGAAGTGTACAATAAATCTTTAAGACAGCAGGCAGTGCTACCTAACCTTTTTTAGTACCTGTAATTCCCCTTGTAATTCTCAGCAGATTAAGTAAAGCCTTGTCACTTAAAAACATTGTTGTACTTAATGAAGTAGAACACACATTTTATACAGCCCTCAGCATTTTAGACAAGCACTAATACCTTTAAGGAAACACATGAGGCTGCTGAAGTTGTGTATGCAAAAACCAGATACAGTGGATTGAGTTGTCATTTTAGCCAGTTGCTAAAACTTTGGTTTCTACAATACTGGTCAGAAGCCCCCTCCAAGCCACATAATCCTCATGTACAAGTTTCTGCGAATAGAATTTATGACACAAAACATTAAAATTTTCAAAATGCCCTTACCTTTTGTGGACTGCTAGCAGACGACTGTGTGGGCTCTGGGACAACACATTCTGTCTGTATAAGTTCTGGATCCTCAGCACAGTGATAGCTTACTGAAGTATAAACCTGTAAAGTAAAATAAAAAAACTAAGTTTTTTGAAATATTGCAGTATTTCAATAACACTCAAAACATGCACAGTTGTGTTGTCATTGGTCCTCACCTATCAATGAGTTACCCGAAATGTGAAGGTAAAGTTGGCATAAGTTTTACAAGTGGAGAAAATACCACAGATCAGGATACGGTATTAAGACAGATCTACTTCTGCAAAGATTCTATTCTAATAAGTGTCTTTTCTCCCCATTATAATTATTCTTGATATTAGCTCCTCAGCATACTTCCTCCATGCATGGTTTTTGCTGTGAAGGGTATTAAGCAACAAAGACATTCACTAAGGATTTGAGACACCATTAAGAAACTTCAAGAGATTATTGAACACTACAGTCAAGTAAATGAAGGGGAAGCAAACCATCATCCCCACAAGGAACTGCTTTTCTCTATACAGCTTCTTTCTTGTTTGAAGCTGCCTTCATTCACGTTAATATAAAAATCTCAAAAAGCAGAAGCCATTTTACACCTTTTATTAAAAAAAAACAACTCTCCCCCCTTCCCTCCACTTGCAGTGCAGTGTTGAGATTGGCAACCCAGTGCAGAGTTTAGTAACAATAGCAAAGAGCCTGATAAAGCAGCTCCTCTTTATGGAAAGATCCTTCCAGATGCTTCCAGAGAGGAGTGGCAGCTTTTACAGCCAATTTAACCAGGATTTCAATGGCAAAGTTAAACATTCTCACTTCTCAGAAGCAACTTTCTCTCCTCAAAGTAATCAGGTTTACCCAGACTTGGCTGTAGTTTTCAGTTTCTTGCAACATCAGCCTTAGGATGTTATTTGTGATTAAACACAGCAACCATAAGCTTTGCCACCCAACAATCCCAAGAGGCCTTGGATCATCAAAACTGTCATTTCCAACTGATAATACTGTGAGATAGTCTGCTAACACTGTAGGCTTCCTATTCCTTTGTGAGCACCACCCTTAACCATCAAAAGGTGTACCATATCTGACCTCATCACAACTGGGGCACTCAATTTCTGAACAGAAATTGTGATTATCCATTAAATAGGTAGGTATAAAGCAGTACACTGAAGGATGAAGTTGCCTAGCTCCTTATGTGCCTGTCCTGTCTGAGCATGTAAACAATGATAAAGTTTAACCTGGACAGTTCTAGAAAGGTTCTCTGCTCATTTGCAATCAATCTGCAATAAGCAATCAAGATTAAAACATCTAATGAAAACCACCATGCACACCTACTCTAAAAACCTTGCATTGGTACTGTTTAATTGCTATGTGATATACAGCTGCAGTATCTCATGTCCATGGATATTGTTCAACAAAACTTATTTCAATACAATTAAGGTAATAGTATTCTAGTGATTTCTGAACTATTTTGAGTCTGTTCCCCGCCCCCCCAGTAAAGCAAAGGTAGTTCTCACTAACAAATACAAACTTCCTGTGAAAAGAAAAACATTGCTTCTCTACTGAGAAACTCTAAGTAAAGCTTAAGCTCTGTACACATGACTGGAAGACAGCAGGAATAGTCTTCTAGTACTATCAGTGACAGAATTGTCAGATGCCTGCAGGCAGCAATATATATCCACAAAGTTCCATTTTCTTTATTTTAGCCCCCCATTTACCTTCCACACATTCTACAGACATCTGCTGGGAATTAGCTTGAAAGAATACTGCTCAGAAGAAAATTAACTATTACAGCTTATAAACACTTAATAGAAATCATACTCAAATACAAGATTGCAGCCAGAGAACACAAAAATGCTTATGATGCAAGTTTGAGCTCCAACATTGTTAAAGAAATACACAGTATTTTTTCCTCTTGTGGACATCACTTGTGTAGAGTCACAGAAAACAAGTGATTTCTTTAGAAGCCATAAACACCATCTACAATCTGTAGCAGACTGGTAAATCATTTTAAAAAAAGCTGTTGAAAAGAGCAAAAAAAACCCTAGTATTTGCAAAGCAGAGTAGTTTGAGGCTTTTAAATTTTAAAACAATTTGTAACAGTAAGCAGTAATGTTATACAGATCTTATGACTCAGGACTGTGCATCAGGTCACCACTTATTTTTCTTTCAACCTTTCATGAAAAATCAGTTCTTTTCATGTTAAAATTCCAGGATTCTGTGACCAAAACATCTGGACTAACACCTAAAACAGATAGTTCTGTTTTGCCAGGCAGCTCCTAATAAAGCACAAGGTCAGTAGGAAATCCTAAACAATACTGTGTCAGCAGCTGCAGATTTGTATAGACCAGATTACATACAGATCCAAAACAAGTTTTTTTTTTATGTATCAAACTGTCAAAACAGTGTGCTAATTGAGAAGACAAAGTCCCAGAAGTTTAACTTGGTAGACTTACCGGAGGCATAACATAATTTCTTTGCTCCCCAGCAAGCCATTGTGGTTGAACCTTAAACAAAAATTGGACAAGAACCAGCTTTTATTCATTTATTTCCAACACAGACAAGTAACTGCTCTTTAAGAGCCACCATTTAGAACACTTCATGTCTGGATTTTTCATTAAACAGTAGTTCATAGTCTTCTGTCCAGCAAGATAGCTTTTTCATGTGTACCTCACACAGTGTTTAGCACAAAGCCATCCACAAATTCAACTACCTCCTTCCTCTTCTCATTCTGACTTTTAAAGAAATTCAAAATTAAAATTTCTAAGTATTAGGAAAATAAGGGGAATCACAGCAGCCACACTGAAAACATCTGAAACCTCTAGATACTTCCACTTTCGTTTCAGTAACAGGACTTACCCACTCATTTCACTTCTAAGTTAAAAATCACTATCAGTTAAGTGCCTTCCCAGGAATTTTTAGAGCTCTCTTGAGCGCATCCTTTCTCTACATTCATCCTGTATTTATATAGTCTAGTAAGACATGGTGATTCTGTTTTATGTAATTAACATCAACTGCCCGCACTATAGCATGTTCAAATGCAAAGCTAATTCCCCATGAGAAAAAGTACTACTGATCCACATAGCTTTTGTTCATTTGGAAGTTGTTTTATCATTACGTATTAAAAAACAAACTAAAAAAAAAGAGTATACCAAGTTATTCAACAGTTTTCACTCATTAGAATAAAATATCAATAATTTTGGGTTTGCTTTCTGTGAAGCAGAATTCTCTTGAATTAAGAGAAAGAGAATCACAGAAAAATAAACAGAAAGATCAGTCTCCAGTTAACACTGTTCATTCCATTCCAGTTTTGCCCGGTATCCAACACCCTTTCTGCTGCCATATAAGAATGACATACCTGATAGTTGTAGGCTGGCTGATATCCCACAGGAACTTGCTGCTGTATCAATAAAGCTGGTGAACTGTATGGGTATGTCTGCAAAACAAAGCTTTTTAAAAAATGCAACTCTGAAGCAACACAAAAGGTATCTGTAAAGTTATTTATAAATATGTCAGGAGCACATTTTTAGAAAGTTCCGTTTCACACTAGCTTCATTATTTAAAAACAACCCATACAGATTTCCCATGGGGCTTCAGCACTTCAGGCACTCAAGATCTCAAGAAAGTCTCAAAAAATCTTAGGGATTTTAAACTGTATTATGTGTCTAAAAATCCCACATCTGCTTGTAGATGATCTTTTAAGTCATTTCAGAAGTAAAACTCATCTCATGGACTTTCTAAAGCAGACCTGAAACAGATGAACTACCATGAAATAATGGACTACAGCCTGAAGATCAGTTTCATGAAGCCAAAGGCAAGCCAAGTTATTACAATTCAGAAGATTTCCCAGCATTTCTTCACTGCAAGTATTTTGACACAGTGTTAACCTGGAACCTTCTCAGCTTCTTCATAGAATAAAAGGCACATTCCAGCATGTAAGAGAACCAATGCCTCCTATGCAATTTCCCTCCACCAATAGGAAAAAAAATCAGCAACAGTACAACTACCAAGGTCTCTGCCTTAAAGAAAGAAATACTTCTGCGAGTCAGTGCAGCATGCTCATCTTCATTTACTTAGGAAAATACACAAAACAAACAGTTTGCAACTAATGTTTCCTGGTTGCATTGCCATGCAGAATTAATACAGGAAGAGACTACACTCTGGAAGCCCTTCCATTCACAGTACAGGACTCATCAGGAGCCCAGAAATACCCTGCCTGTACCTCAGTAAGAATGTTTATCTGAATTACCAGTAAAGTGATGTCCTGTAGGCATAAAGTATTGATCACAGCTGTTAACAGCAGATGCCATTAACACAGTTCTTAGAAAGGCCCAACAGCAGTTCAGAACCCAGAATTTAGTTGTCCAGGAAGATGAGACTAAAAAGAGCACCACATCCAACTTCTGGTTCTACACTTGTTTTAAAAAATACATTTACATTTGTGGTTCATTCTGAGGCAGAGCAGCAGAATATTAAATACCTGGATGCACTTGGTTTGTGAAGTGCATCTGTGACAAGTAACAAAATCACTTAAGAACTATTATATAATTAAATCTTAGGTCCACCTTCAACTGCTTTTCTTACTCTCAAAATACAGATTATATCCCTGTCTTATTTTAGAAGGGGATCACACCGCTGAGTAAGTTTTTCAAAGCTGCTGGCATTCTTTTAAAGTGGTTTGGAATTGGGCTCTTGTTATTGGGGAAAGTAATATGCAAACAA
The DNA here is from genome assembly GCA_025769975.1 of Gallinago jamesoni. NCBI lineage: Eukaryota > Metazoa > Chordata > Aves > Charadriiformes > Scolopacidae > Gallinago > Gallinago jamesoni. The sequence continues at coordinate 35,031,478 of JAOQGH010000012.1, forward strand.
GAAGCTAAAATTAAGATCAAAATCTCAATACATATTCCTGAAGTTGTATGTGATTGCACCTTCAAAAATTAGATAAATATCTAGTTTATGATTGAACATCAGTGGCATGAACAGTTTTACCTGAACATACTGTGTTACTGGACTCATTACAGCTGGAGGCTGCATGTACGTCTCCGTATTTTGACTACTCCATACACTATGGAATTGTGGTGCAGGAGGATTGAAGACTAATGGTCTGGGATGCACATAAGAACCTTGTTTTAAAACAGAAGAAATAAAGTGTTTTTACTGAAGACATTTTCACATGTATTTCATTAATACTCAGAATTCAAGCTGCAAAAAAATTAACTGGTTTTACTCTTAAATTTAACTCAACATTAACTGCATTGTATTGTGCTACTAACCTGAGTCTTATTATCAAAACTGTACAACAACACACAAGGAGTAAGGTCATAAAATTCAGAACTGAACTTTAATTGTAACGTATGTATTACATCCAATAGGAAGGATTTGCAAGAATGATAGTGTATAATTAAAAAAAACAAATGGATACTATATACACATAATATGAATAAATTTATTTCTGTATACTTACACAAGTTTTGTTGCTTTCTAATTGCCGGCCCCAGTTTCAGCTTTTTGCCATGGAAGTTGATTTGTGACTGAAAGACAGGTTATTCTGTAAGTCAGGCAATCAGTGAGGTAGTTATGTGGTTTGACTTTAAAAAGACAATACTTTGCTTGTACACCAGAGTATCATCAACTCACACACAGGCTCAACAGCCTTCACTCTCCTCTACCACCTCAACACCTTTCAATTTCCATTTCCTGCAATGTTCTCATCACATCTGTTTGCCTACCCACTGACTCTCCAAACCTGTATATCTTTATAACCTGTAACATCTTAATAGCAACATGCACTACTAGTAGTTGGCAACTACATATTAGTGACTGTCAGCCTTCTGGTTTTATAAAAACAGATTCAAATTATCCTTGCCTCAACAAGGATATTACCATAGAGTGATCATAATCTAGGTTCCCTTGAAACCCTATTTACATCACCACTTACCTTCCTTCCCACAAACTTCCTAACAGGCTTCATGTTAAAAGCTGTTCAACTAGTATTAAAGAAAACAGAAGGCTGTCTAAGCACTACCATTTACCTGCACACTACCGTATTCTCTCTAGAGAAATTTTCACATATTCCTCCAGAGCATCCAACATGCTATTTTGCAACTTTTTTGGGCAAAGCACCTATGCACCACACAGACTAATGAAGAAAGAATGAAACAAATACCGTTTGCATCTTCACGAAATACTCAAACCCAGTATTACAAGCATCTGAAAGACTTGCAAAATAGGGCAGGAAATACTTCTCAGTAGTCCACAAATGCCTGAGACACACATAACTTCTCATTCTTCAAGTTCTGCCCAAATACTAGTTCCCATAGAAGGCACAATTTCAGACTTGCAATGATTGAGTACAGTTTTGCCAGCACAGTAAGGCCATAAGAAAACCTCTGATATATAGTCACATCAGTGAGTACTATAATAGACATACATCAAGGGCTTTTCATTTCAAAGAAATGCACACAATATCAGCAATGTATATTGCTCAAATGACAACGCTACTCAAAAGGCCTTTAGTGGGAGAGGCTGTTGCCTCAGAGCAAGCATTCCACGCTTATCTAATACAATAAATGCAACCCATCGTAAAAAAAAGTACTCAGTCTATTGCTCAACATAGCAGTATTTTTGTCAGCATACTATGAAAATTAAAGAACAGCAAGGCTTTGAAATCTTTTGGTGAGAATCAAGAATCCCTCGCAGGAATTTCAATGCTTTCTCTCCACGCTCTTCAAACATGTTCTCTTAAGGAGCTGGACAGCCAGTAAACACATCTGAACACATTGCAGACACATTTGTGCCTGACACATTTTTCTGGATTTGCCTTTCAGATTTATTTCCCTATACAAGACCTTCAGAAGCAAATGAGAGATTGTTCATGCTTCATAGACACAGGGAGTTTTCTGAGGCAGACTACAGAGAGGGAAGTATTTCACTGCACACTATTTTCAGTTTCTGCACTGATTCTGAACTCAAAGAGCAGAAAAGCTGTTACAGTTGTAACCCTTTATCTCCTGTGTGAAGGACAGAAAACCATGACACATGAATAGTTGCATCTTATAGTCAAGGAAGCCTAAAAAAAAAAATACTTGCACTACATGTAACATCCAAATGCACAAACTCCACAGGAGAGAAACAGAACTTCAACTGCTAAGACTTAGGTAAAAATTGTAATGCCATTTCCCATGTTACTGTTATTCCCAATAATAACAAAACTGAAAGGTCTATGTATCTGCCATAGGCACAAGAGTTCTATGACAATCCAATACAGCAAGCTAGCCACACGAGGCTTTCAAGCACAGAAACAAGTGAGAACCACCAGAAATACAATGTCATGAGACATTCAAGCACACCATGGCCAAAACTAACTCTGTTTCTTAATTAAGTCAATATGCAAAGATTCTACCACCAGTAGAGATTCTATTAAGTTTACTTCTTGGGATTCCCTACTTTCCTTGCCCTAATTTACTCTACAGGGTACGTGACTTGGTTTCCCCTGAATGTAATCTCCAGCCTTCAAATATCAGCTTCTTCACATAATTTAGACAAAGAGCTTACATCTACTATTTTTTGAACATCCACATTGTCCAGGAAAGATACAAATCCATACCTGAAAAGAAAAAACAGGTTATTAAATAACTAGATTTTGATTTAAATTATTTTGACCATCAGCAGTTAAGAGTATACATGTCAAGTACACTATATTGCATGCCAGAAGTATCCAGCAGTTTATAATTCAGAATGAAAATGTATTTACTCCTAACTAGCAGCATATACTTCTGGCCAAATGAAAGGAATTGAATGCCAGATTCTAGAATAATATAAAATCAATATAAGGACTATTTTTCCATTTCAGCTACACAAAATGAGCACTATTGTTGATATTACTAACTCAAAGTAAAAAAAAAAAAACACCTTTTGAGATCTGAATCAAATTTTGTATTTACTACAAAGTTATGGATAAAAGCAGGTATTACAGGAACAGTGACACCAGTGAGGGAAGTGACCCTTGAAGAGGTTTTTCATTTATTTCACTACCCTCCTAGCTTATCTATAAAATGAATATAATTTCAGAGCATTATAGGAACAGTTGTATCAATAGATGGAGTTTGCCAATTCATTATCAATACTTAGAATGTACACTGGCTAACAGCACATCAGCATCCACCATGAAGACTAGCAAGGGATATGAGGAAATAAAACAGATTTCCACCTCATGCATTACTACATACGGCTAAGCAAAAACATGATTTTACTATCTCCTCACAGAATCTTAGGAAAAACTGGGCTTGAAGGAGCCTCCAGAAGGTGAAGTCTCCTTCTTAAAGAAGGGATAACCTCAAAATTGGGAGAGAGCTTCCCCAGAACTCAAACTAAGGTCTTATACATCCTTATTTAAATGTTTCACCACAGACAATTCAGAATTTTTCTACATCCAATGGGAATTTCTCTTGCTTTAACTTTGTTCACTTAGTTTCACTCTTCACCCAAATGAGCTTGGTTGTTTTCTCTACAACTTGCCCCTGAGTGTCAGAGGAGTGCAGTCCCATTGCCCTGAATAAACCATTACCCCTTCTCTTAAGGACAATCTGGAGAGAGGTCAGGATGGTTAAATACTCTAGCCATCAGACAGGTCCTACAGAAGAACTGTCTGCATAAGCATCACACAAGTTTCAAGCTTTGTTTCCACCGGTTAAGTGACAGTAACCCTCTCTCTTCCCTGAGCAGATACAGAACGACCTGATTTTTATGACAACTGTCTGTAAGATTATACAAACTTAGGGGCAACCTAGATTTACACACTTCAGTGTTAATTCACAACAAAAGACTGCAGCTAGCATTAATGCTTAAGCACATCAATTGAGTTGCAGCTGCTCATCTAATCTATGACAAATTATGCCCACATCAACTTCAAAGAACTACTCATGTTCTACTCACCCTTTAGAAACACCAGTCCTGTCAGTGATTATTTTCACCTCTTTCACAGTACCGTATCTTTCAAAGAAACTCCGAATATCTGCTTCATTCATCTGAAAGAAATGAAGTTTTCAATTTCTTCAAACACATTCAGCTGTTTAAAATAGATTTAAGTCAGCCAGTACCTTTTTTTAAGCCCATCTTCTACTACAGTAAGAAGTTACTCTCCTGTTCCAAAATCCTCTCGTGACATTGCAATACTTTAAAATTGGTAAAGACACATTAAAAAAACACTAAAAACTAACCCAGGAGTTAAATTCCCATTTCCTTCCCACTGAAGTGCCCTAAATCTATCTTAAAACAATTAAAAGTATATAATACCCTTATATCAATTCCACCAACAAAAACTGTGTTTGGCATGATTTTTCCTTCTGGTAAAACATATCCTTGACTGGTTGTTGACAAACGGGTGTTATCCTCCGAGACACCTGCACACTGGGCCTCCACATTTGCAGACTGAAAAATTTAAAAAACACACACAGATTTCAGTCAAGACTAGATTTCAGTAAGACTGCATCTTCTTACAAATATAGGATAGGAAGATGAACTTTAATAGCAATGAATTTCAATAGCAACTTCCCATTTACTTACAGGAAGTACTTGCTGCAACAGACCATTCATTGGAAAAGAGTGGAATAATTATTCTAAGTTTTAAAAATTTAAATCTAGACCTAACCTAGGCTAAGTAAGCCCTTATGACTATATGAAGCTTCATGACCAGGGTTACTACTACCAAACAGTGAGAATGCCAACGTGATTTATTCCAGAACTTACCAGATTCCCTTCAGATGTAAGCCAGAAATTAAATTTTAATGATACAATTTACTGTAAATTGATTATCCAACACAATAAATGCCATCATGTTCCTGATCAAATAAATGCTTTAAATACTTGAGATGAAAGTAAGCTTTCAAACAGCCTTAGAGCACAGGTAACAGGGTTATACTACAAGTCAGTTGCAGGAAAAGAAATGGAATGTTCATGGAATATTCACACTTTTCATTTTCCCAGACAAAAAGTTATTTTGTCAGTTTAACTACAACAACAATATGAACGACTACAAACTTGTTTTAAAGTTGTCTGCACCACAGCAGGATCTTAAGAATACACTGCATGGTACAAAGAGAACTGCAAAGAATGCTAAGATTAGAAAGCAACTACTGTCACGATATACTTTGCACATCCAGGCTTCAGATGCACGCTTTTGGTCCTAAAGCATTTTGTCACAACATAGAACTTACAGATTCATTCAGTGCAGAGGAAGACATGATGCTTCCTAAACAAGCAGTAATTCAGTATTTTTGATCAGATCAACAGACTGCATGCAATGCTATTTCTTGTTACTGATGCTAACAAAGATGCATTCCTTACTCTGCATGCAGTCTGAAGCATATTTTACCAAAAAGTGTTTACAAGAACCAGAATAAAACTTAAGTACCATGGGCACTGCAAATCCAGCCCCTCTCATCTTCTGCTCTCCTGAATTAATGGTTCCAGCTATGTATCATGCTTCGCCCGGCTGGTAAGAATATAAACTACTTTGACTAGTTCAGTGTTATCTATTCCTCTATATTAGTGCACTCTGTCTGAAACACTAATAAGCTTCTGCTAACAATTCAACTGGTTTGACACCATCCCTACTTCAGATACTCCAAATTTTAATTTAATCTAAGTTAGCTGGTATTTTGAAACCTAGCAATTTGAAATAGGTACCATCCAATTTTTCAACATTACACTTTTCATGTTTAACGCACAGCTGCAGTTTGCATGTGAGTGGTAACATGCAAACTGGATACCCAGTAAAGGAATGATAAAATTACGAGAACCAAGCTATACCTGCAAGACTGATATGCCCAGAAATTAAAACAAAGCCAAAACTAGAATTCAGCCCTCCAAATACAATTCCGGTGTAACTGAACCAGGTAAACAACACACCATTAACTAGAAGGCAAAGAGGGCCTGCCCCAGTTCTTTTCCTGTACCTCATCTATTCTAACAAGTTTTACCACTTGTCACTTCAAATTAAGCTGGGTCAACTCAATTTGGCACAAAGACTAACATGAAGTGAATAGTTTTTCACCCAATTAGTATTCTGCTATTGTACAGAACTGAATCAGCTTACTCTGCCATCACACAAACATCAGACCCACCTCAGGATCAATGGACGCAGAAGAGGAAATGGAGAAGGCTTAGCCTCTTCTTCCAAGAAGCACTAACCCATTAGTTCAGTTCAAAACCATTTCACAAAGTTATACCTTAGACAGCATCTGGTTCCACCACACCAGATGCTGTTGCCTACACTCAATTTACTGACTATGCTTCCTATTGGAAAAGTAACTCCCATGCCTTTACCCTATAAGAACTCCCTCTACCCCTCCAGTGAAGTTGGAGACTACTACTTCCACTGTTCCCTAACAGTAAAGGCTGTTTAATAGAACATTTCTGCCTTAAACAAAAAAAAGGTAGTTCTCCCCTTCCCTCCTGTTGTACCAAGACATCACTGCAGAAGAAAACAAGCCTACATTTCACAGGAGAAAAATCCTGTAGTACTTTTTCAGACAGATCCATTTCTGATCTAAGCTCATTCTGCAGTTATGTAAACTCTTGCGCTAGGCTAAGAACATAACATGAGACAAACGAAGCAAGATGTGAAGACCACTTCTTTGGCTGTACTCCCAGTCGAAGGGCATTTGAACTGAAGTCTGAGATGAAACTACAACTCCACAGCAACCTTAAGCTGACCTAATTATTGGCTTCCTTCTTTCTGGATCTGTTTCAGCAAAACAGACTGAAAGATACGTATTCACTTTGCTCTGCAAATTCTCTGGCAATTTGAAACATGAAAGAGCTCCCAGCAGAAGCATCTAGCAAGTGCCAGAACCAGCACAAGGCAGTGGGTGGGCACACACATACTGCTTGTACTTAAGGCATCAATAGCCTGGGCAGCCATAAAGTGCAGCATTTGTTTCTCATGCTAACGATGTGAACATTATTTTCAATGAAAACACATTCACTTAATGCTTTTACACATCAAGTAGCTAAAAAAGTACACAGGCTACTCAAGCATTCTGATAAATTGGTCAACATCAAAATTAAGCTTTAAGATCTCTTAATAGATGTATATTTCTTATAAGATGTAAAGGTGCTGTTGCTGAAAAATAGTCATAAAAATCTCCCTTCAAAGTTACTTTTCAAGTCTTCAGTACTACAACAAAACTTTTGCCAAGTCAAAGAAAGCACTGCCCTATCTAAAACTGAATTATTTTACCAGCACACTGTCTAGTCATTTTACTACCTAAAAGATTGTGCTTCTACATACAGTATGAGAAAAGAATTCAGACTGCTGCTAAAGCGGAGTTGAAAGCCTAAACCACCTACATTTTCAAAAAAATCTGGGGAATCCTGAAGCTGATGAATTGGCTACCCTGAAATTATAGCATCAGCTGACACGACCCAACCCTTCAAAAATACCATTAAGTGGGTATTTTCATCTATCCATCTCATTAATTATCTTTGAAATCAAATTTCTAGATGCCAGCAAACTCAGGGCTTACTCTGCTTTTCAGCTTACTTAAGTTAACATATATCCCCCCCCCCTGCTTTCTCTCATCACAAGATAGATTTAATCATTGCTTTATTCCAGCAAAGGAAGTTTAAATTTATGCCGGGAAATTGGATTAACCTCTTGATTTACGGTAATCATGAGACTAGTTAGACAAAGGTTGAAAGAGACCACCGTTAGGGGCAGGTGGTGGAAATACCTGGCTACTCAAGTGGGTTACAAGCATCACTCGGTCTTATGCACATCTACGAGAGGAACACCTTCACTTTCCTTTTGGCCACAGAACTGCCCGATTTCTCAGCCTTCTCCCTGTTTTCACATACACTTCAGTTTAAAATAAGCAGTAAACACTTTCAGTTTAAACATTTAACACTGCCGATGCAGGTCCGGCTGGGCGGGCTTTCCGTGCCCAGAGAGCGGTTACCATGGCAGCACAGTGCCGGGAGAGAGAACATGGCTGCCGGCACAGGGACAACAGTGTCGTCTCCCCACTCAGCAGCAGGTGGAGCCAGCGCTCAAGTACTGTTGCACAGCTGCAACTTCCAAGGCTTAACTTTTATGTTGTTGAAGTGTCTGCGTTACAGCCGCAAATTCCATTTTTCAAATAAAAAAAAAACCCAAACCAGCAAACTAGATCCTGAGGGAAAAAAAAAGCAGCCTTCACGGTGAAGGAGCAACGCGCGAGTTCTGGCAGCAACTCCCACTGACCACACGGAGCCCCGCAACTCGCTACGCGAGGCCCCTTTTTTTTTTTTTCTGGCAGGTTACAAAAAAACACAAACAAAAAACCTCAAAAAACAAGCAAGCGAGGACTCCCAGGCCGGTGCCTTATGGAGCCGCCGTTCCGCCGCCATTTAACGGCCTCACATCCTGCGGGCTTCGCACCTCGCCTAACAGCCTCGGCACTAAACGAAGACAGCGAGACGAGGGTTTCGCCTCCCAAGAGATGCGGGGGCGAGAACTCGCCCCTCCGAGGCGGATGGGAGCTGTGTGAATGCTCGCGACGCCCGGGGCCAAAGGTTCTCGCCTGACATTAACGACAAGCTGGGAGCAGAGAGCCGACCGGCGCCCTCCCCGAGCAGGCGGAGGAGGGCCCAGCGGCGCGGCGCCATGTGGCAGGGCCGCCACAAAATGGCCGCTGATGGTGCGAAGCGCCTCCGGCTGTAAAGCCCTCACCAGCCCGCGGCGCCGACGGCTGCGAGGCATGACGCTTTCCCCATAAAAGCCCCAGGGTTTTTACTTGCACTATTCCCTCCCTGATCGTAATCCCTCACCTCCTCTTAGGACATTGAAGCCTTTAAGATATTAAAAACGGCAATAGCCCTCAGGCGTTCAGCATAGGCAGCGGCGCACCCCTCGCCGCCTTACAAGGCGAGGCTACCGCGGCTGTAGGGATCCCCACTCCTCGTGTTGAGGACAAGTTAATGCCCCAGTCCCATCTCCTCGCGGAAGGCACAGCCTCCACCCGCCCCACGGCTCAGTCTCCAAGCGCACCCCACTTCCCACCGCCCCAACCACGGCTCCCCCTTCGTCCCTCCTCCTCCACTCACCATCATTCACCGAAGCTGAGGCAGCGCCCACACACTTAAAAATAAACAAGGCTTTTAAAACAAAAACAATACGAACTTTTCTGAGAAAACAAACACCGGACAGTTCCGCTTTTTTTTTTTTTTTCCCTTTTTTTTTCTCGTTCTTTTCAAGGTGGAGAAAGGCAGCTCCGCTAAGTTACTGCTCTTCTCCTTAAGTATCCCCAAGTGGGAAGGGGCGGGGAAAGGCCGCCCCCGCCCCCGCCGCCCTCTCACACCTGGCACCGGCGAGGCCCGGCCCGGGTAGGGGCTTTCTGGGCCCGGGCCCTCGCCCTCTCTCTCCGGCTTTCCCCGGGTCAGCCCTTGTGCTGTCTGTTTTAGGAGACCGGTGTCTGCAGACAAAGGGGGAAGGGGACAATAGCTTTTCTGTCAGGAGATCAGGCGGGACTGTTACTTGCGGCCTTGGTGTTGAGTGGGGCTGCGTGTGCTAGCAGCGCGTCCCTGTCATTTTGACAAGGACTAGCACTTAACTTGGGTTTGTTGGGGTCTGAGAGCGATGTACTGTTGAAGAAGTTTTCACTCACTTTGAGACAAAAGCTGAAGCTTTGTCATCAGTGTTTTGGTGAACAACCTAATAGAGCTGTTACAGAGCAAGTTGTTTCCATCACGGCTCTTACTGCCTGTGCTGGAAACCAACCGGCTCTCCATTCAGTCTCCCAAGACCTTTCTAGAAGGGAACCTCTCTGGGAACCCTTCTAGTTCTTCAGTAATAAGATGCTTATACTGAGTTTTGAAAATTAGTTTGAAATAGTTGTTTGCTACTGGTGTCAAATGTTCAGAAAAGATAGAATTTTAGAAAGTTTCAGGGAGAGGGACAACATGGATACCTCACCGAAATAAAACCAACCTCTGACTGGGCTACTTTAGCGCGTTTTTTTTCTTTATGTGGTTTGGGGTTTTGTTTTGTTTTTTAATAGCAAAGGCATAAGAATGATACTTGTTTATGATAAAGAATGGAAATACAAAGCTAAACTGAAGTGTATTTAACAAAGAAGCTATTTCTTCTGGTGAGATTTATTTCTTATAATGCACAGATCTTTTTTTTTAGCAATGTACTAAGTGTTCACCTTTTCCAGATGCTGACATTAATAATCAAAAGTAGATTCCTGCACTAGATATACCTGGCCCCAGAGTTAGTTTAGCTAGTAGCAATAACAAAGCCCTCATGACAGAAAATATGTTAACTATAGAAGGGATTTTGTTAAAGCTAGTGGGGTTGCTGTAATATCTAAAGGTAACCCTATGCATGATCTTTCATGCCTGTTTACTTCAATAAATTCTCTACAATACCACAACAGATCTTTTAAATTTTTATTTAAAAATTGAGAATGTGGTCCAACAATTACATAATACCTTCTACAATAAAACGGATTAATATTTTGCCTTTAGTTGCAAAAAGTTAGTACCCTGTTTCTTAAGAGCAAAAACCTTTAATAACTTCTAAAACTAAAACTAGTCTTAATCCTCAAAAGTAGAGCAGAAGCCAGATTGTGGGTGTGGGTGTGTTTTTTTTAACCTTCCTCACTCTTCTATGGCCCTAACTGTAAGTGTTCTGAAGGATCTCATGTTTGCTATTAAGTGGAAGATAATTCTCCTGGAAGCGATAATGCAAACACTGTTCCAAGAAAAATTTTTCACTTCTTATCATGGAAATAGTGAATATTGTCATCTTATCACAAAACTAGTATGATTCCAATGAAAAACAGAGTACTGTAGGTGCTACAGAAGATCAACCCCTTACCAAGGCATTATAGATTCTAATTCTGTGAGGTTATCCTGCTGAGCTTCTGTGTACTGGTACTGGGTCATGATTGTGTCCTGTTTCACCTTAACTTGGTATTAGCTACTACAGTTGCAGAACATCTGTTGCTTAAAACAAAGGAGCAAGTAATTTATTTTCTGTTGCCAATACACAAATCTCAAAAGAGGTGGAGGGAGTGGAGTAGGAAATTGTTGTCTTGGTTTATTTTATTCATATTGCTACTTAAAGGGTTATTGCTCAATAGCTTTATTTGTTAAATGCACTAAGTAGCAGCAGAATAAACAGATTTTTCTATTCTGCTATGCCGTACAGTATTTTTCACTTTAATACACGTTTAAAATAGGAACCTGAGTATCTTAGCCAAACTGTGTTCTCCTGGAATCTTATGATTTTCACTCAATAAAATATACAGGCAATAATTCAGTGAAAACTTAACATCTAAACTGTACATACTTGAATTACCCTTAACCTAAGCTGGGACAATGCTGAAATCATTGTATGAGATTGTTCTGTGGTTGTCCTGGTTGTATTTAACACTACGAATTAATTGTGATTAGCCTTTAGGCATTGGAATTCTGACTAGTTCATTAAATTTTAACCTGAATAACTTTACAACTTTAGGAAAGCTGATACATGCTTTAGTTTGTATTATGGCATGTACCATGACTGAGAAATGTTAATATATTGTATAGATGTGTAATATTCTTCATCCAAACATTTTGCAAGAATGAATTACACATGGGAACATGTGAAAATGGCTCTACACGGCTCGGATCAGAGGTCCCTCTAGGTCAGTATCTGGTCACAACAGCCAGCAGGAGTGCTTGGGGAAAGGATGTGAAGATAGGACAGGCATAGAGTGATTTTTCTTGCTTGTGTTTTCTCCTTTTGCTTGGCAACCTGAAAAGCATTTATTGAGGTCCCTTCATTACTGTATTTGATAATACTTGATGATTTTTCCTGTAAATTTCTCTGTCAGCTTGTTGAACTCAACTCATCCTTAGGCCTGCGCAACAGAGTTTGCACTGGGTGCCGCGGGGCAAATAGGCATTGTTTAGAAAAAATACTTGTTTGCTTAAACTTTTCTCCCGATAATTTAATTAGAGCCACCTCATTCATGACCTAACAGTGCACGGATGTCCTTTTGTCACATTTTTATGCCATTCATGATTTCATAGGCCTTTGTCATAGCTGCTTTTCAGTTGTTTTAGCTTTCAGGCCAAAGAGTCTTAACTGTGTTCCCTCTTCTCTTTCCTCCACAGGTCAATAGCCTTCAGAATGGGCTTCCTTGGCTTACAGCCTCTCACGGGGCAGCAGCTCATGCCTCTGTTTAAACTGATTTATTTCCCCATGTCGATAACTCACATGCGAGGCCTCTGCTACAGCAGGCCATTTCAGGCCCAAGGTGTCATGCTGGTCTCCAAACAGAAATCCAGAATGCTGTTGCCTGAGTGTATGAGACCACTGAGCCAGCTGGAGCTTGGAAGTGGGTATCTCTAGGTCTTTTCCTTAAAAAGAGTTCCCCAAAGGTGAAAAAGGCTTAAAAACTAAAAGACTGGCTTTGTTCAAACTGGTAACTAAAGAGTACAAGGGATTTTTTTTTCTCCTGAAAGAAAAAAAAAACCAACTTAAATAAGACAGAATAGAAATTTAAAAAAAAAATCGAAATAATCTCTCCTTGCCATCCTATATTTCCATAAATCAACCTTTTTTTAAAGGTGAGAAGCCACTGAGCTGATTGAATCTGAGCAGATAGGCAAGGTCTGCTCTGAGTTGTTAACAAGTTGTACACACCTCCTGTAGGTTCTAGGAGGTTTTTTTGTTGCAAGGGGAGTTTGAATATCTATCTGCTTTTCTCATTATTTTCTTGGGTGTGCTGCAAGTTCTTCTACCTTTTCTCTAACCCGACAGACTCTGAAAACTTTTCTTTCCTGAGCATGGTAAGGAGTGCAAGTTGCTTGCAATGACAGGAGTTGTGTCTCTTCCTTCAGGAAGATTCACCTTAGTGCCTCTTGTGCTAAAAGAACAGAATGTAGAAGCTAGAGTAGACATAGAGAACAAATACTGTCTGTCACACAGGTTTCACTGTATGATAGCATTACTAATGTCATCTTGTCACTGCCTTGCAGAGCATCACCCTTCCGTCTGCTATAGATGAAAGAGGAAAAGCAGTATCCTGTAGTGGTTTTCTATATACTATAGAGGGGGATGCCAGCCTTTATGGAAACACACACCCCTGGCTCAGAGAACACTTGTCTTGGCCATGATTTAGCACATCTTTTGCCCAGCTGTCTGCTTCTGAAAGGATTCTGTGTGCTTCTGAGCCTAATGGGTGCTCATGGGGTACACTATATGCTGTGGATAGTTCTTTTGGAGAAACACTAGACGTCCTCCTGCAGTTCAGTACTATTGAGATCTAAAATGTTTATTATTAACGCCTCTGAATCCAAAGATACCATTTTGCTTATACCATTTGGACCCACTCTGTATTGCCTAAATTTCAACCAATACCTCAGCAAAGCAATGACACTGAGTCTGCATTTTACATTTGATGAAATAAACCCAACAAGTTGGTTTTTATCATTTTTCATTTTTATAAAAATTATCTACTGAAAAGGATAGAACTGGGAGAAGGGTAATGGCACTCTTAAACCTTCTCTTATACAAAATCCTCATTCACAATGATATTTACAGTATATGTTATAAACACTTTGACCTACTTAAGATTATTTCTGACCACCAATTAAAAATCACATAGGCATTTGACATGATTGAAATTGTCTGTAATCTTATATGCATGTCCAGGTGCTTGTACACTAGTGTATAGAATTGGGAAAGTCTAAAAAGAAAACTTAGTACATTGACTCTGCAGATGTACACTTGTATGTCAAATCTTGGACAAACCTTTCTGATTTGGGGCTGTTTTCATTTATGGCTTAAAGAGTACGGGCTTCTGTGTCTTGTAATCTTTTAGATCTCTTGGTCCTGATTTCTAGCTGAAGGTTTTGACTTCCTCTTGCACTGAACTCTGCCTGCTGGGTTTATTATTTTCTTAAATTCAAGCAAACTGCATTTTACCTTCCCAGAAAGTTTCTATCCTATGTGCTAACATTATGTAGAAGATGGAAGACCAGCAATGGATCTTTGCTATTTTCGCTCATGTAAGGAAAACTACTTCATAGGCATATCTAGCACTGAGTTCCTCACATCAGTGCTGACTGCCACATTTGCAGATAGCAGGTGAGAACCCACACTGTTTTTTGAAAGCAAAATACCTGATTCACACTTGGGGTAAAAGGGCTTATAATACTGGTTTGAACTCTTTCTGCTGCCCCATCAGCTTACTACAGGACACTCCCTCCCTGCTGGAAGAGATTAAAGCTTCTCTCTTGCCTAGTAAGATATCTCCACCATCCCATGCAATGAGTCACCCAAAACCTTTTCCTAATCACCAAACAGCAGCACTTGCTATGGTAGGAGGCTGCCTGAGTTTATTTATGGATGCCATTAGGCTGACATCTTCGTGACTGAAATGAGAAAGAAGAGGAGGATGAATGATATTTATCACCTGCTGAGCTCAGTATTAGAATGAAATATTTATAGTAAACACTACACTTCTGGCTTGTGTTCTCCTTTCTTACACAAAGAGTTAAATAGTCAACAGTAGGATATTTGAGTTGTGTTTGGTTATTTAAGAGTTAATAGCAGCTTGAGTGAGCTCTTTAACAGCTATTAGACCAGTAACTACAGACTTTTTAAAGAGAATAGTTGAGGATTATTTGCATATGACTGTCTACAATTGACAGGTTTGCTGGTAGAACTACCCTTATACTGGTCATATCAACAAAGTCTAATGAGGTAAACACAATTCATGTCTACGTGACAAGTGGGTATAAAGTCCCATTTGCTGAAATTGGCTATATTCCACTAGAGGAGAAATAAGTTATATTATCCAAGTTACTTTTTTAGTATAACTGCATTTGCAGTAGAACTTGTAGCTGAAATATATATACTGTCACAAAAAAAAAGTTACATTCAGTCTGTATCGCAAGCATATTATGCCAAAAATTCGTGTTGTGTAAATAAATCCTACAAAATCTTTTGCAAACTTCACACCTCAGCCTGTTGTCTAAAGCAGCTGGAATCCTCTAGGAGGGACAACAGCTTCCTACACATGCTTTTGCCAAGGGGAGCCAACAAGTATGTTCAGATAGTTTCTGGTACTATACCACTTTTTGTCTGTTGCAGTGTTGGTACTCACTAAGGCAGAAGTCATAAACTGCCTGCAAAGTGCACTTGATTTTAGAGAGATATGATTTTAGAGATATAATTTTCCAAATCCTTTGTAATCTTGTTAGAGCATTGGAACAGGCCACCCAGAAGGTGGTAGAGTCTCCTTCTCTGGAGACATTCAAAACCCGCCTGGTCAAGTTCCTGTGCGACATGCTCTAGGTAGACCCGCTCCTGCAGCGGGGTTGGACTAGATGATCTCCAGAGGTCCCTTCCAGCCTCGTATGATTCTATGATTCTGTCTACCAGGTGAAAATCATTATTCAAATAATGAATAAGAAATATGTAAGCTATTGGTTACATAAGGGTTATCATTGTGGTATATCTCACAAAGCTGGTTATCCTACTTGCAAAGTAGGGTTATCAAAAACAAAGTCTGCTTTAGATTACCTTTTTTTTTTTTCCTCCACAGTATCATTTGGTGATCAGTTGTCTGAACTGGCACACAAAATTGTACTTTTCTAGCATTCAAAAACATTTGAATCAAAAGAAACAAAGAAAAGGAAGGTACTGAGAATGGACTGTGTCTGAGTCTTATAAATCTGTTATCAGTCTAGACATATGTTATGCCAAAAATACTGGGTGGTTATGCTATTTTTTTATTCGCAATACTAGTGTTTGTGGCCTGTGCTGTCTGAAACCCTTCCTGGAAAACTTCTGTATGGGCATTTTCATCTTCTTGCTTTCCCCTTCCACTTGAACATCAATGATGTGCTGAAGTACCTCATTTGTTCCTTTGTGTCAGGACCAAGCCGAGGTGGTATGCATGTATGCCAAACTGTCGGCTGGGGCTGGGGCTGGGGCTCTGGCATACAAATTTCTTTATTCCACACGAGAGAGGGAAAGAGAGAGGTTCCAGTCCTGTGAGCCATCTGCTGATGTAATCTTTGCCATGCGGTTATTGTGGACTGTGAAACAGTCCTGACCCTCAAATAAGATCAGATTGTTTCTGAAGTGAGAAGAGGGAGACAACTACAAGGCCCGAAACCTAAAAACCTTTCTTCAGAAACATCAGACTAGTGTGTCTTTTCACTATGATGTATTTCCTTTTATAATTTTTTTCTATAGCTATTAAAAAGATCAAAATATTACTCATTAATATTTTTTATCAACTACTTAATTTAAGATGCTCCTACAAGGAGATCCCTACAGATGGACATGTAGGCCAGAACAAAACTTCTTGTGAATTAAAGCCTAATGATTTATTTTTTTTTAAATCCTATTTGATCACAAGTAATTAAAATAGTCTACAAATGATTCTGATTAATTCCATGTATGGGCAACTCTCATTCCTGAACAAACTAGTTTGTTTTAAACTAAAGGGGAATGAGGCACTTCTGTAATAAGAATGGCCCCATATGGAATTAATCAGGAACAGTTCCATGTGTAGAAAACCCTTAATTAACTTTTGAATGAGTTTCATTTGCAGTGTCTTTGCTGGAATGTATATTTGGATCTAGATGTATATATAGGATACTTGCAAATCGGGCACTAAATCTTTGGTTTAGAGTTTTTGCCAGAAGTCTTAATGATGATTTTTTTTTTTTCCTTTCAAAAGTCTTATTATATATTGGTGGGAAACTAAATTTAGAACAAGAATCTTTTAAAGTTTTTAATCAGTATGTTATGCTTTCTGATTTTATGTTACAAGAGTAGCACTTACACTTTTTAAAGTTTAGGTTCTTGATTTTACTCAAATAAATAAATAGCTTAAATCTCTTACATGCTTTAAATAACAAAATTACTCCAAGTAATATTGAATGTTCTGAAGTTAACTTTCACACTGTTAACTTTCCTTGCCAGAATGACTGGAAAATTCTTTATTGAGGTAAATTTATAATTAGTGTGTTAATAGACATTAATGTTCAAAGATATGTTTGGTGTCCTTCCTGGGCTTTTTGATTTAGGCTAAAAAGATAACATTGTAGTCTAATGTTTGGATCTATACAGTCTGATCTCTTCAGTTTGAAATACAGTGCAGGCCATACATTTTGATATAATAGTAAAGAAAATATGTGAACATTACTCCTCCTAGTGAAATGATATCAATTACAGAATAAAGAAAGGTGTATAAGACTTAAAAATATACTTTTGTCTTTTAATTGTTTCTTTTGAGTATTCACCAGCAGTAATTTAGCTAGATCTTTGAGAATTTCCATTAGTCTTTCTCCGTTTTCCTTGAATATTAACTTTCTTTCACCAACTCGCTACATCTTAGTGTTAGTCTTGTGTTGATAGACATTTCTTCGTATTCAGTTAAAATCATCATTTTGTAGATGTAAATCATTTTCTCATTGGAAATGGAAATTGGAAATGACCACTAGTCAGCTCTGATTTATCACAATGACTTGTCTATAATGAGAAAGGATGGAAGGTTGGGGAACAGAGCAGATTCCAATACTTCTGAGCGCCTTTGTATATAAAATGTGTCCACGGTTTCTTTAATTATGTTTCTCTAAAGAAAAAACATCTCTATTTTATTCTCTGCTTTTAATATTTTCTTCCCTTTCTGAATAGGACTGATGTAAAGGTTATTATATCAAGCCACATGTTTTCTGTCCCCTGTTGGTGTGGCACGTCACTTAAGAAAAGTTAAGAAATGTTCTTTGTCAGGGGAAAAAAGAAGCAAAGCCCTCAAAATCTTGTTTCCAAAATGAAACATTTATTTCCTTATTTAGTGGAAGCATCATTTACCTGCTCAGAAAACCATTGATTAACTGAATTGTCTCAATTAAAGTTTACACTGTTTCTTTTGTGTCCTCCATTGCACACACATTCCCTGACATTGGTCAGAATTACGTAGGGTGTCTGCTTGAAATTAGGAACTTTCTGTGAGAATCTGAGTGTTCATAACTTTGTTGTACCTACAGTTTTTCAAAACATGGATACCCCCATGGTTGCCACAATTACACAGAACAGAGTAAGCAGAGGCGTCTGTAGCCACAGATGGCGGTGGTGCTCAGGAAAGACAAGGCATTGGACAATGGGCTTGCATACGGGGATGGTGGTACCAGGCTAAGCTGACTCAAGCGTTTAGGCCTGATACCTACCAGTCATTCAGTATAATTAAATGGGATGTACTACATTTGGGACCTTTTTGTTAGTAGATTCTTGTAGCGGCACATAAAATGAAGATTGAGCTACAAAAGCATACTCAGGAAACACCACCCAGGGCTGTGAGAACAACTCACAATCCAACCCAAAAGGTGGTGGAAAGCATTTGGCATTAAATCAAATAAGAATGTTGAAATTTTACTTGCTCCAGCTGTCTGCAGAAGATCATGTAGCCCTGAGATGTCCTAGAAACTTTTTTGAACAATGATTTGTTCAAGAAAATGCTATATGTTACAAGCTATAATGAAATCTAAAAAAAAGGTGGGGAGAGGGATTTAAAGAAGAGCTCAGTACAGGTGGAATTGTCACCTGTATTCCTTCCTTACCTTTGGAAGGAGGAAAACAATGAAAAACAATGAAATTTTAACTGGCATTTAATTTTCCATTGTATGCTGTAGAGATGAGAGGCAGAAGCATGTGAATTTGGGCAATATAACTGCCTCATCAGCCTTTGGAAAAGTCCAGTTCTTTACATACCTGAGTTGTAGACTTTCAGAATTGACTTATAATAGCAGTTGCTGAAAAATGTTATTTACGGATCTTAATCTTAGCATCAGGTATTTGCTGCTATGAATGTAGATTACTCCAGATTCACATGTCAGCAGAGTAATGAGAAAATTATCTACTCTGCGAGAAAAATTGTATAGTGTATTGTTGTTAATCACTGGAATCTTCCCTTGATTGCCCACACATGCTGTTGTCCATCCTCCCAAACCTTCTGTTTATCTCTTTAAAAACAGGTTCTGACATGCTTCAACTGTTTTATTAATGAGGTAGTTTCTCAGTCTTGTTTAAAGGAAGGTAGGAAAGGAGGTTACATATAATGGCTCATTTTGGAAGTGAGATTTTTTATTTCTTTTTATTTCATCTTTTAGTTCACCAATCACAGTGGAACTTTTTCTGTCAATTTTGAATTTCTTTTCTATGGTTATTTTTACCGAAACTTGTATAGTCTTAAAGACAGTATTTGGGCTTTCTTTTGAACACTCTTTGAATATTGGATCCATCACTCTGCAGGACTATGTGACCCAGTATAGTGTCGTGTAGAAATAGCTGAATTAGCCCAAATCATGTTATTTGCAAAAGCAGGAATGATCTAAGCAAGTCGTTGCAGAGCTTTGTATAATTACTGTTGTACTGGGAAGACACAAATGGTGAAGTAAGGACTCCAATTTGCAGGAGAAAGGAGACTAGTCAAAGATGACTGAACCTCATAAAACTCAAGCTCATTTCGAAAAGGGTAAAATTCAGCGATTTTGCAATATTGACAGTCCTCTGGTATTTCCCACTGCTTAGCAGGCTGTATGTAAACCTGTAGAAGTCTGACATTCCCTGTGTCCTGCACAGCAGTCCTTGCTCTGACAGCCCCGGCAAATGTTTCTGCGTGCGTGGCGTTGCCACACATAAATACTTGTTGTTGAAGCTAAATTGCCTCTAGTTCCAAGCCAAGCTGCTTACAGTAGCTTGGTCATTTCTGTCATACTATGGGATCTGCAGTTAAGTATCCTGATAGATGTCACAATCATTTAGTGCTGGATACTGGCTTCTTGTCACACGGATAGTTCTGTCACTCTGATCCTTGCATATGACTGGGCCTTGGAAGCAAGTCTTGATATGTTACCCGTGATCCTGTCTCACATTTTTATAATATTGACATCACAAGCATTAAAAAATCATAGTTTATGTCACAAGTGATCCTTATATCACTTAAAAATCAGAAGCTTGAGAAAGATACACATTTATGGTTCTTTTCGTCTGCTTTCTTGTCTTCCAGTGTTTTGGATTTGCATTTTCAAGCTCTTTTTAGCAACCAAAAATTAGAAAAATTTCTGCCAAAACCAAGTGTTCATAATAATATATTAGGTCTCCAAAAAGAATTCATTTTAGAATTATGATATTTTAGAAAAATAGTTTGGCATAGGTATCTGGATGGGTGTCAAGCTTTTGCTGTGCATGTACTTTATATTTTGGTGGTCTAAATAGCTAATAATCAAATTGGAAAGTGGTATAGGTTGGGGTTTTTCTGTTGTTGCTTTTTTTTTAATTGAGAAATTTAGCATTCACATGATTCTCTTAGCTTGAAGAACAATAAATGTACCACTTGTGATAAAACACCACATCTGTTACTCACTTTACTGCATTTTCTTGATTCATCTACTTAATATCTGCCTTATCTGCTTTGCAGTAGAGCAAGGGGATCTGAAAATGCCCATATGAAGCCCTAGTGAGAAGAAATTTGTTAGTTTCAGAGAATAAAAATAAGATTTGCAAAGTGAATGACGTCCTTTATGTATGTTAAGATACATTTTCTGTTGCAGAAGTTAAGATCTATCTACATCTAGTTATTATACTTACTGTGATAATAAATGTTCTAGAGGTGCCTGAAATAAAGATATAAACAGTAACACCTGAATTTAATGTTCATGGCCAGAAAGGAATAGCTGGCAGATGCTCAGTACTAAATATTGTTGACCTGTGTGACATTTTACTTGACCTTGTGTAGTCTGCACTAAAGCACTGGGTAGGCACCTCTTTCACTTTAACAGCTAATTATGTAGGTCAGAGATAGAAAAGACTTAGCAGGTCAGTTAGGAAAAGGAAGTAGAAAAGCATAAAACATATAAAGAATTGTATAATAAAAGTCTTGGAACATGATTTTAAAAATAGTAGCTCTTGAGTACTTTCAGCCCGAAGTCTATATGAGCTACTCACTGAGAGCGCTAATATTTCAATAATAATTTCATCAGGCACTGAACTTAGCTTCCCACACCTGCAGTCCAGCATTAAAATGAAACGAGATCCTTGACTATAATGTTGAAATAACACTGTTGGAAGTGATGCAACTCAAGCAATTACTGATGAACCTCTGCATAAGAAAAATATTACTTCAGTGGTTCAGTTAACATGACTATTGCCCTGCATTTTCCATTTGTTATAAACAGAACATCTGTGTCAAACAAGTGAATCTGAAAGAGCTGTGGTCCCAGCAGGAAAGTTGGTAAATGAAGAGGTGCATTTGCAAAGAAAAAGCATGTCAAGGAAGACATCGGTGGGATCCCAACATCAGCACAGTGCAGCCCCATCATAGGGTGATGCCAGGCAGGTCCTGACTCCTGACAAGATCACATTGACGAGGAAGCAATGAAAGAGAAAGAGACCCTTATACCTAGTACTTGTTAAAAGGTTTGATACTTGGACTATGATTTTATGTTTTGATATCCATATTCGGAAGGATTCAAACACAATTGCCTCCAGCAGCTGTGGAGAATGTTAAAAAATGCAAGACAGTAAATAAGAAACATTCTGCGTCAGTTTTTAAGAGGGGGGAAAACTGAAATGAAGGCCCAAGAAAATGAGAAAACAAAGAAGTGTTGGAGTATGTCATTCATTCAGGGAGAATCAATGCAGTTTTGAATACCAAATCAGTGTTGCAATGCAAGTAAGTAAGTTTATACATTTTAATTTTTGTTGCTCTTACCTTGTAGTTCAACTTAAAATTCTTTAAATGTCTGCAATAAGTTGCTAAAGCCCTTGTAGTGACATTATTTATAGTAAATTATTTTTTGTGGCAATGTCTGCTATTTTAAAAATGCTGTTTGTATAGACTACTCCTAGTAAACAGGGCACATAGGAGGCCAGGGACCCTGCTGCAATATGAAGACCAGCAAGCATCCCTTCCCCATAAACTGTGGGTCACATTTCAACTGAAGGCAAAAAATATCATCTTGATTTTGAACTCTCTATAAAGGCTAGCAGCTGGATTATTGAAAAAAAAAAAGCACAGTTCTCTTCTAAACACTGGGTATTTTGTATGACAACCTGAAAACCCTCAGGAAAAGGCAGTCTTAATCACATGCCTGATTGATGCTTGAGCTTTAGTGAATATCTGATTCAAAATGTTGCTGCTGATAACATGGGCCTCTCCACAAAAAATATCCCGTCTCCCATGATACTAGATGCTGCTAGCTTAGTTCTTAAAAACAAGGAAGAAAATTATTTGAAGACATGAAGAAATCATTAAAATGCATCTATTTAACCTGTATAGTAGCCATGCTAAAAAGTAGCCATAAAGCATCCAGCATTTGGAAACTGTGTGGGGAGGGTTGATGTGTCTAGTTTTAATGAAACTCAAATGAGTGACTTTGATTTGGGTAGCAAAGGTAACGAGTGAGTTTGAGAACAAAACTGGATTTGGAATTGAAAGACAACCCATACACTGTTGCCTTGAGCAGTAAGGTGACAATAATATAGGAGAATCTGACCTAAGCAAAGTCATGCTGAGCTAATGAGACTGAGTCCCTCCAGAGTAGTTGTGCAAAGTTAACCATTCCTCCCTACAGTAAACACTGCAGTAGGTACACTATACAAGTCCTGCAATATATTTGCATAAGGTGAATAAAAGATACTGGAATGTATTCTAACTGTGTGATTTGTTTGTTTAGAGAGTTTAGAGATCTGGAGAGCTTCTGTTTGTTCTTTTGAGTTGTTTTTTTTTCTCTCATCCATAAATGGCCTGTGAATTTTGAATTGAGATAGGTACTTAATTTTTAAGGGGTTTTTTTGTAAGTTTGTTTCTAAAAATATTTTTATCACATAAGAGATTAGTGAATGGTCTGTTTCAGTAAGAAGATTGTCATGCTACTACACTGCTTCATAAACTACAAGTATTTATACCCACTATGGAATGGCTATTTATAACCCATGCTAAGTAGCCCATGGAAAAGTTAAGTTACTTCAGCCTTAATTAAAAGCAAAACTACCAGATTTTCACTTACAGTAGTCAGGGACTTCTCACTATTTATAATTTACTTAAACAGAATGAATTTTATTCCTACTTGTTATCGTTTAGACTGACCTGACTTCAAACCACTAGATGTGTTTTACCACTGGTTTTAAACAATTAAACTGAAGCACCTAATTTTTATGAGATGTCTCCACTCTGTCATAACATTTGTGTCCTCATTTAGTAAAAGGTGTCATTATTATGTTCCTTCCAGGAATTATAGTTTTACTGCAGTGGGACAAACCCAGTGTGTCTATGCTGGAAGCACTTTGATTTCGTTGACTGATACTCTAATGCTGATGAACTGTAGATAGAACAGTTATTCCACTTTGAATTAATTTCCTGTCTAGAATAGGTCATATTTAAACCCTAAGAGCTGAGTAAATTTGTTCATCTTCATTAAATTAAAAGCGTGGTTTTAACCTGCATGATTTAAGCAGCGAAAGAACTATTTTTCAGAACTCCAGTCTGCATGGCGAACACTGGGGACTCCGGTTTCTGCTTTGCTAGTTCATATGAGAAAAGTGAATTTTGTGTCTTCAGTAGAATTTGAGCTCATGTTAATTCCCGTACCAGTTCTATACTACCAAGGCTTATTGGCACAATGTTTTGACAATCCCTAAACATACAGTTACGCCACCACAAAACCTCTGGTAGTTTGTCAGTGTTGTTTGTAGGTGTCCAGAAAGAAAGTGTTAGGGTCCTGCGTTGTCCCAAGGAGTGCAGCTGTGCCAAATTAGTGGGGTGGTGGAAATTCCTCTGGTACAGTAGAATAGCTCTTAGCCCAATTAATTTGAGATTGTGAGGAAAAGACAAATGCCATGTTGTATTTGGAACAAGCCTGCCAGTTGCAACTGAACCTGTACTATTGCAGTTTATTTGAGACTGAAATGTTCAAATCAGAAACATAAATGGTTTATCTAAATCAACACCTATTAAAACACCAGGAAAATGGTGCTAATTAGAAAATATAATGTTGACTTTAGCCAACATTTGTGGTTTTAGCTTAAAATTGAGGCTTGTTAAAAATCTGTGATATTAATAGTTCTGATACTGATATTATGGTTACTAAGTCACATCCTTAATCAAATAAGAGGAAACTGATTTTTGTCTCAATTGTGTATTCAGCCTACTGGGTATTTTTCCTGATGGGTTCTGTGAAACTGGAACATACATATAGAATCTGAGTTGCACGCAACAATCTTCTGTTGCACAGATGCCATGACTGCTTTTTATTATCCATAGTTAAGGACGGGGGAAAAAAAGTGACAGTGGTTTTATCTTAGTGTTTTCAAACATGGTTTATTTGTTAGATTGTAGTTTTTGTTAGCTTCTCCAGAAGCATTGAAACTGTCTTTCCACACATTTCCAGCTGACTTCAATCCATTCACTGCTGTAACACTGTCTATAAGATATTTGCATAAAGATGTGAAATAAACTCTTCTGTAAATCAAATCAGTGACAAATGAGTGCTACACAAATCAGAAGCAGAAGAATCCTATCTTCTGAAACTATTCAAGTAGAAGGAAATTGATGGTCAAGTTGTAATTTTAAGGTAGCTCGATTTTGCATATGGAAGACAAGCCCAGGGTCTGTTTACTTACGATGTAGTGTCTGATAAGAACACAAGAAGGAGAGAGAGTGCGAGTGCAAGTACAAACAACTCTGTCTACAGATAAATTAACTTGCAGTGTAGACTGCTCAAAAAACTACAGAGAAACTACACAAGCGCTGTTTTATAGTCTTCCAGCCAAGATTTTTGCTGTTCTATTTCTGTGCTAGAGCAGAAGTTAGGAAGTGTAACAAAAGCAGCCTTGGTGCCCATTCTTAGCTGTGCCAAGGAATGGACAGACCAGTGTAGTCTGATCTTATTTCTTTACCATCCTCAGGAAGGGAAAATGGCAGTGTTGTTGTACCCACACAAGAGCCCTGTGCTGTCCAAATTAATCTCCAATGGAGGTATTAAAGCCTTTATCCTTCATGTAAGATAACTTGATAGCACAAAATCTGAACTTCACCTTTTCTTTGGCATCATGATTATAGGCCTGATTTTCTATGCTTTAGGTTATATTTCTTATCTATTTCTTTCTTATGCTTTTAGGTTACTTTTTCACTCAATTTAATGGGAGAGTTACCAAGATAGAAGTTAAACAACTAGATACTGGCATTACTCCTTCTGTTAGTAATTCAAGACTTAAACCATTACAATTTCACTAACTTCCATGAAAATAAATTACATTGGCCAGTAACAGTGTAGCTGAGAAAAAAATCAGTATCTGCATGTTTTCTACAGTGTAATACTACAGGAATCAAAACAAAAGAATGTTGAATAAAAAATCCACCTTTTTTTGTACCTTCAGTTTTTTAACATATTACTTGAACCTGAAAGGTGGAGAGAGAAGTATTATGCAGTATAATCATTGAAGCATTTATGTTTTTCTAGTTCATAAGTATACCTCATGGGGGAGATGAGAACTTTTAATCTGTTGTACCATTTAGTCAATTTTTATGTTCTTTCAACTGTTACAGTGCTAAGCTGTATTTTCATTTGGAATCAAGGTGTGCTTTAGCTAATTTATCTTTCTCGTTCTGTCTCGTAAAATTCAAATGACTAGAAGTCATTGGATAGTCTTATGTGTGACCTTGCCTACACAGGAGAGTTTTATTCATGTTGATGTCAAGGGCTTTACATTGCAATGACCTTATCCACAAAAAGATTCAAAACGTTCTGTTGATAAAATATTTCAATGATAGTATTTTCAGGCTTTTGCTAGAGATCATCAGGGGGGTTCTGAACCAAGACATAATGGTGTGATCTCAGCCACGACCTGACAGGTCAACAGTAAAGGTATGAAATGGTTTTAAAAGAAGAAGAACCATCTAATTGTGATTCCTTGCTTTTTGAGGAGCTGCCCACATCTTTGTCATAAGACATCGCTTCTGCTAGCTGATGACTTGGAGAGCAATAAGGCTTTTGATATGAGAACTTGTTAAAAGCTAAGAGCTTTTCACAGGAAAAAAGGGCTATCTGGATTCTAAAGGATTAATGAATCATGGACTTGACATAAGCGCTCAGCCTTACAATCTTGTCTTCAGTTGACTTCCTACTACTGAGTGTTCAACCTATTAACCTGACAGGAGATACCACAATAGAGAAATATTTATATTTGAGTTATATTTGTCTTAATTGTGAATTTTTGTCTTAATTGTGAATTGTGAAAGCTTTGTATGCTTACAACTACAGCTGGGTTGCTTTTGTCAGGTGCAAGTTGACATGATTATGTTAAGTGCATGTGAGTCAATAATCTTTCTGAGTATTATCCCTGCATTGTAAAAATAGGGACTGCCAGGGGTCCAGTTAAGAACTTACCACAATAGTAAGAATTTAATAGTTTACCTCACTAATCCCAATCCTTGTAGCAGTCTGGTTCCTCTTCCTGCTGCCTCTCTGTAACATTTGGCATACCTGATTTTTAAAAGTCACCATAAAAAAATATTTACAAAGTGCCTTGCAAAGAGCTAGCCCATACATGAAGTAAATGTCAAAGTGTTGTCGTAGAAAATATTAAAACATTCATCAAATGCAGTAGGCTTTTTTTTCCAACTATGAAGTAGCATATTTTCAATGCTACAATATTTAAGGTGGTATCTTTGCAAACCTGAGGCCTGTGGAAATGTACAGAGCAGACAGAAATTTGTAATCCTGAACATACTGACAAATCATTGCAAGTTTTCATTTTATTTTACTATATTTCACTTCCTCTCAGCTCCCCAAGAGATTAAAATGTAATGTTATGTGCACATTTAAATTCTTTAAATCCTCTCTCAAACTGTTCTAGTAGTCCAAGTCAGAGATGGCCTTATAATTTATTTTCAGAAGAAATAGCTATGACAATTCAGTCATTCAGAATGTGAGGTGGGCAACATCAAAGCATATTTCCTGGACTTCTTTCAACCTCTTTAAGAAGAACCTTCTCAACCTTAATTCACAGAGATCAGCATCACGTTTTCCAGTGTGAAAATATATGTATGTTTGCAAAAGCTATTTCTATCTGGAAAATTAATGACTTAGTGGCTTAATGACTTAATGAATTACAAGCTCCGTAATCGTCCTGTTGCAAGACTGCTTGCAAAAGATGCAATTGCAATTTTTCCTTATATCTCTGAAAGGTCTGACAAGTAATTTAGTATCTTGATACACATTAGTTGACAAATCATAATGGCTGAACTATTGGTGGGCTTTGAGTTAGACAAGTATCTTAAGAAGTGGAGCAAGCAGTAGTTCTAGAACTAAATGTAGAAAACCATTTACCTGTTTTGATTGTTGAAAGATCTTGCAGAAACTGAACAATTAATTTCTTATCTCTGTGATTGTGCCAATAATATCATGGCTGTTAATACCAAAATTTAGTGTTGTTTGCCTATAACAAAGTACTTGAAGGCAATCCACCCACTCAAACTCCACTGATACAGAATGTTTCTGAGCAACCCTATGGTTTAAGTGCTGGCAGCAAATGCTCTAAAAAACACAATCTTCAGCAAATCAAGAGTCACATGAATGAACACTGGCAGTCTATGTGGATGACTGTGCCTGAAAAAGCAAATAATCTTTGATTATGTTATGATGGGAGATGAAAAAAGGCAGAGAAGTTCCTCGTGGTCTGCTCTGTGATTCAGCTTTGTGGTGGGATGGGGAGGTTGTCACTGGGGTAGTGAATGCAACTGTACACTGTCAAGAATACAAGGAAAATATCAAAAATAATAATAAAACCATAAATGATGCTTTGTGATTTCATAATAGTGTCATAAACTGTAACCATTCTTGAAGTTTTCAAGTTGGCTTAAGGACTAGGTATATGCAATCTTAGGTAGCAGCATATAAAGAAAAAATGACACAGAGAAAAAATACTTAGAAGCAGAGTGTTGAATATTAAACGTGACATTTACCATGCCAGGGAGATGCTGTCAGCATTCATTTTATTTCTTTTTTTTTTTTCAGTTGTTACAGTAGACATTTGAATACATCAGTTTTAAAGAAAAACCCTAGCCTGGAAATACCATCTCTGCAAAATAATTATTATGCTATACAGATTTTCTTGTAAGGGACTACATATCCCAATTTCTAGGTCTTAATAGCAAATCAAGTTCATGAGTGTTAAATCCACACATCTATCCTATATTCATGCTACTGAGAGAAGGGAAGAGAGCGATGAATTAGTGAATGCAATGAGTAAAAAATATCAAGCTATGAAAACTAACAGCATGCCTGCCAAGGTGCTGGAATCTGTGAGATTGTGCTCAGGAGATAAAAACACTGGGCCACATCCGGAATTGCATCTTTCAAATTAGAGAAGCTTAAAGGAGTTATAATAGTTAATGTGTGTCCAAGTATTTTCAACAGGAAAGGTCACAGAAACAAGGACATGTTACCAAAAAGCCAAAAGGGAATGTAAAGCAGTGGAGCAAACAGGAAAGAGTTCTTCTCCTTGTCCCTGTTAAGGTTTGGTAGAATGTGTCTGTTTTAAGATAATATTAAGATAGTTTTATTTTCTAAAAAGTATCACAAAATCAATCATTTTCAAAAGCAACATGTATCTGGCTCTGTCCTGGATCCTTTTCCTCAGTTGTTAAAATTTGTGCAAAAATTTATCCTGAGCAGAGATTATTCTCATTCCATAGCATCTCCCACTGCAGATGTTGGAGACAGAGTTCAGGGAGAACATGAACCCTTGGCTGGAGCCCGGAAGGCATTTCTTACGCCCCTAATTATTAAATCTAACAGAATGGTGGGAGATCCTTTCCTGAGGCTAAGAGCAAGGGTCAAGGGGAGAGAGCGGTAACACAAGACATGACAAAATCTGTCATAGAAACATTTACATCCCATTAGATGTAATATGAGATCAGACCATATACCATATACATGCATATATGCAAGGGTAAACTGAATTCATTTCAGTGAAGTGGAATCACGAGGGATTTTAACCAAGGCTCATACCAATACATAGAACAGCATTGGAGGATTTCAGGTTTTTGAATATTTGTATATTTCCTTCTGCACACCAGAAGAAAGATATCGGTGAGACGCATGTTCTTTGTTTTGTATCTTTAAGAAATCCTTTGGAGCATAGGAATTACACAAAGTACCTTTCTTGTAGGAGGTAGGAGTATGCAGAATGCTTTTCACCTGGCCCTGAGTAAAAGAATGTCTAAGAAATTCTCGAAGGAAAAGATTATAGGCTTCTTTCTGTTCTTTTTTATTATGTTTTAGGAGGGTAAGAGTGATTTTAAAAGTATACATTCCATTCACGTAAAAGATGTGTTTTATAGTTATGTACTGTGTGGCTTTGTTATTTTTTTAGGAAATTCTACAATTATGTTATTTGTGATTCAGGCATCAAAATTTGTGTTTAAAAACTATTGTTCACATCAATGGGCCTAAATTATTTTTAACACTCATAGATTTGAGAGCACTAGCTAATCTCAGCATTGATATAAGCAGTTATTATGCAGATCTCCCCCTTTTAGCTCTACACTTTATCACACCTCAGAGCTTCTTACCTGCTCCAATCCTGAAAAATGAAGCTTATTTTTTCTGGAATGCCTTTAAATAGCAAACTTTTGTATATGTTCAAAATCAAGCATATAATTTAGCAGCAAGGAAGAAAAGGAGAAGGAAAGTTAAAACAGGAGCTTTAATATCCTGAAAAAAACAAGTGACTGTTC
This sequence comes from Gallinago jamesoni, assembly GCA_025769975.1. Lineage (NCBI taxonomy): Eukaryota > Metazoa > Chordata > Aves > Charadriiformes > Scolopacidae > Gallinago > Gallinago jamesoni. The sequence goes on from JAOQGH010000012.1 coordinate 35,061,402, forward strand.
AAACCTTGATGCTGCAGGTTATTGCTTTTCCTCATCTCTGCTATGTGTTCCTTGATTTGTGTTCATCTGAAAAGGAGATAAATTGGTACTAGGTGTAATTGACCCTTTGATTTCTCATGCTATTGAAATTAATACTAAACTATTAACATCTTCCTGCAATGCACTATTAATTTATTTGTAAACAAACTATATTGCATTTTATGGATTAAATTATGTCATTTTTGTATGATTGCCTGCATTTTTAAAACAAATTTTTAAAATTTATCTAGTTGCTTTCTTTTCTACTTGCTTTTTAAAGTTTAGACTGAAGAGAGGCAGAAGAGTTAAAAGGATATTTAGAGTGAGAGTTGTTCAAACCTGGAGAATATGATCAAATTTGCTCTAGACCAACAGTTCCCAACTATTATAGACAGCTTTTGCAACTTCCCCTGCCCTACCCTTTGCATCAACAATGCCTTCTCTCTTCTCTGGACACAAGGTGCTGCAGATCAGGGAAACAGGGAATGAGCATAGGGTTATATGGCAGGGTTTCTCCTCCTTGCTCTTCAGGAAAGATTTACTACAGCCTGGAGGAGAAAAGCACTGCTGAGGGCCTTAGTGATGGGTGTCGAAGAGTCAGGGACACAGCACTAACTTCCTGTTCTCAGCATGTGAACATACAGGATATCCTCTTATTCAGGGATGAGAATAAAAGAGGTATCAACAGCCACACTGTAAGGAAATAATTGGGTTTGTGACCAAAGGGGTTGTGGGAGATATGATATATCTTGCTGTTTGAAATGGATTTGACATTGCTTCATATTGCAAGCAAACAATAGAATAGAGTCTAGAGGCAGAGTGAAAAATGACTCTCAAAGATGAGTTCCCAGGGTTTTGCTTCAAACCGAGAGGGAATTTTAAGTCAGGTCCCAGCAGGGTCTGTCCTAAGGTCATTTCTATTTAATATTATAATTAAGCACTTGGATAGTGGAAAGGAGAATGTGCTCACAAAATTTATGAGTAAGAGCAAGCTGGAAGAGAGGGCAAGTACCGTGAAGGGCAGAATTATCTTAACAAATTGGAATCATGGTCCGCAGTCAACCAGATAAATTCACGTAATAGATGTGGAAAATCAACACTTAGGAAGCAGAAATCAGATACACAGAAACAAAATGAGGAATGAACATCTGTCAGTTATTCAGCAGAAGGAATCTAAAGTTTTTTCTGGACAGCAAGATAAATACAAGCCAATAATACAGTAGTCTCACAAAAGTGGAATAATGTGGGTTTGGATGATACTTGCAGGAAGGTCATGAATGAGATAATGAAGCAAATTATTCTTGTATGCTTGGCACTGGTGAGACCTCAGCTGGAATGCTGTGTCTGGTTTTTGCACCACACTCTAAAAAGATGTAGACAAACTATAGGAGGTGCAGAAGAGATCAACAGAAATGAGAGGTTCAGTCTGGATGGTTTCCCAAGGCCTCATCTAGCTCTGCATTTCTGTGTTTTATCTTCTGTTTGCCAAATGTACTTTGCACATTGTACGTTTGTAACTTTCCCATTTTCACCAAGATTACATGATTTTGTCCACTGCAACTGTTTGAAACATGAAATACTGATTTAGTTGAAGTTGGTGTGAGTTTTAATAGTGACTTCACTGAGGCCAGGGTTTGGCCTGAAATGTTTATCAAAATGTAACATTTACTTCTCAGTTTTGTTTTGTACTGCGTTCTTGTTCTGAAGTTTATAGTAAACATTAGTTGGGCATAAAAGTAATTATTCTTACCAAGAAGAAATAATTGGCTCTAGATGAATAAATATAGGGTTGAAATTTAGCAGATTCTATGTTTGTACTGGGAATATGGTTGTGGTTTTGCCCTGGCAATGTTCACGCTGCCCTGAATTTCATCTCTTGTGAAACAATGATTCATAGCTACTTTTTGAGGATTAATTCTTGTTTGTATGGATTTGAATAAGAATTATTCAAACAACATTTTTCTACAGTGATGTTATTTGTTACATTTTCTGTAACCATTCTGTATTGTTTCAAACCATTACAAGATGAAGTAAACTCATTAGATAAACTCAAAGATTAGGTATCCTCTCAGCTGTTCAACAGCATTTGGTAGGTTACAACTGTCACAATTCCAGGAATTATAATTTGGGGATTTATAAGGCTGGAAAAGTGGGCTGACAGGAGCCTGGTGAGGTTCAGCAAGTGGAACTGCAAAGTCCTGCAACTGGGGAGGAACAACCCAGGCACCTCTAATAAATTCTGGGGCTTTGTGGCAGAGAAGCTGGAAAGCAGCTTGACAGAAAAGGACCTGGTGGACACCCAAGTTGAATATGAGCCAGCAGCGTGCCCTTGTGGCAAAGGCGGCCAAGAGTATCCTGGAATGCATCATAAGAAGTATTGCCAAGTCGAGGGAGGTGATACTTCAGCTCTGCTCTGTACTGGTGAGGTCACACCTGGGGTACTGTGCCCAGTGCTGGGACCCCCAGGGCAATAGAGACATGGACATACTGGAGAGAGTCCAACAAAGGGCCGCTAAGATGATGAAGGGACAGAAACATCTCTCCTGTGAAGGAAGGCTGACAGAACTGGCACAGTTTGGCATAGGGAAGGGAGGGCTCAGGGGGGATCTTTTCAACGTATATAAATACCTGAAGGGTGGGTGCAAAGAGGAGAGAGCCAGGTTCTTTTCAGTGGTGCCCAGTGACAGGTCCAGAGGCAATGGGCACAAACTGAAACACAGGAGGCTCCATTTGAGCATCAAGAGTCACTTTGTTACTGTGGGGGTGACTGAGCACTGGCACAGGTTCCCCAGAGAGGTTGTGGAGTCTCCATCCTTGGAGATATTCAGAAGCTGCCTGGACACAGTCCTCGACAACTGGCTCTGGGTGACCTGGCTTGAGCAGTGGGGAAGGACCCTCCAACCTCAACCATTATGGCAACCTGTGATTCTATGAATACATCTAAATATTGGTTGAAAGAGTAGGGCACTACAGAGCCCTACAGATAGAGCACTACATAACCATATGCTTTTAACCAAAACATATGGTTAAAATAAAAACACATTAGTTTTTGTACCTTGTGAGAATATTCATCCCATCAGTAATTTTGCTAATAGGTGTCTGGGAATGTTTTCATCTCCTAGATGTCCATGTATTCTTCTTGCTTCTTTTACATCTAACATCCAATTTAATCCCTTGTCTTTTTCTTCTGAGCTTTACTCTGAAATTTATACTCTCCCTCCCTGGATGTAATACCTTTGTTTTATATTTCATTTTTAATAAAAGAATTGTGTCTTTTCCATAATAAATCCTCATACTGTACTATCTTTGAAAGATTAAGTATTTGCTTATTTCTCTCTATTTACTTTGCCAAACTCCTTTGAATAACATTTTTGTTTACTTTGACATTACATTTCCTGAAAAATAAGAGTATATATCCACCTTTGCAGTTTTTGTAACATACAATAAGATTGGTTAAAGATTTCTTTGTCATGTATACTGTTGACTATAAAACAGACCGTTCATTCCATTAGACTACCTGCCATCTTGTCATGAATCATTTAACATTTACCATAGGTTTCTCTGTGATTTTCAAAAAAATATTAGTATTTTTGAAAACTTTAAGCAATACCAGGTTTTTGTTAGGGATGTCTCTAGTCTACTTCAGCTTCCAACTGTTGAGGCCTTTCTATATCCTTGTAAGTTTTCCTACTTAGAAATTCAAAGGTAGACAATTCTCCATGGCTTAAAACTGTTTTACAGTGTGTTTTTCTTAACAGAAGCCCCAGTCCATAAATATAGTTGTCATTGAGATTTTATTTTCCATCTTTCACCATGTGAAATTAACATTGTACACCAGGCTACACAGGGAGTATGTATTTTTAGCTCAGACTAAATGTCTCCATTCTGTTTCCTTACAAATGCTTCTTTTCAAAGTTATCCTTAAGGGATTACCTGGTAAAGCTTTAATGTTATGAACTTTGTTCCAAGCAGAATTTACACACCTGAAAAGCAAACTGCAAATGTGAAAGTTCTGTGAAGTCTGCTGAATAACTTAAGAAGCTAGAACAAGTGGAGCATTTAGAACATGAACTGAAAATCAGCCTTTTATCATTCTTGCTTCTGTCACTCGAAAGACCTTCTCGGTCTTCTCAGGTACCTCCCTTAGCGACCCTTTGAGTTGGTTTGAAGACATCTAGAGATCATAGAGAGATGTCATTACAGCAGATGTCAGCATCCCTAACCTAGATTCGTTGCCTATTGCAGTACAGGTGGGCAGCGTGATCACTGGCCTGAGTAAATCTCTGCTCCACGAGGGTGAAGTCTGTGCTGCTGCAGCTTCACTGCTGTGGGGATTCAAACACTAAACCACCAGTAAGCACAATAATCCTATTCCTTGGCTGCTGGGCAGACCTATCTTTCATGTATGTAGAGTTAACCACACTATAATTGCATCCCTCCACCTAGAAACGTAGAGGGGTTTTAAATGTTTATAGACTTGAGATGTGCAGCTATTTGTTAGTTTGCCATTTGCTAAATAGCTGCCCCCACCCAGGCAAGTCCATGATCTGAAGGATTTGGCTGTTGACTGGGCTGTCATAAATTGAAGAAGAAATGGAGTGAAGCTAGTTTATATGTGATGTAAGAACAACACTAAAGTATGCATTTTAATATCTAGCATGATGTTTCTTTTCCAAAGCTGATGGAGATAAATTAGTGAAATATACAGAATTTTAATGTTGAATTTGCAGTTCACTTCCTCAGATAAATGTAAAATCTTCTTATGGGGATGTTTCTTTGCTTATCCTTTATGTATGCAATTTGCTGCATTTTGAAACTCATATTTATCATAGAAGTGAATGCATACTAAAATTAAACAGAACATATCTGCATTCATCCGTCACCATGATATTATCTTGTGCAGCTCCCGACTTCCCTTTCTGCCTCCGATGCTGTGGGACCTTGCTTTACTATTTATTCACCCTTAGTATCTGGTCTTCGTTTCATAAATCATGTTGACAATGAGTTAAATCCAAAATACATTCTATCTTAACACAAGATTGTGTTTTGCCCCTTGGGCACAGTTAGAAAATATATAAGGAAATACTTTAATTTCATAATATTTCTTGTTTTCTTTTTAATATTACTATGATCTTTCTCACTATGACTCTTAATTATTTTCCTAAGCTTGATTCCAGTTTTATTTCTTTACTCTTGATCCACCCAAGTCCTCTTAGCTTTCTACATTTGTGCTAATTTTCTCTTGCTCCTTGCTTCTTTCAGCCCTTTCAATGCCTTTTCTACCTGTTTGTATTGATGCTTATGTTTTGACTTCCTTAAATTCATGGGTGTTAGTAATTCACTTGATTTGGAAGAGTGACACACATTTCTTCATTGGCTCACGTATTCTAAACCAAACTGCTTCCCTTCTCTGTTGGCACCAACTCACATGTGGTTTACTTAAAAATTGGTTCCAAAGCAATAAAAAAAAAGAGGCTTCACAAAACAAACTTTCAAGCACCATATATGTATAATTACCACCTCAACTGTTGTTAGTACAATGCTATTCACTCCATAGGGCTGAGGCCTCTCTCAAGCAATTTATTTGGCATACATTAAAGTGGAAATTTAATTCTTGTTACGGTAAGGATTTACTGCCAAGACTCAGCTGAGATTAAAAATGCTTATGATGTTCTGAGTGAATATAGATAATATACTCCTAAATAGAGCAAAATGTTCATGCATTATATATTCATATTTATATTTTGCATATTATTTGCAGCAGCTGAGTTTCTGTACTTCTGATTGTAGAATTTGTTCAAATGCCAAGGCAAATTGCTTGCTCTTTCTCTCTCAACTTGTAAAATGTGACTATAATTTATATTTTTAATAATATAAGAACTAATGTTAGTAAATCAAGGATAAAATATTAACCATTGGCCTCATTACCATCTCATTTATATCAATATAATTCCACTGAAAATGACTAGTCCTAATATTTGTTAATTTTTCTTAATTTCCTTGAACCCCCCCAATTTCTGTTATCCTTAGAAAATCTCACTGATAGTATTTCATTAAGCTTTAGTAAGTGTAAAAGGCACAGTAAACATGATTTAAGGTATTTCTCTTTTTCTGGTGGTAGCTATTAGTTTACTTATATTGTTGTAATAGCAGGAAAGCACTAGTGTTTTATAGTACAAATACATAGTAAAAGCACAGTCCTTTCCAAAAAGAGATCAAGATCTCGGCATTGGTTCAGAGTTCCAGGTATGACTGACAAAGTATTAACATTTTAAAATACAGTGTGAGAATAAATCTGTAGGCAGCTGGCTTAAAGTAGACAATAATATCAGACTATACAGCCGAGCTGCAGTACACCTGAAAATGTAAATAATTGTTATTAATTTCCTACAGCAAATCCTGGAAATTCCTAATGTTAATCATACCATAAATAGTCATTCACTATATCCCAACTAACTTGTTGCTCTCTTCTGCTTCAGCAATCAAAGACTGAGCTCTGCTTTGTTCAAGGAAATGTGACTTGTATATTCTTGGCATAATTAGATAACCTTAAACTCTATCCAGTTTCTGATCCTAAAGGATATGTCCTGAATGATATTGAATTTTGTTGTTTTGCTTCAGCCTGATGCTATAACATTATTTTGCAATTCTTTGGTACCTTTCATCTAAGCTTATAAAACATACTTAAGGATATTGTTGAAAAAATGTTGTTAACATTGCAAAGATAAGCACAAAACACAAAGTGTTGGTCACGTTGTAGTAGAGCAAGCGCCTTTAGCCATGTTATGTGTGTGCACTATGATATAATTTTTATATTTTAGTGGTCACACTATTTCTTCTCAAGGGTCAGGCTGCAAGTCCCAAGAAAAACGGGTGGTGTTTATTTGTGAGGAAACATTTTATATTGCATTTCCTCCTAAGGGTTTGGGATACAGTCCTCTAGGTTATTGCCGAGTGTACGTCAGTCTGTCAGTCAGCTTTTGAATCTCAGCTTGTTACCTGATTATGAACACATCTTTCACCTTTCAGAAGCCTCAGCCATGTCACCCCAGGTTTGCAGCTAGAAGCCTTCAGGTGCCAAGTGTCAAAGAACAACCAGTATCCCTGAATGAGCCAGGGCTCCCAAACACGTGCGTGTCTGATGCACAGATAAACAGTGAAAAGGCAACTTGGGAACAGCTTTTGAAACAGCTCTCGTCAGGGCAGCAGTATGTGATTTTACATCATGTGACTCCCTCACAGTCTTCAGACTAATTAACCACACAGCTCTCCGTCTCTGCAGCAAACGAGAGAGGGTGCTGCAGAAAACAGGCTTGATCTCCACATTTACCCTGTGCACCAAGTGTTATGGGAGTTATATCATCATTTAATTAGAGACTGTATTAATATGAATATGCACAGCAAGTGGAAATTAAGGCATCACAGGCAATCCAAATCCTGGCATTTCAAAACCTGTAAAAATGCTTTATTTTTTTTTATACTAAAGACTTTTTTACTTTTTTTTTTTTTTCTCAAATGTGCCTGTGGTTTTATCAATGCATATTGAATGAAAAGAAATTTTATCACTGACATCTACAGAGGTCATCAGCAAAGCAGTAACTGCGATGTTAACTGTAGAAAATCCTGCCAACTCAAGCTGACGAGCCAGCTCATATCAGCAGAGTGACTGTCATCTTTTACACGGGCCATTTCTAGCCTTATTTCAAAGACAGTCGATAACAGCGGAGTAACAGTGAGACCTCAGCAGTTTTGTCTCACCTCAAAATCCCCCGGATTTCCCTATTTAGGTTGCCTACCACAGCCCCAAGGCTCCCTGCCTGCAGGAGGGTGCAGGGTGGATAATCATCTCCATTCTGTTCTTCAGCGGTTGTGCAAACTCAGCATCCCAGCTGCTCGCCTGAAATCCAGTGAGTCACTTTCAGCATCGCCATCCGTTCCCTTTGCTTCTCCCAAACCTGCAGATGTATTTATGGGGCGCTCTGCAGTGCGGCGGGTGCGTAAATCGCCTCCTTATACCTGTGTGTATGCACAGGTACCTTAGCGAGTATGCTAGTGGCAGCAGCACGGAGCCTCAGATAGGTGAATTTTTCTTGCCAAGAACTCTCCTTTTACAAGCAGGTCTGCTTCTCCTGCCTGGTCATACACTTGGCTGCACCTCTTTAAAGTATCCCGAAAGCACATACATACCCAGTGCTGTGATGGCAACCACCGTCAATGATTTTGTACCTCACGGAGAGTCTTTGATCAAGAAAACAGTGTATTTGTAGTTGGCAGCCAATACATGTTTTAAAATCAAATGCGTGTTTAATGAAGGAGAACCCTGTATGTGTCTTTTGATATTCTGTATCTGGATTAATCACTGCTTACAGTACATGACAGGTTTTGAAAAACAAAGCTGCTATGTCTTTTCTTTCTGTACTACTGCCTCCAGGAATCGCAGATACTAGAAAGCTATTCTTGGAGCAATTAGAGCAGTGGCAGTAAAGACAATACCTTTGAATCTCTGCTTTAAATCACTGCACGAATACAGTTATAGTCTATAATTTTACACAGAAGAGAATATATGGCACCACTAAGCCACACTGACAGGGATAAATCTGAAAAGATGTGAAGAATTTAGCTGCAAAAAGTCAGAAAAATTCTAAAGAGATAAAATAAGATCTCAGAGAAACCATGCCTTTCAACAAGAAAATTTTTAACTGAAGGTGGCATGTCCAGAAACAAGGTAAATGAAAATTTAAAAAATGCAAGACAAGAGGAGTGTTAAGAAAATAGAAACTTTGATGGCTGAGGGACAACTCAGTATTCCGGTTTAGAAGAAAATACATCACTGTTACATAAGCCTGACTTACCAAAGAGTTTTCCACTAAAATTAGCAGCAGTAAAATAATTAATAGTGGTGGTATCTGGATTTCCAAAGTCAGGTTTCAGAATTTTTCACAGCTCTGTTGTAGCAGTCAGAGCTCCTGTTTCTCTGGGGCTGTTGGTATGAAGGTTCCTAGGCCTGGCAAGGACTTCTGGGACAGTCTGGCCTGATGCAGGTCAGCACATATATTTGTCTTTCATTTACAAATTTATCAGTCTTCATCTTGAAACGATGTACATTTTTTTCTTACCATTATTCCTATTGAGGTGTTCCAGAGCCTTAAAACACTGTGAGGATTAAAAATATGTTTTTTAATTCCCAGGTTAAATGTATTCATGATCCATTTTGCATTTCTTGTAAAAAACTCCCTGTCCTTTAGGTTGTATCTTTCATTTATGATCTGATTTCTGTGTGGTCATTTTCCCTGGCAACCTTCATTTTTGCACACTAAGTACACTGCACGCTTTCAGTCGCATGTCAGAGAGGGGCTCTGTGCTCTCTTTGTCATCCCAGTAGCCCAGGTCCAGGGTGAATTCATATCTCCTTAAGAGTGCACAGAGGGTACACCGCATTTGAGATGAAAATTCAGCATTTTTAAAAATAGTAGTATTCAGGTATCTTTGCTGGAAACACCTCCCTTTTACATTTTTCATGATACTTGCCATTTTCACAGCTATGCACATTTTGCCTTATATTTTGGGTGGCTGGTAGTTCCCTGACAGTTTTCTGTGACTGTCTTAAGTGTTCCTTCTGTTATTTCCAGCTCTCAGCACATCGTGAAGATTCTTCTTGTTGCTCCCCAGCAGCAGGACAGAGCATTTACGCTATGACATTTAATTCTATTTTATTTTTCTGTTCATTAAGGACATCTGAATTTTCCTGGTCTATAGCCTGATCTGTCTCTGTGTTGATGACCAGCACATGTTGTTACTGTCAGACCAGGGGAGACCTTATCGTTCTCCGTCCCTGGAGGTATTTAAAAGATGGGTAGACACAGTGCTTTAGTGGCAGACTTGTCAGTGCTGGGTTAACTGTTGGAAATAAGGTTCTTAAAGGTCTTTTCCAATCTAAATGATGCTATGATGCTATGATATCTAAGATGAACTCTAATTAAACTGTGTCTGGCAAGTGAAGACTGGCCATTGCTATGAATTCTCTTTTGCCCCTGCTGCTAGCAGTGTTCTGCAGAAGTCAACTGGGCTCCATCAGCCTGAAGTGTCCCAGCAATCCCACCTGGCTACTTCACTGGATAGCGCTGTGAGGGTTTCTATACCTCTTTGCATATGAACATTTGAATATGTGCATAAATGTGTTAGTTCAGTACCCTGTGTATGCAGGAGCAAATTCACAAGGGAAGGAACACCCATCTCCTCCCACATCTTGCAGATGTCACTCGCAGCATCACGAATTCATTCTAGCTCCTCAGTGGTATTTAGCAGGGTTGGGGAGGAGGCTGTACCTAAGCTCTGACAGCAAGGAGACTTATCTTGCTGGCTCTTTAGCTACACTATACATTTTTACCAATTCCTGTCTTTAATATTTAAAAATAATGTTTCCACATTTTAGAAATTTCCTTTATGAGCATAAGGGTAGAATTACAATTCTGATTTTATTTTAAAGTATTTATTTTTTGGCTTCTACTCTGAAGAAAATTTATGCAAAAGAAAGTAGATTTAATGGAAATTTTTTCATTCCTATAATTGTGGAAAACACAGGGATCTTTTCTTTATCCTCCTGAGAAATTTGACTCTAACTGCATAATTAGGTGGCTGTAATAAAGTGAAAAATTGTAGAATCAAAAGAGATATACCCCATTTTATGCATCAAAGTAAATATTCTTCCGGTCTAAAATTACACAGGATGTAGCAATGAAGTATGGTAGAAATTCAAACAGTGCTTGGGTTATGCATTTGTATGTCAGCACATCTCTTATTGATACAGGCAGTGTGTCTCTTATTGCCTACAGACATGTTATAAAATCTTGAATGTATAAAGCCTGTAAAATTCTCTTTCTATGACCATTGCTGCTTGGGTTCATAATACTTGTCATGAAGGTGAAGGTCAGCTCTTGTTTTCCATGTAAAAAAAATGGGAATCTGGCATGACCTCATCAGTGAAAAATATTTAACTAATGTTCACTAGGTTTATTCTAAAAGCTGAACAGTACTAAAGTTGATGAACCATTGACCAGATATTTTTTCTCCAAGCAGTTGTTACACAGCACTGAAGGAATTAATAAAAGCCCCTGTGTTTAAAAGAGTGTCCCTTAGTTCACTAAACATTACCAAATGCATCATTTTAGCTTTATTTTCTTCTTTCACAGTGGTGAAGATCTGTATGCCCTGGTAGTTATTGTCATGTATATTGACAAAAAAATCTCAAAATAACATCTAAACATATTATGAACAGCACATAGGGGAAGAAATTGCAGTAATCAACACAACAGAAGGATAGACAGCATTTTGATCTTCTACTACCTGCTGCCAAAGTCAATCCAAATAACAAGACTCTAAAACACTATGAGCCACAAGGGAGAGATAAAATAAGTTGATCTCTTAGTTGGCCTAATGAAATCCTTCCCTGATGATTGTATTCCACATCTGTGTGTGGTTGATCAGCATCTTCCTCCTCCGTATCTCCTCTGACCTCCCCTCCATTCCATCTCCTCTTCCCTTGCAGCCACCAAGGACATGGGATGGCACATGTTATGGCTGGTCTAGTCTAAACAGACTGTGGACCCATGCTGAGTGGGGGCACTAATTAAGGTGCCCTTTCTATTAGGCTCTTCTATCCAGCTGCCAATTATCAGAAAATTTGTAGGAGCTTACTACGTTTGAGATCTCTGTCCATCTGTCAGATTTGTCTGAAATGGGCCAGTTGTTTCCACCATTATCAGGGGTCAGGGGAGATACAGGGTAGCTGCAGAAGCCTTGCTTCCTTAAGATAACTAATTAAAAATCACCAGAAAAATTAAATGGTTTAAATTAAAGGGTTTGGTTTTTTATTTCACTTAAATAAATAAACCTGCTTGGATGGCGTGCACTGGGACAGACACTGCATCCTTAAAGCTTCGACAAAAAGGTGCCAAACAACCTTCTGGAGCAGATGATGGAAGCAATTCCTAGTCAGGGACTGCTCTAATGAGAGCTTGAAGTGTGAGACAATCCACCCAAAAAAAGCAGTAAACTTCTTGCATTTCGTCAGCAAGGGCAGCTCTTTGGAGATTTATGCAGTAACATTCACCATAGTCCTAATAACTCAGCTGCCTGAATTTCCACTGGAAAATTATTTTTGTCCTTTCCATCTATCTTATCCATGGTAAAACATCCTGCTTTTCCATGTAATACTCTAATTTTTCCTTTACACCCATTGTCTCTTCATAACATGTGTAGAACAGCCTTATAACCCATCGTGGGCTGGGATGCGTTGTGGCGTTATCAGTCTCGCAGGAAAGCACCACCACGGAAAATTTCACTTGCAGAATCGGGAAACATCACCTGCGGGTCAGCGTGGTGGTGCAGTTTGGGCGCTGGGCAGAAGAGGGTGCCCTTCAGATAGCCTGAGCTACAAAGAGACCTTGGCTATCTGAAGGGCACTGAAACCAGCCCCAGGTGGGCGACTTCCCGGTGCCAGAGGAGCCCTTGCCCAGCGCGGTGAGGCTCTGTGGCCTGGGGAAAGGCTCGCTCACACAGCATCTGCAAGCTGCTTGGATGTGTGAAAAGAGACTGCGGCAGACCTCCATGGGAACGACGGGAGTATGAAGTTACTAGTCCCCGGACTAGTGTTTTGGTGCTAGAAACCCTGAGTACAGCTACGCTGTTCATATTTCTGCTGCCTCAGGCGGCCGCAGGCCTGGGGAGGTGATGTTGGGTGGATACGCGCTCCCCACTCTCTCTGCTGTTCGAGTCAGTACTCTAGAAAGTTGTCACTTACTCAGTCAAGACTGTATCTCATAAACCACCTGAGGAAACAAATCCTGTGCTTGGCTGCCTGCATGTAAATGTGATTTTTGACTCATACTGCTGGATTCCCTGACGTATATACTCCTACGGGGGGTAAGTTTGTATTGGCTGCATTGAACAAGCAAAAATGCCTCCACATTGTAAAACACTTCCATAACATTGATTCAAGTTTAATCAATTACATGAGGTAGTTCCAAGAGTAGTTATAGCTGTGTGAAGCATTTTATTCAGAGTTAGAATTTGACTTAGTGTGATAACTAGGCAATAAACTCTGAGTCAGCTGTCAATTTCTGTAGAAATAAGGCACCACCAGAGCTTAAAGATCTGCTCTGAATGTTTCTATCAAACAAATCATATCTTCTGAGTGGATATTACTACCGTTTTTTGACAAGGAAGAAAGAAAATACTGTCTTTGGGTAGATCTAGGGAAACTAAATAAAGCTGTAATGATTGCAAGCCAACCATGTCTGCACACAGGATTAATGCAAGTGTTCAAGATGCTTTTATACCTTGATTTATATTCCATGTTTTGCAAATTAAAAGAGCCCTCAAAGCCCTCTTATGATCCTCATGGGATCATTTTTGTGTCTGAAACATATGCCATATGTTTGAAATGGAATCTAAGCTTTTAAAGGAACTATCAGTGTTTTCAATAAGCAGCCTGTAATCCAGTGTTAGCTTATGAGTCATGAAACAACATTTACAGGACAAACTACAGTATATCAGCTTAGCAGAATTGAAATTTCACTTTTTCAAATGCCACTTCAGATAGAATTGTCTTTTCAGGGGAAGATACTTTCTCCACTGGAACTCACCCAGGTGCAGAATAAGCTGCTATGATTATGTGAGGCCCAGCACTAAGACCACTACAAGTATTTTAATCTTCCTTAATTCTTACATTATGGTACGAAAACTTCATTCCAAACTAAGTTTCATCTGTAAAACTGTTTAAAGCATGAAATTTAAAGTGTGTCCTGAACAAATGTAGCACACCTTCATTTTGAATTAGTGAAAACTGTAATTATGAGTAACCAGAGTTTGTAATGTTGTGCTACTTTAGTTTTGCTGAATGAGGTAGGAATGCCTCAGGATAGTGCTTTGTAGCCACGTTTACCCAGATACACAAGGTCAACCCTGAAAAGACCCTTATGGGCTCTTCAAGAACAGTTACAGAAGCTGAGGGAAAAGTATCCACCCTGAGAGAAGAAGTATTGGCTTGTACCAGTGTAATAGGAAAAGGGACACCCCGTCTTTTGGCCATATATTCAGCATCACACGGATCATGTTCCTTTGCCTGTTATTGTACAGTTAACACTGAAAAGACTCAGAGGAGTGCAAAGTAATATCATTTTCTTTATATGTGACATAGAAAACAAATCATGAGATGAAAATATGATGTTTGACTGCTTGTTTTTCTCATCTTTATCTTCCCTAATACTCTGAATACTGAGTACTGTATTCTACTGTGGAAGCAGTTGAACAACTCAGATATGTCTTTGCTGCAGTTTCAGAAGAATAATATAAAGCTACTTGTTTAGTCTGTCTTGTTGAGCAGAAATTACATGGCGTCCTGACAGCAAAATAGACTAATAATCATAACAAATCTAATTCATCTATGCTATACTTTGAACTGGACTGAACTTTCTCTGCAAGATAGGGAAATAACTCATAAGTGTATTATTCCTGAGGAGTTAGAGGCAAAATCAATACACTTTGCTCATGATGCACATCAGTGGGTTGTCATAACAGTGATTATAAGTTCTCCATCAGTAGCCAGGGGCTGGATGCTCCAGCTACACTAAGAGTTTCTATCACCTGACAAAACAAGAGTGTGTTGTTATGGGCTGACGCCACCCCCATCTTTTTATTTGAACGGGTGTAAGGAAAAGCTGGCAATCAACACTATAGACCTTGCTGCTCATTTGCCATTGACAAATGCAAATGCTGTGGTGTCTTATTAAATGATTTCTTCAGTAAATGGCCAGAAGTAACCTCTATCACAGTAGTAGAAACACCAATGTACTAGAAACCATCCAATGGAAACAGGAAAAATTTTAAAAATGAATAGATTGGTTTTGTGCTACCAAGGATCTGCAATTTGCAAAGAATCACTCTGTGAGAATACATAACCCTGTTAGGTGAGGGGATCAGAGTTTACCTCTCAGTGGTGTTTGAGGGGAAAAAAAGGGACCTATTATTACAGATTGTCTGATGAATAAATATGAAGAGTTTTTCACTGTGCATGTCTTACCTGTGACAACACAAGGAAGCATTTTGGCTTGTCCAGCTGTAATCCCTGCTTTGTCTTAGTCTTTCCAGAGTAAGATGCAAAAGGAGTTGGAGGAGGACCAACATCCTCACAAACCTACTTAATCACCTCCATAAGATATAAGCAGTGCTGTGCAAGTCCCAAAGGAGCCTTTAGTGGGAATTATTTAGTTCTACGTCAGTGTGTCAATTTGTTTCTTAGTTACTTGGCTACTTTTTTCCTGGCTGCATAATTAGTGAATACTAATAGAATAAATTTCTGAAACTAATTTCTACATGGCTAGACAATACATGATCTTATTTAAAACCTGACAGATTACTAGCTTTTTATCTGGTCTCCTACTGTTTGTATCGTTCTTTCCCTCAGATAGCTTTTCTATCTATTGGCCCATGCAAATTTGGCAGAGGAGCAAAGAATCACAAAGATACGAAGTTCGTGTAAGCTTTGGGCAAGTGGGTGCCCCCAGTGAGAGAAGGGCTGACGTGTGCCTGCGAGAGTAACCCACTCTGGTTAATCTGCTGCTATCCCCCGTCAGCACAGGTCCGAGGTTCGGAGGAGTGGTGGTGATGGGGAGATAACGTGGGCTGGGATCTCAGGCTTCTAATACAAGTGAAGCCTTGCAGACACAGCGAGGGCAGCCCTGTTTTTTTTTGAGTGGAGGATTCAAAGGGCGGAGGGAGGGAAGGAATCGTAGCGTATGCAAATCCATCATAGACCAGGATTAACTAATTCCACTGCTGCTTGAATGACCCCTCATATTAAGACATACAGTAATGAAATTACACAGAAATGTCTATAGTGATGAAACAGGTCGGGGGCCAAGCTGAGAAGTCCAATCAGCACGGAAATCATGGGATCAGAAAAAGATACAGCCAGGCACAGCCATATCTATAATGCAGCTCAGGCAAGCACTGATAGCAAGGGCCTGAGCTCAAATGCAGCTCCCGAGCGGAGGGGCAGAGGCCCCAGATACCACGTCTTGAAGCTCTTTCTAACACGACACTTCTCAGAGCAGTCTGTTCCGAAATTGCACAATAGCAGCCTATCAAAGCTGACCTTGAAGAACTCCAGCCAAACCCCGGGGTGGGGGGCACAGGGTTAAGAGATTGTAGCGTGTGTTTGTGCGCTCAGGACCTGACAACACACAGTGAAGCAGCTTTAAGAATGCAGGGCTGTTAGTTTGGGGGTTTTGTTTAACATTGGACTTGAGCACCTAAATCTGTTGTTTCTGGAAAAAAAATTGCACAAAGGGCTAAATTCACATTTATCCAAAAAACCAGTGATCCAGCTGTGGTTTCTCATATGCAGATAGATTTGGCTCGTATTCTAGTAGGACTTTCACCATCTCTAATAATTACCCTCCATCCCTAGCTTTGTGTGTCTGCAACTTCTCAGTTGGTGACCTGTTGTTTCTAGGACAAAGACTATCTGGTTATCAGGAAAACTAGCTACAGCAGAAAAAGCAGAATTAGAAGGTTGCTTCTGACCCCTCCTTATTCCTAGAAAGCAAGCTATTGTGGGACAACTTCAAGGAGTCATTTGAGGTAAATGTGCTGGCTGAACCATATGATACTTGGTGAGATCCTTGGCCAGAAGCACAGGTATCTGAGTGCCCTTGTGTAGACAGGTTCTGAGGTATATACTCATCATCAAACATTACTGGAAAGAAAGGTAATTTTGTGGAAAATGACCCATTTTGGGTTTTAACATGTGTAGGCTTCAGGTATTTTAATTAGACAGAGAACTGGTTTGCTGCCTAAATATTTCTTTCCTGAGCTTTACACTTTGATGCTGCAGTTCTGTATGGAAGATCTCAGCAACAGGGGACAGCTCATTGCATTCAGTCCTCAACAAGGGGCTCCTACTGCTCTAGCGAGCACTAGAAGACACACAAGGAGGTCTCACGGGATTTGAATTGCTCTGGAAAAGGATTTGATGTTTGAAAGATATTAGAAAACTCTCATCTTTTCTAACCTCTGCTAACCCAACCTAATTGAAAACTTGTTTGAAGGTTGGAAAGAACTGTTATTCTTACAGAAAAAGTATATCTGCAACTTCAACTCAGCAGCTATAAACCATAACACACTGTTTTTCCATTACTCTGAATGTTTTCAAGCTGCTGGAAAAATTAAGGGAGTACGGGATAGTTATATTAAAGCAAATAGGAGTCATCGGGTTCATTGTTGTTGCGATTTAAATTGCTGGTCAGTAAAACTGAATGTGAAGTAAGGTTTAAAAGGATATATGCCTGTGCCTTGTGTTGTACTCACAGGTTCTTGTTTTTCTCGTTGCATTAGGATCCTCCCCCCACCCCCCCGTGTGGGCAGTAATACGATTAGCATATCGGCAGAAGGAATTTTCGGAGAAAAACAGCATGTCCTTTTCTGGAACGGTGATAGATCAGAATTTCTCTCGAATTGTGAAGGCATTCTTAACATATTTAGTGTCACATATAGCTAATATTTTATAGAAGACAGATACAAACCTATGTAGTTAATTGGTTTTCAGGACTGCTTCAGTGATGGGTGTTTATCTTTGTTCTGTCACAAACTGTTTCACTGTGCCCATCACTCCACTGCGTTACTATTAGAAGCAGCTCAATAACGTCGAACCAGATGCAGTTACAACAAATATATCATTTCCCATGAGTAATTAAGCCTGCTGTTACAGTGTTTATCTCGCTTTGGTTTGAATTTTTCCAGCTTCAGCTTCCATTAGTTTGCTGTCTTCTTCTGCTAGATGACAGTCAGGATAGATGACACAGGATACTAATTTTTCCTGTGGATTTTTGGGGTCAGGCAATAGGGTTCATCTGCCTTAGTTTCTGGTTCATTCCTGCTCGGTGTCCTATTGTGCCTACTGCTTGCATGTTGCTTTGGTCCCTGCTTCTCTTTTGGATCAAAGAGGCTGGTTGCCTGCAGGAGAAAACCTGGGTATGTCTGGAGGCTTTACCTCAGTTGCTGTCCCAGATGGCAGTAGAGATGAGGTGGCACTAAATTTGGCTCCTTGCTCTCTCCCCAGTCCTCCATTGCTGTCCCAACATCATCCCAAGCCCTACATGCCCTCATGCAGCAGATGCCTTCAGCATCATGTTACAGTGACACCGGCCTCACATTTTTTTTTGGCACTTGGAATGGAAAAGATAGGGGGGAGGGAGGGGAAAGGAAAAAAAACAAAAAAGGAAAGTGATGTTTTAGGATGTTTTAGGATCGCAAGGGCAACAAAGGAGACTCGAAATCAGTATATCAGTGCTGTGCGCATGAGCATGGCCACCACTGTCGTTGGTCCTGGGCAGCCTGTACGCGAGCTGCTCGGCACCACTGCGCTGGAAAGATGCCTGGGGAGGACACATTTAGAGGAGTGGATGTTGTCTTTGTGTCAAATTCCCTTCCATGACAACCAAACATTTCCACTGATGTAAATGAGCTGCTCTGAATGCATTTAGAGGTTGATGCGGCCACAGTAGAGTCAGTGGAGGGATGAGATTTTCACAGTTAATGCCACCACTGAGAGCTGGGAGATGCACAGGGGTATGACTGGCAGTAATGAGGGCTGTGCAGGTGAGGACAGATCCTGCCCCATCCTTCTGTCTGGCTGGCTTCACATCATGCTCTTCAGATCAGAAAAAAGGAATTGTGCTGCATGCTATTTCATTTAGTTGTGGTTAGCAGTTAGTAAAAAATTTTAAAAAAATAAAATAATTGTATTTTCCTCTCATGGAATCATAGAATTGTTTAGGTTGGGAGGGACCTCAAAGATCACCTCGTTCCAACCCCCCTGCCATGGGCAGGGACACCTCCCACCAGACCAGGTTACTCAAAGCCCCATACAGCCTGGCCTTGAACATCTCAAGGGATGGGTTATCCACAACTTCCCCGGGCAGCCTATCATTCCATCTCCCTCCTGGTAAAAGGTATACCTGAGTGAATACAACAGTGAGAGGGACATGCCTTTAGTGAAAAACCTTGAGCTCCAGAAGGAGGATGGACTGTTCAGTATTTCTAATTAATGACATTCTTCTTAGAAGTTCTGAAAAGAATGTCTTTAGTGACCTGTTCTTTTTACAATTATGTTTAAATCTATGAACAATGTCTCCTCTGTTGAAATATTATAGTTATGCTCATCATCTGTAAGGCTGTTTATTAGAAAAGCATACTATATCAGGTACAGATGGATGCCACAATTACTTTTAAAAGATAATGGAGCCCTGAGTTTTTCCAGCTCTGTTTGCAGATTAGCCTGACATGAGCTTTCTTGCTCAGTGGTTTCATTTGTATCATCATTTTCAGTCACTAAACCATAAAAAAACATACACTCCAATTCCCCATTTGGTTTTGAGCACTTCCTGAATTAGAAAAAGATTTCACGACTGCTTCTCAACCGAGTATTATCTGCCTTCATTTAAAGCATTGGCTTACTTTATGTATTAACTATTAAGACTTTAGTCAGTTATGATGCTTTTCACTATATTTTCAGTCTTCTCCTCCTTGGCTGTTTTGCATTTCTCCGTTATCTGCAGGGAGAGTCTCAGCCCCGGCAGATTGCTTTAGCCCCTGTTAGGGCTTGATCAACACGTAGTTGTAGCAGCCTGAGAAGAATGTGAGGTGGTAGGGTTACAGTCGCTTTTCCAGTAGAGCGACATTGCGCAATTCCTCACACACACCGTTTATGGAAGGACTAACTGCTGTAGTTCATTTTGCTGTTCTATGACAGGATCAACTATGAGAAGGCGAGCGCCTTTTCATTGATGTCCCGGGGATGACACAAACTAATCATATTTTTCTGTAGAATAAAGTGGTGCAAGTTCGGCGTGTAAACACGTTCTCTGAAGCCGAAAGTTTAAAACCTGGTCACTGGGGTCACTGTGTTTCTCCACTGCTTTCCTTCACCCCTATTTCAGGCCACGTATACCAAGAATGTCGATAGCGGCACGCTGCGTGTCGAGTGTCTCCGACAGCTGGCGACACACTTGGGCAATACATGCATAGCACCAGCATTTCCAAACGCAAGAGGCGGCTCAAAGACTTCAAAGGTTTGCTCATAAATTATGTTTTCTCCAGGTGGTGCTTCCATGTGTTTTAAAGTTTGAAAAAAATATTCCTTGTTTTCAAACTGAATAAATGATCAGCCCCCAAAAGCAGCCACTGCACTGACCACATATCAGCCCTTTTTGAACTCCTGAAGGGCACTCTGGGGACTATTGCTTTTTTTTTTTGCCAGCAGTTCTGTAATACAGTTTCTATTTTAATTTTATGCACGATTTATTATGCTATCTATGCAGTCTTTTTATTTATGTTTTGGTAAGGAAAATATCTGTGAGAAGAGATAACTGGAGCCAAAGTAAGTAAACCTGACATGATAGAATCTGGAAACTATATATAGCAAAGGTACTTCCCACTCCTTTTATTGAAAGCCATGCCTGTGCTTCCTCATATTTTATCATTGTATTATGATGTATTTCTTCACATTGTAAGTTATTTTTCAGTATTTTCAATTATTGTTCCATTTACAATTTTAAAGTGGCATCTTTTCAGCTGTTTATACGGTGATTTCTCTGATGGTAATAAATGGAAATCCCAGCTGAGTTTCTGTCTTCAGTATGCTAATTACCAGACAACAGAGCAAAATCACATGGTTGCATCTTGCAGCATATTGCCTGTTTTAACTATTTGTCTACGGTCCCCCTAAAAGTGTTTATAACTTACAAAAATATTGTATGTTGGCCTTGAGGGATTTGCTGCAATACACAAATAAAGTATATTCTTTTTCCTACCTAAATGCAGTGGAATAATTTCAAAAGTCACTTGCCTTAAGTGAAGTTATCTGAAGTTCAGACTGTTGAAAATAGAATTTAAATCAGATGACACAGAAGGTTTTGGATAGAATTCAGGCAATTTAGTTTCATTATTTAATCAGAGCATGACAGGCATATGCATTTATTGATGTAATACTGCTGACTGGAAGAGTCAATGCGTACAGAAAGACCACTGGAAGCAGCAGCTGCCACTGTCAACAGATTAAAAATCAAGGGAGAATTTTAAGTATGTTTCTATTAATTAAATATGTAATCATTTTACTTAGAAGGATTTTAATTACACTTAGTCTCAGTGTCCTCATTACGCACTTACACGGACTAAATGTCCGTCATCTCAGAATAAAATATGATTCGAGAGAAGAGGAAAAGGGAGAAGAGCAGAGAAGAGATTTAAAAGGAGTGGTAGGTAACCTGGAGTGAAGACACATCTGGGTAGTTCTCACAGCACATTTGTGCATGGCAGAGAACAGCAACTACATTTTCACTGCAGACTTTCTGGGAGGGGCTTTTTTTTTTTTTTTGGTGTTTCTTTTCTTTTTTTAGTATGAAATAATGTATTGTACCCAGTATATATAGAGAGGTTACCTAGATTTCAGTCAAGTATGCCACATCCAGAAGATCAAGCTAAGGTTGCCTGTCCAAGCACAGTTCTGTTGCTCTATAGTTTGTTTTTTGCTGTGGGTGACAAGGTATTTGGCTATGGCTAGGTTACACAGTCAATTATCAGGCTGTCAGGTCTTAATTTTGGGCGCTTCTTCTTGCATCCTGGTGTTTGTCTTTTGTTGAAGGCTAGAGTACTTCTGTAGATCATGTTCCTTGAGAGAGTTGTTTTTATTAATAAATTTCAGGGGGAAAAAAGTTAAAAAAACAATTAAAAAAATCACACGCTGAGCGGAACAGATTTCTATTTTATTCCATGGCTTTGATTGAACTCTGAGACAGGAGAAAAAACACGTTAAGAAATGTCACTGAGTGGAAACAAAGCGGTATGAGAGAGAGCAACGCTTGTGACTGATCTAAGGCAGAAAAGCCATTTTGCAACTAGGGATGGGGGGTAGAGATCCTATTAAAAAAGCCCAGATTACGACTGGGACACCGCAGGGACAGACTGCTTCCAGACGCAGAAATAAATCTTGCTGGCGGCTTCAAACCATGCACAGTCTGGACGGTGAGGCAGACAGCAACCCTTCCCAGAACTGCTGGAGAGCATCACGGCAGAAACCAAGCAGGCTGTCCTTTTCAAAGCAAATAGAAAGCGCTTTGTTAATTTTAAGTAGGAGCCAAGGACACCAGTCGCGGCTGCAGCTGCAGCAGCTGCCCCAGCTCGGGAAGAAAAGCCACCACGGGCAGAAGGTAAATGGGCAAAACTGGACCCTTATTCTTGACGGTGAGAAGACGTGAGGATGAAGAGGGGAAATGTTTGCCTGGTCTCACTGCCGCCGTGGAAGAAGGCTGACTTGCTGCAGGAGGTGTGAAATCTGGAGTGCAGCACTTGAGCATCGCAGTCAAGACTGAAAAGTGAGAGCCTGTAGGTACAGCAGGCTCGGGAGGCAGAAAAAGGCTCTTCTCTTTGCAGATGGGAGGTTAGCATTCGGCAGAGTCAGTCATAAGCTGTTCATGTCAAAAAGGTCTCGCCAAAAACCTCCCTAAGAATGCAGGGGACGTGTTTTCATCTACAAGTACACGTTTACAAGCAGGCAGCACCTGCAGAATGAACTTTATTGGCGGCAGACACGCTGTCTTCAGCCTTGGATAGCAGTTCAGTGGAATAAACTGCTTTACACATAAACTCGTTTATACGTATATTGATCTGAAAAGAAAAAAAACCAGCAAATAAACCCACCTGGACTTAGATGAAATGCAGAGTCCGATTAACTAAATTATTTGTGAAGTCCTAAAGATTTGTCCTGAAGATTTTATCATAGAATGACCAAAATGTCGTTACCTAGCCCCGACTTGACAATTAAAGGGACAGCTTTCAATTTTATACATGTTTTGAAGGAACAAGGACAGAGATTCATAGGCTGTTATATTAAAATACATGAAAATGGATAAATGAAGCAGGGTCAAGGAAAAGAGTCCAAGCTGGCATCAAGGAAATTGCCTGCCTCCTAAAGCGAAGCAGGTATAGGTTTGTTGAGACAGGCTGAGAAAATAATCTAGCTCCGTTTATCGCACACCAGCTGCCACTGGCTGCCGTTCAGCAGTCTGTCCAGACAATTAAGGGAAGATTTTCAGCCTGCTCACCGGCTGGCTTTTAAAAGGAAGAGGGCAAGGGATTCCCTCGTGATGCTCGATACTGATACTCCTCCATAAGGCGGAACAGAACTTCCATCTTGCCACACCACTTTAAAGGAGAAGCAGGGACGGAGTGACATACTATGAGGTGTGACGTGATTGTCAGCAGCCAAAGACCACATCAAATTAACCCTCTGCCCTCTCCAGATTAGAAAAGCTGTGGGCAAGTGAGATTTGATCAGATCTTACGCACTTTACACACCCAGTTTCTTCTTCTCCTTGCATCCTGCAGCTCTGCCTGGATGGTGTTAGGACCTAGACCTTCTTTTCCTTTTTCTCTTCTCCATTTCACACCCGTCAGTCACTCCTCAAACCTGTCAGGGAATGATGTTCCCTGGGGATTGGGGTGTCAGGAGCCGGGGGTTCTCCCCAGGGCAGGCCGGGGGGCAGCTGGGGTCGGCCCAGAGTCCCCATCACCAGGCACGTTCCACTGACACGCAGGGACAGGCTCAGTCCACGGGGGGTCCGATGGGGGTCCAGAGGGGGGTCCAGATAAAGGGGTCCCTGTCCAGGCACGGGTGTAGCTGCGACACAGCTGTAGCAAACCTCGGGCAGGAACCCGGAGCGAGAGCCCCTGCTTAAAAGCAGCACCCTGGGAAGCAGGACAGCCCTTGCAGAGGTCTTTTCTTTTTTTCTCAAGGCCACCAGCTGTACTATCTTAAACCCCCAGGACCTACCGGGTGCTCTGCAGAACTCGTTTCATCTGTTCCATCAGGGACTCCATTCTATCCACCACTGAGAGTTGACCCTAACTTTCATTCCCTCCTCTTTGTTGTGGGGAAGAGAACTGTCTCACCTCTTCCATGCTATTGCTAAATTGGGTTGAAGGCAAATAATAGTGCTTTCTTGGCTGCAAGGTCAGCTTTTCCGCAGTCCTTTGCTTGCCAGTGTACGCAGGCAGGTGGTTCTTTGAGCCTCCAGTAGTACCTGAATAACAGTGCATTCTGCTGAATCTATAAAATGTATTTACAGCTTAGATTGCTGATAAATCTTTGAGGAACTTCTGTCTACAAATTAAAGACATTCTGGTTTGCCGCAGGCTACAGTTTATTGGGCATGAATTTAAGTAGTTGGCAGAGGAGTACAGTTGAGCTGTACAAATGTTGGTTATGCTGACTGTCAATCTTACAGGCTGGTGGGAATATCGAAATAAGAAACAAACTATTAACAATATGTGAAGTTAAAATCTTAATCACATTTAGTGTTACCAATTTAGAGAGCAGAGCAAATGAAACATAGATATTTTTTTTTCAGTATTTACAATTAATTCAACCCTTGGGTTCATAAACCAAATATGATCATATAATTGGAAACCGATATCAGAAATGCTGAGGACTCACAGAAAGATGAAGGTAGATGGAGCAAACCACCAGTGTGATTTGGCTGCCTGGATGTGCCGTTTCCTTGTGAAAATGACACCCTGCACATATCTACTGTGGAAAATCATGTTTGAAAAAGCAGTGCTACCTCAAGAAATAGGCAACAGTTACACGATCATTTTTTCTTTTTGCAGCAGAAGGATGCAGATTATGGAGAAATAGTGCCTTATTTAAATACCAGGAAGGAGGGAGATAAGGGCATTGATTCAAGTATTTTGTATGAGAAACTCTTGGGCAGCGAGTACAGTGTGGAGCAGCCTTAACAGCAAGAGATAACTGCTCCTGAACATAGCAGCCGTGGATTTATTGCCACCTGACACACCTGGTGTTGATGCTTCGAGGCAGCGCCTATAGGCTCAGGCAGCATTTCAAAGTAATTCAAATACCATCAGCTAATACATTGACCAGTGTGTGAAATTCTGAAGTACGCTAATGTTGTCTGTTAGCATCGCTGTGTTTGGGAAAGGAAGTTATGAGTAACCAAATCCTAACGGGGCTTTCCTATAAACCCCTTGGGTTTCCTATAAACCCCATGGGAATGGACTAGAACTTCAACTATGAAAGAAAGAGACTTCTTTCATTTTCTCTTTCTTCAAAGCACTATAACTAAAGGAAAGTCTAGGCAAGGTGGGACTTGGAGTCTTACGCTCCCTAGGTAATTGCAATGTTTTTGAAGGTCCTACTCATTGCAAAATATATTTATTAACAGGTATCAGAAAGCTTGATAAAACGAACAAAGCTTAAACTAACCACTGTGGGGAGTATCTCAGCAACTTCTGTTTTGCAGAGTGGGAGGTGTTGCTTGTGGAGTCAGAGAGAACAACATTGCTGAGGCTGCAGCCTCTGGTGGTGGAAGGTTCCAACTCTGGAAGGTGGAAGGGTTCTTGTCCACCCTCTTCCACCATTGATGTACATGAATCTTCATAGAAGATGAACGTCTTGGTCTACTGCACGAGAATAGGTACCTATTTCCAGCTTCTTTCAGTAGTTTTTAAACAGGTTTTCCTCCAGATAGCTAAGCTACTACACTTAGTTTGCCATATACAAATTTTAACCAGAACTGTTCATGAGTGCAATTTGAAATACTGGCTTACTTGGAATCTCAGTGCTTGTATGATGAAGGGTTAGATGTATAGGTGCTAGATGACACAGTTCTTTATGTATATTAAAGATAGTTTCCCCGTAATGTATTTTGTACCTAAAAATACTAATAGATATAGGTAAAATCATGATTGGCAATTGCAAATAACATTTTCAAAATCAAATAAAATCCTCATCTGTTAAATCAATAAGCAGTGATTTGATTCATCTGATTCTGAGGATTAATTCTGTAAGCCAGCTTGCTGTTCAGATCTGCAGAGAAAAAGGAACTTGAGTGCTATAATTAAGGTATGTTCCACTCAGAGCAATAAATGTGTTTTAAAACTTGAATGCATGAGAAAATCAAGTTTGGCCTGAGGTTTTTAAAGCTTTTGATCTATTAGATTATACTGATGGCAAAAAAATAGTATTTAATATAGGAAGCAAATGCTACAGTTTCTAATAATTCTTTCATTGAAATACAAGTGAATACAAAATGTGAGCTTATTTGGCTAGTGGGGAAAATAACCAAAAACCTTTTTGGCATATGAGGGGAAACAACTTCATTCAGTAAAGATCCTTCCTTTAAATTATGGGATAACACTTGCAATTATTGTAAGAGTTTTGGCCAGATATTTATTTTCAAAAAGGCTATTTGTCCTTCTTAAACTGAGACGTGAGGGCAGCTCTGTTGTTAGAAAATATTCTCTGAATGAATGAGGTGAGTTATTCCAGCAGACAGAGAGCAGATACACTGCAGATGAAATCACTGCCCTGCAGAAAAACTAAGGAGTGTTTCACGGTACGTAACACATTGTACTGGGACTTGTACAGTGTGAGTGGGCTCTTGCATTACTCATAACGTCTAAGGGTTTGTCTTTGGATGAGGACATTGATGAATAGTTTCCCACTAGGAAGACAGTCCTTCGGTTCACATGCAAAAAGTTTCAAGTGGCTGAGCATTTAACTTTGGATAAGCATTTGTATTATTGAAATCAGAGAGGTAAAAGTGCACATAAACATTAAAAAATTCATTTGTATATGGGTTAGGTTTTAGTGTTTAGAGGTGAAAACATAATGCACGTTCTTTATTCCCTTCAAATGCCTGATGAGTCCTTAGCCATGAAGCATATTCCAGCAGTGACCTTCACCCAGGGAAAGCTGTTTCCTGTTGTATTTCTGCCATTGGGATGGCTCTTTGATGCGCTGCCAAGGCTTTCTGTTCAATCAAGATATCCGAGTCTTGAAAATAATTTTGATATTTTTCTCTTCAAGAAATAACCGTAGGTGAGTCAATAATAGGTTGATTAGCTTTTTAGTGTCTATTTATTGATTTCTTCTTCTAGCTACAGCACAATAAAATAAAATGACAGAAACAATATGCCTAATTTGGTGATTCCCACTTAAGCAGCATACAAAAGAGGAATTAATTTTTCCTCTCTGTCATTGAAATCAGATGGTACAAGAAGGATGTTAAAATCTTAGAATTACTCCTTATACCTGTCCTGAAGCCTTTCACTTTCATTTGGCCGTGTATTCATTTTATCACTGGGCGACACGGGGAGGGGGGACAGGAAGGAAATCAATCAAGCTAAAGCCTTTTTCTCATAGAGTCCCATTACTCCAGCCTCACCTTACTGCTTGCGCTCGCTGCTAGTTGTTGTGCACAGTATTTCTATATCTCTCCCATTATATTGTCACCTAAATAAAGGGGGAAAAAAAGTCCAAAAAGAAATTCAAACAAGAAGAGGTGCTTTGCATCTCATCCAGGCCTTTAGTTAGTCCACCAAGCAGTTTCTTTGCCCATCAGCAGGTGAAAGACAGTTTGGCTCCTCTGTGGCTTGGGTGGTGCTACGTGCCACCCTGCAAAATAGAAGACTAGTCTAGAGATGAGTCTAGAGCAGCTGGTGAGTCAGTCATACAGACAATACCCAATTCTTGGCTGTTTGGGATACCTACAGGAAATGGTGTTTCCCCAATCTTATCATGGGAAGCTGCTTGTGAGCAGAACTGCCGGCCAACACAGGCTCTGGTTGCCTGGAAAGAAGGCACGTGAGGCCTGGGAGCCCTTGCTGGCTTCCCCTCATGTGTGGCCTTCCAGATAGCACCTTCCCAGCCCTCCAGCAGCAGTCAGGCCTGCGGGAAGGCTTACTGGGGCACACCATGCGGGAAGCATGGGGAGGAGAATGGGGAGAGCCTAGCCCTGCTAAGCTGTGTCTTTTGTGGCCCACCCTCATCATTTGTGTTGGATGTTGTTGTGCTAATATATTCCTTTTTCCCTTCTCTACCCAGCTTGATGGACTTTAAACAGTCTATTTACTTACATGAAGCCCCCTCTGAGCTCATCTAGGTTCGCTTCACAGAAGGGCCTCAGTGCGGTATCAGCGCTACTGAATGCTTCCCAGACAAGCAGCACTGTCGTATTATACCCTGTATAATTTTTTAACTTCTCTTTTTCTCTCCTTATGATGTAAAATGCATTTGTGGCTTTTCCTTAGTGTCCCAAAATCACAGAATTTGCTTTCCTTTTCTCCTGATTGATGCAGCTTTCAGACTGGTGTAGGACTTCTGGCTAAAGTCATCCCACTCTAGATTTGTTCCAGCTTAGGCAACATCAAAGTCAGACCACGCTGCTCACTTGCTGTGTGACTGTTATACTTCTATTCCTGTTTTTCTCTTCCTCCCCTTTGTTTTTATTATTTACAAGCAACAGAGGATTGAAGTTCTTTAAAGCAAAAAGCATTTCCTTGTATGTATTTGTACAATCCCTAACATAAAGCTACGCTGTCTTAGGGTCTCTGTGTAATGGTTACAGTTCTTTGTGATACACTGTAAAAAAATAAAAATACAATAAAACCAGAATAAAAACAATAAAATACAACCGATGGTAATTACAATGGGGTATACCAGGGAGGAAGAGTTTTCATTTAATTTCTGAACAGAGTTTTGGGGACCCTTGTTTTGATCTCCCTTCTCCCGAGCTAGGTGGCTTTAAAATCAGGCCAGCAGACCTTGCACGGAGGCAGCCAGCGGAGCTGTGGTTCTACCTGTCACACCTACCTCATCTCGTCCCTCTTGGCACTGGGCATTTCTGAAGAGCCTTTCAGTGTCACCCACCCTCTGCCTCTGCTCAGTGTATATGTATACATTTTAGCAGCCAGAAAACATTCCTCGCCTGTTGTTTCCCCTCTTCTCTTGGTGCATTTCATGTAAAAGCTTGGCAGAGTCTTGCCCAAATTACCTTGAAGCCATACAAAACAAACAGTTGGGAGGCGGAGAAATATAAATCACGGTTTCAGTTATCTTGTTTATTTATACTGACTGAACTGAGGTGAGGGCAATTCTGCAGTAGATCAAGATGGGGGTTTGATAGTGGGACTTGTGGCTTCTGGTACGCTGCTCAGACTTTTACTTGGTCTTGTGGGTTTTGATTTGTTCCATGTAGAGTTTCAAAACTTTATAAAAATTATTATTCTCTTCTGCCTTCCTATGGACTAGTGGTCTACATTAAAGTTTTGTTTGCTAGTTTCCAAAAAGTGAGCAAAAAGCTGCATATAGATGAAAATGATTTTATTTTTCTCTCAGATGGTTTCTACCTATACTAAATCAGATTTTCACCAGAATCAGAATATTAACGTGCTTATATTTTATCACAGACTTTACATTTCTAGGGACTAGGCATCATGTCACACCTGGGATGTCAAACGAGCCTTGTCCTTCTATTTAAAAAGGATTAAATCTTTTCTTCTTTTGTCTGTGCCTGTGGCCTAAAGCGAGCACGGCAGTCTGCGCACAGATCTGCTCTGTAAATAGCAATCTTGAAGACACATTGTCCATACGTACTGTCCATACATATCATCTACTCTCCTTCCTCTCTTTCAGGGTCTCTTTAATTTCTTGGGATTCTGCAAGTGAACAGGCACAACGCAGGCTACATACCTGCACTCGGGGCAGGCATACCTGCACCTGGTTTTATTCTGTTTTTATTGTTTTGTTTTGTTTTTTTTTTTTACAGTGTATCACAAAGAATTGTAACCATTACACAGAGATGGATGGATGTGTACATCCATCCTAAAGATATTGCTCACTGGAAAGTGATTGAACTTGCATGTCCATGGCAATGTGCTTGAGGAGGGTTCATCTGGAAGAATTCCCACTACCTTTTTTCTCCTTAATTGCACCACAGAAATTTTAATCTTCGAAGTCTGCACCATCCATGTGTTCTGAAACATCAAATTTCAGCTATATTTTAAGTTTTTTAACAGACTCCCGGATGGAACACTATGGAACAAGTGGAACTTCAGAAATTCTGAACAACCACAAAACCATAATTTTCCCACTTCTGCAGAAATTTCTCAGGCATTGAGAATAATTACAGACAAACTTTCCGCAAGTATTAACCAAGAGCCATTTAACCCTGGAATGTGCTTCATCTCCAGCTGCTGGAAGAACCAGTGGTATTCCCTCCCTTGTAGTTTCACATTACCGAGTTCCTCAAAATAGAACTGTAAAAACCAAATTGTAACCAGAGTACCATCTAAGCTAGTAAAAATGGTTCTTAATTGAAAGGGCACTTTGAAATCCTTATCCTGAAATCATTTATGGGTGTCTTGGAGTGGAGGGAAGGAGGAAACGTTTCCAAGAAGAGCAGACTGTTCTTCCAATAATAAAATATAATCAAAACTACTGTTTAACATTTGGAATTTACAAGCTGGCAGCGGCACGCTACATGCCGTATAGGCAGTAATGAAAATAATCGGCCATGCTCTTTAATGCAGTACAACCACTTTGGGCTATAAAATCATGGCAGCAGCTGGCCCCCTGACAGAGCACCTGGTACGGGGAGCATTGCTGTGTCTGAAGGGCGTGCGGGCTGTAGAGGCCATCGAGCAACATCACTACTGCCCTGTCCCTGGTGTACCAAAGCAAAAGAAGAGGGCTGAAAGAAAGGAATTCTCTGAACAGGTTTATTTGGAGACCTTTCCAGGTTTTGTGACCTGCAAGAAGCTTCCTCTAAGATGAAGGGGGTAATCCTGAGCAACAAGGAGCAGCGCTGGTCACGAGAGCAAATGATGGGCAGGTTTAATCTTCAGGTTTCCATCCTAACTGTAGAACTGGCAGCTCTGAAAAATGAATGGAGGATTCATCTCTGGTTACTGTTAGAAACACGTTTCCAAGAAGTTGAGATTAGTATCTGTCCATAATGAAGGCAGTTTGGATAAGATCTCTTCTACGACTGTTAGGGGAAAATGCAGAATTTGCCTTCACTGAAATGTAACGCCTTGAACCTGAATATGCCAGATACGATGTGTTTGGACTCTCTAATCACTGATTTTCTTTTTGATCTTTTTTTTTTCAAATTTTGTTTTAGCCTGCTAGCTGATCATGAATCATAACTTTGTTCCAAGACAGAGGGAAGATTCCAAACTTTCTGCTTTTCAGATATTTTTGCAGTGCCTTTCAGACTAAGAGCCCTCAGGACTCGTGCTTACAGCATCTTATAAATACAGCATCACTTTGAAGTCTAGACTAGAGGAGTTAACTGTAAGCCCAAGTGAAATG
The DNA here is from genome assembly GCA_025769975.1 of Gallinago jamesoni. Lineage (NCBI taxonomy): Eukaryota > Metazoa > Chordata > Aves > Charadriiformes > Scolopacidae > Gallinago > Gallinago jamesoni. Next base: position 35,092,651 of record JAOQGH010000012.1, read on the forward strand.
CTATTTTTTTTTCCTTGAATATGGAAGGTTATACTAGATCTAGAAATAGAGCTGCTTTATTGCAGAAATGAAACAAACACTGCTGTAATTAATTCTTCCAAAGAAGCAGCAGGCAGCTAGGCCACATTTGGCTTCTGTCATCTCAAAATAATCTAGTGGAGAAGGTTAAGTATCTAACCTGTAAAGTGGGCATTCCTAGGAGGATAAAAGAGAAGCTTGATCTTGATTTTAGAGACCTGGGATGCTGGAAGGAAATTATAATCAAAATTATGTATAAGGCTCTAAGTAGAGATGACCAAAAAAGCAGTTATCACCTAAAAGATCTTTGATATTTGCAACAAGGAACAAGCATTGAAAGATGAATAAGGAAATAGGGGGAAAACAGGGTATTCAGAGAAAATAGCTACTAGTTCTTTGAGGATTTTAACCTGGCCAACATACTAATGAAAAGCTCTATTGTTGGTTTAAATGCAAAACACCTCAGAACACCAAACTCTATTCAATGGGATTTTCAGGTGCACCTTTGAAAGTTAGTGATTTCCATACAGGGGAAAATGTCATTCCCTATTCTACAATGAAACTTGACCTGTAAATAATTTGTCTGGAAAAAACAGCCTTTTGATAGATCTGTACTCCGGGAGGAATTTGGGGTAAGTTGATTATCTATATTTGATATTGGATTATCTATATTTGATATATTTATATTATACATACATAAAAGAGGCAGATATATATTAAGGATAAATGATGCTGTGATAACTGAAGCTCTGAATGGCAGAAAGCAAGGCAGAAATTTACTATCTGCTAGGAGTGAGGAGAAAGAGGGGTCAAATATTAAGGACAGAGATATTTGACGGTGAAACAATATCCAGGAAGTGAGATAGGAAATGGAGATTGTTTTCTTGCCCAGAAATATGAGAACTAGACCATTTTCTGGCAGCAAAAAGAGCCAGAGTATAGAGCAGAAACTGGATGGGCTTCAAGAGCTTGCATGAATAGCAGGAGGGATAATAGGAGAAGATTGCAGGGTGTGCAGCGTGTACAGAAAGCTCCGAGGAACAGGGGAGAGGGAGAGGCTCTGAGAAGGGAGTGGAAGATGCAGGCAGACATTTGTGGTATTTCTGGTGCTGTATGGAGGTAGGGGAGAATGAACAGGACATAAGGAATGATTTCATATAGGGTGGAGTAGACATGAAGATCCTGCGTGTCATAAGAAAGCACGAAGAACACAAAAATAGTGCAAAAAGGTGGAAAATATGGAGATTAGAGGGAGCGTGTGGGGGGCAGGAACTGTGGGAGGTATTTAAAAATAAGGGAAAGAGTGGGAAAGGCAGATAAGGACAGCAGGGAGAGGTGGAAGGAGAAATTTTGTGATGATCTGTAATTATGAATCCACTGGAAAAAAGCAATTTTTCTCAAAAAATTGTATTGAATACAATATCAATATACAATATACAATACATTACACCTTTTATCAGGCACTCTCTAAGCTCTTTGCAGGGCTGGAGAAGAAGGACTTGAATTCTCTGCATAGTCTGTCTTAGGGAGGCAGTCAATTAGTTAACCATTTAAACAATATTCCAAATCTATTAAGTCAAATCCCAGTTTGTGGAGTTTGTGTGATACAGTATGTAGTTAGTTGGAGTATCTGTGCAGACAGACTGCACTCCAGGATAATGCACTACTGCTCTTTGTGGCCTGTGGTAAAATTTAAAGTTACGCTACAATTTATTCCTATATTTTAGAATTATGTAATAAAGGGAAAAGAAATCAAACACAGTGTCTCAGCTGATGGACCCCACAGGCGAGGAAATGAGTCACACGGCTTGTATGTCTCCAGTGTTATGAATTATTTCAGCCCACTGGAGAAGAAGAAAAGGGTAGGGAAAGAGCACTAACAGTAAAGAGTGAAGAATGGGTGTCTTTGTTGGGCATAACCCAAACAGGGTACTTGATGGGCTTGATGCATAGGTGGTTGTGTGAGGTTCTCTGGCCTGTCATGCCAGTCCTACTTAATTGCTCTACTACCTTACCTGTTCTACCAACATATTCAGTAGAAGATAACATGGAAGATAAGAAGATAACAATGAGAAGTAGGATACAAGAAAAACAGTAACAAGGATGAAAAACTAATAGTATTGATCTGTTAAAAAAATGCTTCTTATTGATAGATTTGAAATAACTTTTCCAATAACTACTGAAAACTTTCATTATTCCTATTACAAATAGAAAAACTATGCTGAATGTTTAATTTTTTTATAAATTACTAGGCAATGCTGTATCAGGTGATATCAGGGATGCTTTTCAGCATCGGGATGTGTAGTGATGCTGCCATCTCACAGTTGCTTTGCAAGTCCTAACATTCATAAGCCTTGGGCCAGGGCTCACTATACTCAGGGGGAGGATTCAGCCTGACTTTGCTGGTGTTACAGAATCATTTCCAGCAGGAGTATTTTTTATCATCTCAAACAAAGTAAAAGGAATAACATGGTTTCTATATTGGTTTTCCTATTCAAATCCAAACTTACTGGTGACAGAGTAGTTTTGTCGAACCATAAACAAACAAAACAGCTTTACCAAGTTACAGAGGCACAAGATGTTACTTGACTACCATCAGGGTGGATTTTGATAGCTCGCTTCTTTTACGGTGACATCTCTGGCCATAGGTTTATTGGCTTGTTTATATATTGATTACATCTATTGGGGATGAAAGCATTATTAACATATTTTCTTTAGCTGATTATATTTTTTCTTGGCATCTGTTTGAATACTGGCTGGGATTGTTTCCTGGTTAGCTTTAGCGCACAAATTGCTGGGGGAGATAGGGGGTAGATGTCATTTCTCATGGCTGTTTTGTCCTTAGAATGCCTCACAGAGCAAGAATTTCCAAATTGTCAGTCATAAATTTGTCTCTCTTCCTTTACCAGCAGTGTTAATACGTTTTGAAATAATAGCAGTTCAAAAGTTCACTGGGAAAATATTGGGTTTCATTGCTCATTGAAAAAGCTTTTATTTGCACGTAACTGTAATTCAACATCATGTTAACGTCATCAGGGGACATAACACAGTAAATGCTTACATATTTTAACTAAAACTGCGTCTAATTCTAACCTAATTAGTAAAACATGTTGATGGTTCCTACAGCATTCTCCATTATGGTCTTACTGGTTTGCTCAGGCTTCTCCAAGTCATTGTTGTTTGGGTTGGGATGCTGATGCCTTTTCTGGAAATGCAGCTGTCCTGAGCATTAGCTGACTGTGACAGCTAAGATTCTCAGTTTCTTGGCAGCGTGATTTCAAAAAATGCATCTGGAAATTTTCATGATCCTGTAATGAAATAAAAAATATTCTAGAGTAGCCTATTTTTAAAAATATTTGGGACATACTACTGGAGTTTAGGCTTCTGACTGTGAAGCTGAGAAGGAGAATAACCTGCAGGAATAAAGGAAAGATCTGGCATATATGTTTGTAAAGATTATGTTACATTTCTTTAATATGAAAATTCAAATTCTGATCAGGTTCCCTTCCCACATGGACTCTGCTTCTTCCTAGTGCCTTCTGCCAAGCCTTGACTTTGCTCTTTGATTGGAAATAATCCTTCCCTTGGACACTGATATTATTTCCAAGCCTGGGTTCTTTCTCTCTGTACTGCGGTTCCACTCTCTCTGCTTCTTTTCCTGTCACAAACAGGCCAGCAGTTGTGACATTTAGGGAAATATAGTTCTCATATAGAGCATATTGCTCCATTCCTTTACCTGCAGCCCTGCTTCTCACTGCAGCGTGGCAGTGCACAGTGCCAGGCTTCGTAACTGATGGAAGACATCCAGCCTAAACCTCTCCCTGCAGCTGGGCAGGGAACGGAAGCATCTCTTGACACAGCAGTGTTGGCCCTGCTGTCCTTGGGGTGGCCTGACTGTGTCTGGGATGGCTTGTCATGGCCATGCCTGAAACGTACACCCAGAGCTCCAGAAGCGCTGTGGCTCCTGGCAGCTTGCTCACCCTGAAGATGGAGGTTGTGAGAGGATGGCAGGGGTCTGCTTCTTCCTAAAAATCTTAAAAATGGGATGGGGGAAAAGGAGGAAGAACACAGTACTTAGCTAGAAAGAAAGAGGTTGGGTTTTTTTTCCCTTCCCTCGTCATTTTCTTTCTCTCAGTGCAACGCTCTGCAGTGCTCCTGCTGCTGCAGCCTTCCTGAGACCTCTCTCTGTCTCCCTGCTGTTTGCCTCCAGGGCTGTGGCTTCTCTGCTCAGCACCAGCAGCCCACAGCTGGGAAGAAGCCTTTGGGGAAGGCAGCGAGCCCCCCAGGGCGTTTGCCAGCAGCGACCGTCCCCGCAGGCTCTGCCAGCCTCCAGCTGGCAGCTGTGTTCCCCCCGGAGCGCTCGGTGAAGCCACCAAAATACAGATGCTGCAGAGCTGTCGGGCTGGAGAATTCCCACAGGATTTGACCAAGCTGTTGCTCTGTTGCCCGACCAGGCAACCCTGCCCAGTATGTCTGAAATCGTCACTATTGGGATCTTCACATTTTCCTCAATATAAAAATCAGGTCATAACCAGTAGCTGAAAAATTGCCAATCTATTGGTGTGACTGTAGTGCTCCAACCAACTCCTCCATCAATCCACTAGGAAAAGACATTCATCTACAAAAAAAAAGCTCCCAGTGTTTTTAAGCTTTCTCTGTGCCCCGGTCTCTGCTAAAATACCCTGTTTCTCCTTCTCCCTGGTTTCTTGTTTCCTCTCTGGACCTGAAAAAGAAGTGGAGAACCTATGTAGAGTGCAGGAGGAGCAGAGATGGACAGTGGACAAGACACAGTGATGAAGCTGATGATTATTATATTACAAGCTACAGGTCCTAAAGCTGGGAGGGACCAGTATGAGCTGTGGAAGGACTGGTACGTATGGCTGGAGCTATCACCACGAGACAGTTTGTGTCCAGGGTAGAGTGTGTCAATGTGAATTGTGAGGCACTGTAATTAATGTCAGGCTGAAAGGGCCAGCATAATTTATGGGACTGAGAAGATACGGGGTTGAGAAGCGTACAATTAATTAATGCTGAGATGGTAGGCATGTGGGAACCTCTGATTGAGGATGAGGGAGCCAGATTTAGCCATTTGGAATTTAGGGAAAAAATGAGTCTTTTGTGCCACCAGACAGAAGTCTGTGCGAATATATGTAATTTATGTGAGTTGTAGGATATTTGTCATTATTGCAAAATGATGCCTGTTTTGAAATGCTAATGGCATCTTGCATCACTGGGCCCAATTCTGCTCCAGTTACACCACTGTACTGACAAATTCAACGGGGCTGCTTAGACAAGAGAGAAAAATGTAAGCAATTGACATGGTAATTTTCGAAGTCATGTTGAATAGCAGACATTGGCAGCATGTTAAAAACATCTACGCTGCAGTTATTAAACGAGGGTTTTTTCTAAGCTACAGAAAACTTGTGAAAAATCCTAATGTTTCACTCTGAAATTGCATGCACTCTTTTCTTGCTGATGTAGAACTAAAGATGCCTGTAAGTTACTGCAGAATTACATTGATAAAGGGGAAATATTCTCTACAGAAATGTACTACGCAAAATCAAACATGAAGGATATTTAGACTCTGTTTAATAACCTGCAGGTAGACCAGAAGGATACCTGAATCCCTACGACCTGAATGTAAATGGAAAGAGGGACTATTTGCAGGTGAAGGGAGATGCCTCCATGCTTTCCCATGTCAAAACCAGCGCTGCCACCACCTCTAGGAGCTCGTGTGGCAGCGTATCTTATGAGCCGAGCTGCAGGAACAGGAAGCCCTGTGATGCTGGATGAGGCAACGGTGGCAGCAGCGCTCCAAGGGCTGCTTGCAGCTGCTCCCAAGCCTCCCAGGGAGGATCTGTCTAGGACCTGTCTTCTAGGGCAGCATGTGGTTTGCTAAAAGTTTTCGCAACTGTAGGGTGGCACGCGCCCAGGCAGCTTTCACTCCCTGTCAGAATTTTAAAGAAATTTTAACAATGTTTACACTTTTCGGTTTTGACAGTCTTGAAAAACTACCTATTTAAACCTTCTCTCCCTCTCTGACAACACAAGATCCAGCTCTTCCTTGGGATGCGGAGTGCCACAGAGCTTACTCGGTTCTCACTGCGGGACCCGGAGGAGAGAAACCCCGTGGGCCGTGCTGCTGCCCCTCAGCCCCACCAGTGGAGCCTTGGTCAGTGCCGCAGCTCCTGGGGCTGGGGGCGCGCCTGCCCGTGCCATCTACAACTGACAAATGGGAATGTTCCCGCGCTCAACAAATCCAGCACCTCAAATCTCTCTGGGGGAGTGGCAGCTTGCACAACACAGGGACTGGGATTGTAACAGCTGGGGAGCTTTTGTATGGTACAGCCTTTCATTTTTTAAAACAGAGGCAATTGATTGTTTTTAGAAGGAGATCCATCAGTAATACAGGTGTGCAAGAGAAGCGTGCTTGCTTGACCAGGGTGTGAGTCTTGGTAGTCAACTCTCTTTAAAGATAAGGTACTGTCCCTCGTTACTAGATCAGGCACTTTCCTCTCACCCCCGGCCGAATAAACACATCTCTGCTGTCAGAAGGTTGAAGTCTGATTCGTACGATTGGGGCAGCCTAATGAAAGCCATGGAAAGTGTCTCCCTCACTACGTTTAGAAAAGAAAGATAATGAGACTTCTGGGAGATGCTGCTAGTGGAATACTACAGTACATCACGCGAATGTTTAAATGAAATGCAAAGACCATTTTTTTTTTGCAAGGTTACGGACAGAGACCATAGACCAGAATGTTTTGTTTCCAAACGGGCATCTGGCAAATATTGATCTACAATTGTATTTAGCGTGGAATGGAAAGTACAGGTTGTGACATGAACGGTCAATAGTTTTTTAGACTATTGATCCTTACCGTGGCTATTGATTGGTTTTTAGGCGATAGCACAATCTATTTTTTCATTTAGCTTAGCTTAGAATAATTGGATCGCAAGTTGTGTGCCTGTGTATGTGGAAAGAGACTCAATATGCAAATATTGTTTCCCATCATTGGCAGTGTATAAAAAATAAGTACTCATTTTCAGTGGTTTTTTCTCCCCTGTTATTTAGTAAGATTACTCAGATATTATAACTTGGATATGATAAAGAACGAAGTTGGCTTCAGGGGAGTCCAGATGACACCATCTCCCCTCTGCTGCCTGACTTCAACATTTTCTCAACAAAGCATTACTTCTATGTATACAATCAACTGTTAGCATGAACACATAAGGGATCTAACTGATTTCTGTAGACACATCATCTTTTCACTCACTCTCATCCCACCTGATTTAATTGTTTGCTTCTTCTGCAAAGAAAATATGCTGTTTCCAAACACTTGGGGATTTTACATAAGATTCATTAAGTACTTTTGAGTGTACTGGATTTTATGAATTGTAAAATAAGCTGATGATATTTTTTTGTTCAGTTAGAAGAAGCTGTACATGGGGAAGGTCTGGCATACAAGAAATGTCAGTAAACTACAAGTCAGGTCATGCCTCGAGGTGTTAGTTCTTGTGATTGCTATTTATATTTCAGTACAGACTGGAGTCTTTCTTTTGACCAAGGCATAATATTCCCACTACAGGCAACAGCCAGCTGACACTCCAGCCATTCTGTAAATAAGTTAATCCAGTGTTTGCATTTGGTCCCTCCTGCGAGAGCTGGAAACAGAACTGAGGTGTTTATTGTACAGACTCAATGCTCATCTATGCTGACTCTTGGAGTAAATAAAGTGTCAAGTGTATGCATTGAGCAATGCTATTTATGTTATCTAGACAAGCTGAGAATGCATCATTATGCTGTACTGCGCTTCCCAGGTCCAGGAAAGCGAACCACAAATCTTTCAGCTGTTATCTAGCAAGTAGTTGTATACCACGTTTACACCAACAGCAGTAGGGAGCGGAACTATTTTTTTCAGGTGTCATATATATCCTGATGCACTGACCTGATGTCGGTCTTGAAGGTCATGATTCAAATAATTCTAGGAACCATTTTTTATCAAGGCTTAAAACATTAATCACTTACAGTTTTAAATCTAAAATAAAGCAAACAGAAAACTACTAGGAGCGTAATAAAAATAAAAGCTACCCTTATAATCTAAATAAAATTGTCTTATAAAATGATGCAATTTGACCACTGCAGGATCAAAACCAGGCTGTTGAGTATCCTGAGATTTCGCCCTTGACATTGTTTTAAGATAAATTTGTGTAAAACACCTGTGAGGGCTTTTCACTGGTACTGCTTTTTTTGTTTGTTTGTTTGTTTGTTTGTTTTTTGAGACTAAGATGCATACTGCTTTACTAATTAAGAATTAGGGATTAAGAATTCAGTACATTGCATATTTTGATGGGATTACATGGGATATTGGTTGATAACTAAGGATTTCTCCTTTGGTTTGGGAGCGAAAAGCCTTCAATTTCTCATCTTAGTGTTACATAAAGGTGAATTTGACCAACAACATGAAACCTGAAACTGAATCACAACTGCATGGAAGGACCTGGAGTTTCTTTGGTCAAGAGCTAGAATGCGACTTTTCTTGAACGCAGCTCGACTCCAGACAGAGGGCTGCAAACCATCCCTCCCTCCCAACGATGACTTGCAAAAGCAAAGATTTTTTGGCAAACTGCTGAATTTCCTTGACTGTTTTATTGACATCAAACCAGGAAAGAAAACAGGAAATAAAGAGCCTTGTCATATAGACAGCATTTTAATCTTTAGGACACTGAAAAGTACTTTAACTTGATGCCTGTAGCTGCTTCATTAGTTTTGCCTTGATTGTAAGATAAGGGCTTATGCAAGTGGCTGTAGAACCTAAAAGGCTGTTAATTGTCTCAAATAACAACTGAAGCAGCTTTCTTCTGCAGTGTGGTCTATTTTAGCGTCATAAATTCACGTTGGATGGGACTTCCTCTATTAGAGATGAGGTTTTTTTTTCAACCTCTGCATTTCTATGAAGAAAGAAATCAGCATTTTAAGTGTTTAAATGTCTTCCGGGCAGTAGCTATTTATCACACAAGACAGTATTTCAGAACATCTTTATTTTCTTTGAGAAACTCTGCAAAAATACATTATAATGTCAGTTTTTGCTGGATGTGCATGCAGAGCAATATTGTTCTGTTGCCTGGTAACCAGTGAGAGGGAGGCACTTTGGAAACACTGATAGAAAAAGAGAAAGAGAAAGCTTAACTGCACACACTTGAGCAGATGACTTATAAAACTGGTATTTGTTCCAGGTAGGTTTGAAGAGGAATTTGGGTCAAGGTTCTCATAGGGTTTTGTGAGGTTTTTTCCCATTAAAATACTCAGCACATTATTTTCTTGTGTTAGAATTTAATGACTAGGCTTATTTTTTCAAACCATGTTTAAAATTTGCACACTTTGGAAAGAGGAATGTTCCTTTTTCTTAATATACATTCTTGAATACTTTACAAAGATGTGCTCTCCTTAGAACAGTGCACTGATAGTGTTGTAACAAAATAAATATGCAGAAGTCTTTTGAACTGATATTCTTAACAAGTCTGGATGATCACGAATGTATTTTCAAAGGCAAAACGCTGCGTCAGTTCCTGGATTACTGAAGTGCCACTTCAGTATTCCAGGTATTGTAATAAAACAATTAACAAACAGTAGATTTGCTGAGTCAAACAAACACACACGAAAGAAAAATAAAAAATATTTGAGCTGGAGTTGAGTCCGGCCATAACTTCCTGTTTCACATGCAACAGACAGTCAGCACCAAATTAAGGCAGAAGAAATTAGCTCATAGGAACCAGATTAACCTTTGGCCAAACTCAAAGTGCTGGTGAGGATTTAACAGGCTGGGCTAACGTGATGTTCTCGGATGCCTCCCTGGCTTCTGAGCAGCGGCAGAGGCACCCTGCTGTTTGGCGTGGTCCCTCTGACCGAAGGGCGAGCAGGAAGCGCTGAGCCGCTGCGAGGCGGGTCCTTGCTGCAAGATTTACAACGTCCTTTGGAGAAAGAGAGAAGAGTGGCGTAGCCCAAGTGTGACTGGAGATGGTCTTTGAATTTCAAGGTGTTAATTTGAATGGAACTGAATGCAACTTTTTTTTTCTTTTTTTTTTTTCTGTTAATGAGTTAAACTCGGGAACTTTCTAAACCTTGTCAGTTTTACCCGTGGAGTAATGCTTTACTTCATGCCAAGCATCAGTATGCTGCGGAGAAAGAGTGACGCCTCTTTAGATGTTGATCACTCCACTGATTATTGTGTGCTGGAAAATTAAGGTCAGAGATCAACTCCTCCGTAATAACCTTCTGTGGCATTCAGCTGGTGGCACAGAGTTCATGTGCAGGATGAAGAATGCATGAAGAGGATACCCTTCAAATCAGTCTGTTAACTTTTCACTTTTCCTCTCCCAGAACAACTTGAATATCATAAAAAAAAAAAGTACACAAGCACTGGAAAATTATTACCTGGGATCTCATACATTAATATTTCCTGTTTACTTTACTTCTACGCAATGTATACATATTGTGACCAAGATGGTATTTTTCTCTACCAGAAAGTCTTAGAATTTTTGCTAAAATCATGAATTTAAGTTATTTGATGAAAGTCTGAGGGAAGCTGAAAGATGAGCACTGTTGTTCTGACTCCACGATTGTGTCACTTGTTAAGAAATTAATTCCTCCTAGTCGAGCGGCTCACTGAGCTCTTAAAGCCTTGCACCTGGTACGTCTCAGCAGAAGCAAGCAGTGTCGGAGAGGTCTGTAAGGGCCAGACATGGCTGGACTTTCCTATGAGGCCTCGTAGGAGGTTTATCCTCTTTCCCTTCTGTGCTTGGTACCTCAAAGAAAGACCACAAAACCTCATTCTGTGTGAATTTCTGTTAATGATGCTACATGGGAAAAGCACATCAGTAATGAGGGCAGGCAGCCCTTCATTTACTGGAGAGGAAGAATGAAAACTAAGTCTGTGAGCTATGTCTCACATTGAATAATCAACTTGTAGGATATAGGGCAAAGAACCAGCATTCGGCTGCCACACAGCAATACTGGTTTAGACAGGCAGCATAGTGCTGGGGTATCCTGATGTCCTTTTTCCATCAAAAATTCTAGCAAGTTTGGGATCTGGTCATTAGCCTTTTTTTTAAAAAAAAAAAACAACTCCCCCAGAAAGATGCAGGAACTAGTGTTGCTGCAAGTGTTTGCCAGAGAGCAAGCTGAGGGTGGCAGACCTAACCATGCTCCAGGGGGCAGGTTTGAGGTCCTGTCCTTTCAATCTCAACCCCCTGCAGCACCGCAGAAATACACAATGACAAAGAGAAATACCTTGTAATTATTGGATGTAATCGGGTACCTTTTCCATGGGGTTGGACTGAAATCTGCTACAGTAATTGTTCACTGAGTATAACCTGTGTATTTCTAATAATTTGGAAGGCAATTATTATCGCATAAAGCATTTGTGCAATAATAATAACTGTTTATGATCTCATGAAGGGTTCAATCATTCAGTGCTAAATAGTCTGTGTCTATCAAACAAAATATTTAAGGCCAGGTTTAGCTTTACACAAATAAGTAGTCCCATTGACCTCACTAAGGCCACTCATCTACTTAAATGTCAACATGTATCTAAGTGCTTTCCTGGATTAGGGCCAGGACATTTTGTCTTTTGTAAGACAAGGCCCTAAGAAGACCTGTTGCAAATGGCTGTAGATTGCAGAGTCCTGGAGTGGTGAAGCAAAATAAAAAAGGACAGTATCAAATTATAACATAGTCGTTCATTTATTTAAGGAATGTACTTTATCATTAATGACTGACATTACTGCAGAGAAGACTGTTACTATATAAAGGCAGCAACACTAGGGAATGGAAACATCATTAGGTATTTGAAACATGGAATAGGCCTGGAAAGCTGAGAGACTTTGAGATCACGATTACTTGTTAGTAACTCAGAGTTACGGGGTTCTTTGACACTCATTTTGCAGTGGGGGATCATTTAGTGCATTACTGCTTCTGGAGTCCCAGCTCCATTGCTGGGGAGGGTCACATTTAAATGATTATAGCTTCAAAACTGACTTGCCTGAAGGGTGCCATTCCATTCACCCTTCCCCTCCTGATCCTTAGGAGGGTCCCCAGTCCGTGAAGGTTCATGGTAGCTCTTAGCCACATTAAAAAATGGACAAATCCAAATACAAGCGATCCTCTCTCTATATTGATCAAAGTGAAAATAACGTGAGCCCAAGCATGTCACTGTGAATCAAGTAGAATTCCCTTCAGAGTAGCTAATGTAGCTGCAGTCTTGCGAGTCATACTGTCACTTGGCGTAGCTCACCGCACTTCATGCTCATGTATGTAGATAGAGAGTCTTTAATTTATGGGCTGAATTTCTCAACTGCTGTCTTTTTATAAGAAAAGAATAGTAATCCTATATGTAATTCTTTTTAGTTGACAACATGATAAAGAAAACGCCGAGAGCCCTGGGTTGCAGAACAAAATACAGGTATTCAGATAATTTCTGTAAGCTTTAATTAAGTTACAGCTTGCAAGATATAAAATATATAATGTCAAGCTGCTGCCCAGCACTTTTTGCTTCTCTGGGAATAACTGTCCTGTTTGTGTTATACCGATTTTTTTACCAGTCTGACAACCAAGGAACCCATATATCAACTTATCTAGCGCTACTCCTTTAGGCTGAGGTAAGGCAGAAACGAGGCTATAGCTAATTTTAGTCTGCATTTGAAAGAAAAGCGGCTCCGTATGTAGAAGGGTATTTTTTAATACTTGGTGGATTTGTAACATTCAAACTGTTGTGTTAAAGTGTAAAATCGAGATAGAAGCTTTGCTTTGCCTGGCACATATGTCAGAGAGATTTGTGCTAGTGAACGGAAAGGTCAATCTTTAAGTACAAAGAAAAGAAAGAATTACAATGCAGTTTGTGTATCTTACATCACTCCTGTTTAAATTTTAAAATATACTAGACAATTTTCAGGAAAACTAGTTCACATATAATGAAACCATTTTAATGCCTTAGGGTAAATATTTTTTTGCTGAATTCATTTTGGATTCCCACTGGATTTGTAAGTCATTCACATATTAAAATCTTAAGTTGATTCTAAACCCCAGAAATTCAAATAAAGTACCCATTTATGGAACCTACTGTTTTTCTGGCCAATTTTGCTCTTTTCCTTGGGCAACTCATGTTTACATTTACAACCAGTATTCCTGAGGTATTTCCCATGCTTGGTACTGGGAATATACAGCTTGGTGCTGTATATTTTTCTTTAGCTTTATTTAGTCCTTTCACTTAGTTTGTCTTGCTGGAAACATCCATTTCAACTGCTTCATGTAACTCCATCTATCTTATTCCAGAGCACAGCTTTGTATTTTATTGGGAAAAACAAGGGGTACTCACCACAGAATGTGGAAACAAAGAAAATAGTTGTGAACATGTGTGTGTGTGTGTGTGTGCATAATCATCATGCAAAGACCATGCCGATAAACAATCTGAAAAATAGCATTATTAATAATTCAACAAACTAGATAGTGGGAAAAAAAAGCTAAAGAAGCTCTTTTTTTTTCCAGCTGAACAATATTTAAACATTTTAAGCGATACCTCCTCAGTCAGAAATAATAACTGAAATCAGCAGACTTGACAGTTCTGAGGTAATTGGTCAGAAAAAGATTTGAAGTTATTGATAAAGAGTTGGGATAAAAACACCTGCATTTCTAAATGCTCAGGGAGCCTTCATGAGGCTTTAACAGATACGAAGTTAAATAAATCAGTCCCTGAACTTTATGGCTTATCTTGTGTTAAAATGCTGCACTTAATGAAGATTAATCAAGATAATTTTCCTTTCATTGACAACATCAGCCTTTGCACCTGTACAGAATCATTTATGTAAAATGGCTGGTATTATTATACTGCCTCTTACTTGAGACTTCAAATAAGATTAAAATGTAAGAGGTGCCTTGAAATAATTAAAACAAACGAAAATACAAAGATGCAGACTGGTAGAAATCAGTGAAACCCCTTGATGTACACTGGCAGATCCTTTGGGCATGCACAGTGCCTTAGTTCTTCACTGCTCTTTGTCCTAAATTCCTTCGAGCTACACACATATGCACCAGAAGACATTTTTCCAGAGAAGAAAGATGATCAAGCTGTTAGAAAGGGGGTCAGGAATTTTGGAGGTCCTGGATCCATTTGCAACTGTCAGACATTTCCTAAATTACCAGAAGAATGCCTATGTGGTCTTTTGCGAGCAGATGCAAGATCACACTGTTTGCGTTCCAAGCTGGATGGCTATGTGCCAGCTCTGAAATGGATGATGCCATATATTTATACAGTGTTAGTGAGCCTTGATCTTGATGGGGGCCTTTAGTCTTTCCTATAATGCAGATACAAATAGCATTAATTAAGAAAAGATGAAAATCAGTAATCTGATCTTATTCTTCATAGGTATGCAAATTCATGTTCTGTTTCTTGCTTAGGAAGAACTTAGAACTTTAGGGGAAGAAAAAAAGGCATTTTAAATGGAGCAAAACCCCAACATCCTCTTTCCCCAGAAACAAAGTTTCAGTACTTTGTTAAGTACTGAAATGACTAATGTCAAATCGTCAAGAAGCATTTAGGCCTCAGCTGCTTCTGCTGGACGAAATGTATAGGGAACAAATCAGTGTTAGCAAAGCAGTGACTTAGGAATGCTCAGAGGATCAAACTTGGCTCTAGATTTTTATATTAGATGGACAAGGAAGAAGCAATTTGTATAGTGAGTTCAAGAAGAGTGAAATGTATAGATCCCTAACAGAAAGGAGGAGCTGAATGGGAGAATGAAGGATGGAAGGATTTTTTTCTGTACAAAAAGGAGTTAGAGGAGCACCAGCTAGAACAGTTTTGTTTTCTCAGACTCCTGATACGTGCAGGCAAAAAGGTGAGAGAACTAGAAATTCTTCAAGTACTGCTTAGTCTTATCATTGTCGCATGAGAGATTTCCCCTCCTGATGACTCTTCTTCCAGGATTACATTGCCATAGTAAAGAACAGAAGTGGGGAATTTCCCTCCTAGTTTTTGGCAGAAGTGGTACTTTCCCCTTATTTCAGCTGCTCCTTACCCAGAAAACGAAGTTGCTGTATATTAACAGTGAGGGCTGTTAATACATTTATCTGAAAGTTTCAGAAAATACACTAAAAGCTACATTAACGGCCAGGGCTCTGAATTTCATGGATGGTTTATGCAAAAGATAAATCTTTCAGAGAAATTAAGAAGAGTATTTTTCTGCCTGCTGCACTCCTATCAGTTTGTGGTAATGGTACAGTAGATGCTTAGTTAAGGTCTTCTGACCAGATGTTTCAACCATAAAGCTATTTCTAGTAAAGAAGTTTTGAATATGCATGTGAAAGCATCTATAAATACTGTAACTTATTAGCATTTTTGGAGCTAAAAATGAAGAAAACAAATATGACTGTTGACTTATGCTTCAGAAGTTGAAATTAGGTAATTAGGTATGTTATTTGTTAGGTAACAAATTAAATAATAGAATTGACTTCTGTTGAGACCTGTGCTGGTTAGGGCAATGTACCCAAGCCTACCACCCCCATGGGGCAAGAAGCAATGTTTATTTTACATATGTGAGCAATATGAAAGAAATTAATGGGGTTAAGGATCTGCATTACAAGCTTTAGTACAGGATACAATCTTGCTGGCTGTTGTGATGCAGTCTATCAGTCCCCATGAAAAGCTATGTTCCACCATCTCCTAGTAACCTTTCTAAAACCATTTCAAATAATTTATGCTGTGTGATTTTTCTCAAATGACTAAAAGGAAATGCATTTGTGTCTTGGGTTATGACGAGTCTAATCAACTGTTCTTCCTCTACCTCTTTTGTGGGCATATACTAAGAATACCGTATGATTTCTTATAATTCAGAAAAGTTACTAGGCTACAGTGAATAATGTGGATTTTTACTGCCATTCATCAAAAGAACTTCATTCCTCTTTTATACATCTTTTCCTCTTTCTGTGGTATTTTGTGTTGTAAGCTTTCTAACAAGAGAAACTGACACCAGCATATTGTTAACTGTTTATCAGCAGAAGTGTGTACGTGTTAACTTTCTTATTATGTCTTCAAAGTGTGTATGTATTAACTTTCCTATTATGTCTTCAAAATGAAGACATAACACTCTGCAATTCCTACTAAGTATGTAGACCCAGTGTTTACCCTCATGGACATGATAAAATGAAGACAATTTTAGAAGGAACGCGGCTGACAGAGGTCAACCTATTTTATTTACTTACTTTCCTATAATGGAAGAGATGCAATTGTCCTCAAAGCGGTGAAAGTGTTTAATATTCTGCTATGAAAAGAATTCACAAAGCATATCATCCTGAAATTACAAACTAAAAGCTTTATGTTTTTTCTATGCGAGAATTTAATGAAAGATATTGATCAATATTAACACTTTGGTTAGTTTGCAAGAGAAAAATTTGGGTTTGGAGAAGTTATAAAAGCTCATTGAGAACTATTTTATTTGCATGCTCCTGTAATAATAGAGTCAGATGCTTCAAATTGCAAAAATAGATGACTTATGAAATGCCTTATGCCCCAGAAGTCAAATGCCTCTGTACATATCCAATAGTTACTAACAAATATAAGGAGGGACAAAATGAAATCCAATCCTTTGCAGAATTCTGGCTCTCAGCCCGTTCTGTAACTCTGTAACTTCTCCTTAGAGGGCAGAGTACAACGCCAGGAGATGGTAAGCACTGTTTGTATGCTCTTTTTTGATGATGCATCAGAAACACTTCAAGAACAGGTTTGTTGTTGCAGGCTCTCTGGTAAAACATATGTGCCTCAGCTGAAATGTGCATGATGCAAGTCTTGCCCACTGTGTCTGCCTTTCCTAGAAGAAGAAAATACAAATTTTGCTCCATAGAAACCTTACTCAGTATAACCTCAAATACTATTGTTACAAAATAAGTTTTCCCAAATAGCAATACTAAAATCAAACAAAAAAGTTTTGATTTTCAGCCTTTTTAAGAGTGGAAAACAACAAACATACTTTAGAATACAATAAACTCTCATTTCCAGTTAAGATAACTTCAGAATCCCCAACAGAGTTACCCAAAATTAGTGCCTAGGTCAAGACTTTCAAAAGAGTCTTAATTTCTAGTTTGTAAACTGAGGCCTTAAGGGAGCCTGATTTGCAGCAAGCCCTTCATGCCTGCTGTTTAACTTTCCATTAAAATGTCTAATTCACTATTTTAAAAGGCAGAGAATAGAGCTGTTTAGTTTTGAAAAAATCTTAACCTTTTTTTAAACGTATAAACAAAGAGTCTGTTTTTCAAAGTGAGGTGATTTAAAGCTGCATTGCAACCAACTAACCCCTCAGCATGATAGTCTTAATAACAGACAGTTTAAAGAAGAACTTTTGAATGAACCTGATTTGGAAGAACACTCCTTCTGGATTCAATAGTCTGTAGGGGAAGAGTTGATTTACTGTTAAGCTCTTGTTAATCCTCAACTGTCAAATCTAGTAGGCTGGTAGCCAAACTAATTGGCATGATAGGTAGGATAAAGAGTAAACATTCCTGAGGCTGCAATTAATAGGCTAAAATCGTTGATCTGCTTGATTAAAAAAAATCCTCATACTTTCTGCTAGTATAATGAACTTTCCAAAATTATAAACATAATTAATTTCAAGTACACAGTGTTAACAAATGCTTTCCAGTAAACAAATCTGTCAGTTTAGCCTATGTTTGCCTACCTACAGTCTTGCTGTCTTAATGCACATCCGTTCATATCCCCCTACTTGTACCGTCTGCTCTTTTTATGTGCATACGACACCTGCTCTTTACAGATGATGTATACAATAATGCATTATTTATAGCTAAACTTTGCTTTGGATTAATTATGAATTAGATTCTGACTGTAATGGGACTGCTTAAACATGTACACTTAATTATAAACAAGTATAATAAACAAGTATGTGCAAGGCTGTGACCTGAACAATCAAGTCAGGCAATTTAAAAAATTATCACTGGAATTGTAGAGATACTTATACTAATGAAAAAACATATTCAAAGCAGAGATGTCAGAAAAGCAACATTTAAACAAGATAATTGCTAATTAAACTTTTTCATGTTTGGAATAAAAAAATATTTAGGATATTAGGAATAATCTGGTATTTGGTTTATTTAAATGCTGGTCATTCAGTCACTGTTTAATATATCCTGTTTCTTGGCAGGTTTTCGCTGCCACACTATTTGAGTTAGAAAAGTTCAATGGGTAACATTAGCTTAGCTGTGGAACTCTGATATTTATAGGATTTTATGAAAATAGCTAATATATGCACATGACAGCAAGTTCTCACAGTTAAATATTGTCACAGAGATGTCTTTTGATTCCATTATAATCCTTATTTCATTTAACAATTAAACAAATAGAGCCTGCTGAGTTCACTATTGAATAATGATAGCGAGAAAGTTTCTTCACCCCGTGATCTTCAAAAAGTTGCGGCAAAGGAAGTATATTGTTTACGTTAGTATAACATGAACTGCTTTGGAAACCTGAGCTCACTAGCATAAACAAGGTCTCTACAGAGTAGCCCAATCTTAGTGGCCATTCCTGGGACTTTGGTTTGCCAGAAATGCTTCATTCTGTATATGGAAATATTTTTCAACTTAATGCATTCAAAATGCATCTGAATAAACACTTTGCTACTGCAAGGAAATTCAGTAAATCAGAATGGGGCAAAAATAAAAATCAGTGAATGGTCATCAGAAGAAATCTCAGCCTCAAGGTAGTAATTATTTGCTACCTCCATCTTTCTTTAATGTCTGATACTAAGTTTTTACCAATAATAAAATTTCAGTAATTATAATAAGTATAATGCCAGTACTATTATATTGACTTGTGGGTATGTGTCCTTAAGATGAGGTTTAGAAGTTTTACTGGTTCCTCCGTATTAAATCATCACTTTTACAGCCAAAAGTCTGGCAGTGTCTGCAGGTCTTGATATCATTCATTACAGAACTGCCAAGGTTAAAGTGAAATGATTTCTTTTTCAGTGGTGTTATCTTGTTTCTGTATAGGTTGGACAGATAAGCAGAGTTGAAAAGGGAGGGTTTTTTTCTTCTTTTTTCTCTGCAACAGGACTGATCAAATTTTACTAAAGACCTTAAAAGTGTATTTTTTAGTATGTGCATCTTAAGTAGCAACATGACAGAAAGCACCCATCTTCTTCCTCACCAGTTTACTGGCAAGGCTCTGTGACAAATGATTCTAATAACATTTTGTACCTGTTGCGAGTAAATCTCATCCTCCAGAAGAAACAGTGATGATCCTAATGACAGAGTGTCTCCCGTAGGGATGCTTTGTGATGTGCACATCTGCAGAAACATTACTGAACGTTCCTTTAATATTCAAGGCTGCCTTTTCCTACTTAAATCACAAGGCAAGATGTTCAGGCAAGGGATGTTCAGATAAGGGCAAGTGGCAAAATCACTCTATTTCCAGCTAATGAAAAACACAAACTTTGGCTATTTCAATTCTTAAGTTTAATATTCATGTCTCTCAGTGTTTACAGCTTAGATCCTGCAAATGTCTAGGTAGGTTTTCTTTTAAACTTAAGCAATGTAAATAGTTCGAGCAATATTAGGGACCATATTTATGAGTGATGTCAAGTCCTGAACTTCCTTGACCTGCTATAAATGATAGTGAATAAGCAATATCCTCCAAATAGCATCACACTTCCCTCTAAGCTGGATCATACTTCACGGTCCCTGTTTCCTATGGTGACAGAACACCATTGTGCAAACTTGCAGGCAGCGTATTGCCTGCATGTCATGGATCAGAGATTAATGATTTATTACATGTAATTATTATGCACCCAAAGCAGAGTTATTCCGTGAGAGCGGGGTGGCGCTTCCAGGTTACAAAAACAAATGGGTTCCTGCAGCTTAGTTACTAGACCTCTCACCTCAAAGACGTGTTGTTTGATCCTTTCCTTGCTACCAAGACGATTATTTAGTAACAACCATGAAACGAGCTGACAGACTTGGGGTTGTTCAGAGAAGAGAAGGCTCTGGGGAGACCTTATAGCAGCCTTCAGTACCGAAAGGGGGCCTACAGGAGAGATGGAGAAGGACTCTGTAAGGGAGGGGAGTGATAGGATGAAGGGCAGTGGTTTTAAACTGAAAGAGGGGAAATTTAGATTAGATCTCAGGAAGAAATTCTTTACTGTGAGGGTGGTGAGACACTGGAACAGGTAGCCCAGAGAAGCTGTGGATGCCCCATCCCTGTAAGTGTTCAAGACCAGGCTGGATGGGGCTTTGAGCAACCTGGTCTAGTGGGAGGTGTCCCTGCCCATGGCAGGGCGGTTGGAATTAGATAATCTTTAAGATCCCTTCCAACTCTGGCCATTCTACGATCCTATAATTACTGCTAAACTGCAGT
>JAOQGH010000012.1:35115186-35143612 GCA_025769975.1 Gallinago jamesoni
TGTGTGTGTGTGTGAAGGGGAGCGCGCTGTGGTGTAACGCTCCCCCGCCCGCCGCCGCCTCGTGTGAGGGCCGGCTGTCACGTTTTCGTTTCTTTTCCTTCCCCAGGTGCTGAAGGACTGACTGGTCGCTCGCCCAGGCGCCAACTGGCTGGGGCGCTCGTCGTGTCGCCTGTGTTCCCCCCGGCTCCCTCCTTCGCCCCGTCTCCTCCCCTCCCGCCTCCTGGAGCTGCGCGGCCTCGGCTGCCAAATGTGCGGAGGGGAGAGACTTTTGCTCAAAATCCCCCGCTCGTAAATATAGAGAAAGCGGAAGAAGAGGCACCGCCGAGCAGCTGCAGGAGGAGGGGAGGGGGGCAGCGGTGCTGCCTCTGCCGTAGTCAGGGAGGCTGATGGCGGAGTTTGGCAGCGGCGGCGGCGGCACCGGCGGCGGGGGGCTCCCTTCCTCCCCCGGGCCGGTCCAAGGGAAGGTGGCCTTCAAGGCAGGAGATGGGGAAGGAGGAGGAGGCGGCGGCGGAGGAGGAGGCGGAGGTGGGAGATCCCGCTTTGACAGCGCCGGCAGCCGGGTCTCCAACGGGGACTGTGCCCTGGCGGGAGCCGGTGAGGAGCCGGGGTCCGCTCCTCCCGCCAGCCCGGAGAGCAGCGGCAAAGAGAAGGGATTTTCCACCAGTCAACAACGAGACGGCAAACCCGGCATCCCCCGGAGGAGCAGCATAATTAAGGTAAGAGCGCTTGCTCCTCCCCATCGGGGTCTTGGCTCTTTCTCTGTGACAGAGGCAGGGAGATGCTGGCGGTAGATTTGGCTCTCACAGCTTTGGCTCTAGATGAAAGGACAGGCGGCTTTTTTTCTTTTTCTTTCCCCTCCCTCCCTCCCCCCGTGGTGTGGAGACTTGATTTTTCCTTTGTCAGAAGTGGACAACAGTGAGAGGATGGCTTTGTACACAGCCACGCTTGGGTGTTTTGGGGGGAGGGGGGTTGGAGTCATGTTTTGAGGTTTATTAAAAGAGAAGGCTCCAACTCCTGTTGGAGAAGGCTGGAGAAAAAAACTAGCTGGCTTGTAAAAAGACAACATGGGCACCAGCCTGGCAGGGAAAGACATGGATTGCATAGCATCCGTGTTATTTGGGATGCACCTGTGCAGAGCAATTTTGTGGCTCCATTGGCGCGTGTGTGTGACAGGCACACAGCAGGTGATGAGAGATTCGGGATCTCATTGGGCTGGGGGTGGGAGAAGGTAGAACAGGGAGCATTCTTCTTGTTAAAAGTGACAGCTCGTTTAGCAGCAGGCTGTGTTGCGCTTCACCTACAGAAATGTCTGTTTATCCTTAACTCTGCATATTCCGAATGCTAATGTTTCAGCTTGAAAAGTAGCAGCAGCATAAAGAATAGAGATGGAGAATGGATTAGTGGAAAAAGGAATCGGAGAGTTTATTTTTATGCAATTATTTATACAAACACAGTTGTTCTCTTTTCTTAAATCCATGGCTCACAAGAGATGACACTTTGTCTTGGGTTAGCTTTCCTAAGTCCAGTGAAAAGGTTGATGGAACATGGAGAAATTACTCCATTGGTATAACGGCTGTGCTATCTGTAAAATGAAGCACAACTTCAGGCCATTAAGAACTGAGTTTAGTCAATATCAGCTAGATTTGTTGTCTTGGATATTTATATGCCTCCAAAAATCAGTGTATGGCGTTCTGTTGGCTGGCTGGTAGAAAAACATGTGTTGAAATTGGAGACTAGTAGCGTGTCTCAAGTTGTGTTACTGTCTCCTGGACCTCGCTGTAAAAACCAAGGGGAGAGCAAGGGCAGTCAGCAGTGAAACACATTTGACAGCCCGCACCCACCCTTCCTGTTCAAGCAGTGATGCTGGGCGTGTACGTTTGTGTTTGTGTTAAAGAAATTATAACAATAGACAAGGGGCAACTGAGCTTGGTGTTGGAATAACTTAATATTTACTGGATTGACCGGTGATTTTTTTTGCAGCTCTGATGTTCCCTAACACTGTTTTGTTTCTTCTGTGGTAGCCCAAGAAAGATACTAGTGTTGTTTGCTGTGTGTGTCATACCATCATACTATTTTGTTGCGTCTGATTTGATTATAAAGCAAACTTCTGCCTCTCTGGGGACCAAACAAGAATACAATACCTAGCGATGTGATATATTAAGACCAAGAAGCATGAGATAAGGAAGTATGTTTTGGATTATAGTTCATGAATACCTAAGTCAAGGTTCTTAGTTTCTACAAAAATGATAGCACTTTGGAATATAAAATTATTCAACTTTCTGATATTATTATTGATGAATACCATTTTGAAAATGTGAACAGCAATCTGTTCAGCTGCCAAGAACTGATTACTACAACTTTGTGTTATCATTTGAGCAATTTATGACATGAGTGGAAAAATCTGACAACACTACATTTAAAGTTATGTGGTCCATATTTATTTTAGATATGACTGCTTTAGTACTTCTGGGAAAAATCACTTGTCTTCATAAATACTGAATATTATTCTGCCTGCTTAGTTCAGCAGTTCGCAGGTAGTTTGAGGTTGTGTAGGTGCCTGGTTTTCAATACCTTTTGGAAAATCTGGCATGAGTATTAAACCTTAAGATGCTTCTTGTCTGCTCTTGCAGAGCAAGTCTGTAAAACAGGGTGGAAAAAGTAAAATGTAATCTATTCTTGGAAAATGTTCCTAGAGTTTTTGTAACTTACATTAATGATGTAAAACTGCTCTTACAGAATACATGGAGTAACCTCAGGAAATAGGTCTGTGCGATACAGATGCAGATTTCATACCTTCATGAAAAACATAACAGTGTTAGTTGATCTGTAAAATGCACGTTTATGGAATATGTAATACTTTTAATGTTTTGTCTGCCGATTTTTGTGTAGGCTTTTGAGCCACAAACAGAAAATTGATGTTTGATTAATAGTTCTAGTTGAGGTGAAATTCTTTTGAACTGCATGTTTGTGCATGAAAATCAGAAGCACAGAAATGTATTTTATTCTGGCTTTAGTCTGTGCTTCCATGGGTTGTCTTTTTCATGGGTCTTATCAGAGCAGTGGCTGCCTTTTATTCCTTTCCTTTCTTACATGCAGTCTCTGTTCTTTCTCTTTTTTCACTTGTTCCATATTTTTTTCTTCCTATTTTTTTTTATTTTTTGTTTTTTTTTTTTGTTTTTATTTTTGTTTTGTGCCCCTGCATCATTTTGGCCTTTTCTTTCTTGTTTAGTACAAGAGGATATACTCTTTGAGGTTGAAGTGTCATCTAGGATGATGACAGGTGATAGGACCAATATTACTGGAAAAAATAAGACAATCTTTATACCATGGTAATTTGCTTGGCCTTTCACTCTTGTTTAGAAAGTGTTACAGATTGCACCCTTCATTTGTAGCAGTTTTATGGAATAGCCTATTCCATTGCTTACCTTTGCTGAACCAGGCTTGAGGGCTCGGGGCTGCATATCTGTGTTTGTAGAGACTTTTCCGCTTTCTTACTCTCCATATTTATGAGATTCCGATTTTTTCAGAGGTGATAGTCATGACACATCATGCATAAATGCGATTTAGGCTCTTCAGATCCCTGATTTGTGAACAAATTTACGTACCACTTATTTGTATGTATGTGGGTCTTTTGGTCACTATTTTAGTTTTCCATAATATTTTCCTTAGTACAACTAGCTGTGGTTTTGTATAATGCGATTTCCTACAACAGTTCCTATAATATTCTGTAAAACTAATTTACAGTGAGTCCATCTTGCAGTTCAAAGTGGATTTAAGCATCCTGTGGGCTTCTCTTAGCTGCTCTGACAGTTGGCAGTGGGCTTGCTTTGTTTTTTGTGTGAGGTTCCTCTGAATCTTTCTTGAAGAGACTTTGAGGTGGTAGGACTTTGAGAATCTCTAAGGCAGCAAATGACTTGTGGTGTACATTTTTCCTCAGACCTGCTTGCTTCCAGAGGTCTCCAGTAACAATAAATGCTTATGGAACCTCACAGTTTGTCAAAACTGTAGACCTAGACAGAAAGAGATCCAGTGGGAAAAATATGTTTATATTAGGAGAGGTGTTACAGTAATAAAATGAGAAGAGATACACTTAAGAGAGACTGCAGTTATTTAGGAAGACAGCAAAGAGAAATAAATGGAGAAAGGTGGTTTTACATTCTGTGAGCTGGACTGTTCTTATCAACATGTGTCTGGAAGCAAAGTCCAGGGTTGTTTTTTTTGTTTTGTTTTTTTTTTTTTTTATATAGTAATTCTGATCTTGGTGTTAATAAATTTCCTGGCTGATAACTTAAATTCATATCTCCCTTTTTTATTCTGGGTGTAAACTCAAGCTTTCATTTTGTAAAGTCATGCACTTGCTGAGCATTGGCAACTCCTAAATTCCAAAGTCTGTGAGAAGAGAGGAACCAAATTTAGCAGGTAGAAATTCCAGGGTATAATCCTCAGCAGAGCTTTGCTTTTGAAACTAAACATTCTGATGTCTCTGTCTTTCTGTGACTGGGGACTTCTACAGCATATGCATCTAGATCTTTTTTTCTTATTAAAATGCCAGCACACATTATTATTTCATTCAATCTTCTATGATCTCTAGTTCATACTGTTTGTGTCAGGTGTGCAAAATATGAAATATAGGGAATGTTATGTAGTATTTTCTATGACTGTAATTGTTTTAGAGGCTTTAATAGCCTTTCGTGTTCACGGTAAACTCTAAAGTAGTATTTTCAGTAGGTCTAGATTCTCTGCAGTCCTAAATTGCCTTAGCCACAATCGCATGTTAGCAACTCTTCGTGGAGAACCAGGAATAGATCATACACCATCAGCTTCCATCTAAAAGGATATAAAGGAGTTAGGTTGCTGAAATCAATTTGAAGTATATGAAGTTACCTGATTTTTAGTCAAATTTCATGTTGTGAAAGAAGTCTGTGTAGTGACGCTGTTGAGATAAATACAGATATATGCATTTATACCCAAGTAACTTTTCAATGTGTTGGACATTTTCAGGTAAACTTGATGGAGCTCTCACAGGCTCAAAAGTGCTAAGGCTCCCTAAGTTCAAAGAAAATAGCCATATAAAGGAAGGAAGGAGAAAACTAGCATGTGCTTTCTTTCTCCATGCCCTTTCCCCTTGGAAACAAAAAGGCTACGGTATGAGCTGAGTTCTTCCTAGTCCAGAGATCTGTCTGGAAGAAAAACATGAATGTCCCAACAATAAAAGATACTTTGCTCAGAGCACACATATTAATTGACACCACAAAAAAGCATGTATTTAGGAAACAAGGCTGTGATAGTTGTGCTACTTCTAGATATAACCTGGCGCAGGCTTTCAACTCCTAGGCAATTGAGGTGCAGGTTTTTCTGAGGAGCTGTTTCTGCTTTTGTTTTGTTTGCTTCTTTCTTAGTTTTTTTCTTGTTGATTTATTGTAGATCTATCTCATCTCTTTGGTTTGTCAGATAGTATGAGAGATCTGAATGGCTAACTGCATCTCCATAAATCCTGGAGCTTTCTTTTAGAGGATGCTTTCTCTTTGATTTGTTGGACTCTCTGCTAGACTATAGAAGGTTACCAGCACCTATCAGTATTTGTATTTCTCCTTCTTCATCCTGTACTACTTATTTGGTACTGGCTTCCTAATTTTAAAAAATACAATATATATTTTAAAACAATACTTAACACCTTATAGTAGCTCTCCCTAAATCATGTTACCTGTCATGTAAAAGCTGTATACCTTACGTATTTCCTTACAGTATATATACATTAGACACGCATATTAGACATTTTACTACCTGTTAACAGTGACACTGGACTGGGATATGTGTTATATTACAGCCACCGAGTATGTCATGAATTGCATTTGGTATATATTTTTATTTGCATTAGTACTTTCTGTAGACCACAGTAATTAAAATTTTATTTTGATATATTTAATACTACTTTAAAAAGAAACAATCTGTTTGTAGAAACAGATATGCAACAATATTCACTACACAAGTTCAGTATGTAATTTAGTTAGTTTACTTACTGTAGCCCATGAAGAGAAAGTATGTTTTCCAAAAGATGACTTGAAGCGCAAGCTTAATTCAGGTGAATTTAGCTTTTCTGACTTCTCTTCTGGAAGAACTTACCTGTCTATTTCTGCTGACTGAATAAAGAGCGTGGCTAGTGTGTGAATAACAGCAACTCCTTTGCCTCCTCCACCTCCAAATCCTTAGAATATCCACAAAACATGTTCAGTTTGTTCGTTGGTGAAAAATACAATTAATGGATTGTAAAAATGATGATGAATGCCTGTAAAGGTGGGGTTTTTTAATGCCTGTTATTTGGCTTGATTAAAGATATGACTGTTAGTTTAGACTTTTTTTAAACTAGAAATTAGAGCAGTGGTTTCTTGGCTATGGCTCACAGATTAGACATTGTTCCCATGATTTGATTTGGTTCATGGAAGACTGAAAAACATAAACTGAGACTGACAGGACAACTTAATAGCATTGTTTCCCAGTCTTTGCTGATCCATGGGTGATAATGATGTAGGACTTTGTATTATTCTTACTGACTCTATTAAAAAAAGAACCCTCCTAAATAAAACTTGCCAATTGTCTGTCTTGGAGGACCAAATTAACTTTAAAAATGTATTCTAATACTAGTATATTGATTCTAAAATATTTATCTTTGCACACAACTTTGGGATTTTGTTCAAAATTCAGAAATAAATAGACTAGCAGGTAGGTTTCTGAGGAAGAACAGTATATAATAATTTATGTTTAACATACATGGAGAAGAGGGAAATATGATAAAAAGCTGCAGCATGTGTGCATTGAAGACTGTTTAAAAATAGGGCTGGGAGAGACCTCAAGAGGTCAGTCTACCCTGCTCCACTGCTCTGTTACAGAATCAACTGTTAATAAATGTCAGTATGATGCTCTTTGTCTTTTAATCACCTTTTGTTTGTGATCCTTCTATGCAGAACTGCTGGTTGATTATTCCTGGTTGTATATGGGCAAAAGCAATCATCTGCACAGAGTTTAAAGGCTTGTACTTATCCTACTGACTGCATTCTAATCATTCCAGGTCATATCTTCAATTTGTCAGATTCTTTCTGATTTTAACTAAGACTAACAAGTGTGCAACTCTTCCATCTTCAGATGAACAGCCAGATTTAGCTATGGTCTCATTTCCATAATACAATGATATATGATTTTTTTTCCTCATTAAATTATTGTAGTTAATGGGTTTTAAATTGAAGTTCAAATTCTATATTCCATGGTTAAACTAAAAATCAGTTGTTTTTACTGCCTATAAACTGGGCAATATGATGTTGTAGAATCTAGTTTAGAAATGAAATTTTACGAGAAAATGTCTTTTCTTCTAAATATATTAAAACAATAGACAGTAATTACAAATTTATAATATACTTATTAGATTGCAGTGTTGGCATAAAAAAAAAAAAGCTGCCTTGAAAGGGCTGGTTTGTCTTTAAGGAGAGTAGGTAGCAAGTGTTGTCTTTCCCTGTTTCACAGTTGTGTTTAGAAAGACTATCATTTCAGATGATTTTCACATCTGGAATACCTTTTAAACATGGGGTACTGCCGTCACTGTACTTACTTCTCCCTGTTGTATGAGATTATGTATGGAATGATCCTTTGGAAGGGTATGTTCGGAGTTGGACTAGATGATCTCCGAAGGTCCCTTCCAACCCCTACCATTCTGTGATTCTGTGCGATTCTGTGATCTTGACTGCAGTACATCTCTTAATTTCTACTTAACTAGTTAATTTTCAATAACTGTCAGTATAGATTCATATATCCTTTGCTTCTGAAGAGGAGCATGCTTGAGTTCACCCACCTCTTCCCTCCTAGACCTTGATCTCACAAAACGTCAATGTTCAAGACGGTGAAGAGTCCAATACAACATGTGACTGGGAATCAGCAGTACTGAGGATCACAGTGTCAACCGGTGCAGCCTTGGGAAAGTTAAATAGCTGTGATTCATTTCTGCCTCTCCTGGGATTCCTTTTCATGTCATTTGACCCTTTGGAATAAGTAATAAAATATTCCCGAGAACTTCAGATTGCATACTGTGTTCAGGGATCTTTTCAGATACAGGTCATGTTCTGGAAATTGCAGTACATAGTTCATGAGCGCCGGCAGGCAGGAAGTGCTCTTACACAAACAAACCAACCAACCCCTTTTCAGAGTAGCAGCTGAGACTTTCATAAATTAAAAATATAAAATACAAGATACTAAGCCAGATTTCCAAATTGACTGTTAAAATATTTACTCTAATAAAAGAAACTTATGTGCAGGGTTATTTTTGATATGAGAAATACGTACTTTACAAATATATAGCAGATAATTGCCATTATGCATATTAGTATCATGAATGTCCTAATAACTTTGCTAAAATTGCTGAAAATGTTTGATATTTCCTCAAAAATTATGAGATAATTGGTATTGCAGAAGAAAAAGAATTGGTGCTGTTTTATTAGGAAGCACTTCCACAGAATGTTCAATTTCTTGTTATGGCTAAGCTTCTGTGACGACTGTAACTTCTTTTCTTTCTCTATTTTATTTTCCTTTTTTTTTTTTTCCCCAGGTCCTTTTTTTCTTACCAGCATTATTATTTTGCCTTCATTAGAAAAGGCAGAACATTATAAGGTTCTGTGTGTGCTTGAGTTGGCATCCATGTATGTAAACACACCCCCATCCTTTACTGCTTTTTTTTTGCGCAGGGTAGGAGAGGAAGAATGATGGTGAAATTCTGCAGCAGCAGAACAGTCTGCATAGTTTTTGTTTCATGAAGCACCTCTTACGATGGAAAGTCCTGGATGCTTTATGTATTTCATTGCCTAGTTCCTGATAACAAAAGTGCTTGACATTGTCTGTCAATGGTTTACTCTAACCATAGTCCTTACAATAAAGTGGAAATGACTATTTATGTAAATAAAAAAATAATACTTAATTTCACTGCTTAATTCTTTATATTATTTAAGTGTAATTTGGGTTAAAAGGAGAGGAATTCCACTCACTGTCAAAGTTTTTGATGAGATTGTTTTCTTCCTGCAAGTTATTGTTGGTGCTTTTAGCATAGTCAGTTGTTTATTGAGTTCAGGTAACTCATCTAAACAGGAATAATTTGAAAAAAAAAAAAAAAAAAAGCAAGGGGGCAACCTTGTTTATATATACTCTACCATGCTATTTTCTTTAGTAAATAAACAGAATTAATATATTTCATGGTTATATTGTAGAAGAAGTTAGTTTCTGAGTTGCTGAAATAATAACTTACGTTCATTGCCATATTTATATATTTACAATACATACATTTTTGCTACAAAGGCAAGAAAAACTCAGTAATAGTTGGAACTAAATTGCTTCAGGAAATATCTCGAATCAACTGAAACATATTTTACCATTTACAGAATTTTTAGATATGCTGATAGCAAATTGTTGCAAAAAGCACTTCCAGTCTGAATCCTAAAGACTAATATTTATGTGAAATGAAGGAATGTATTTAGTCATGGCACGTTACTACCACATAGTGGAGAAGGCTAGAGCAGACATAAATAGTTTGAGGTTGGATAGTGTTATGTTTTTCTTGGTTTTGAAGAACCCCCAAAAACATTTTATGGCTTATTGGATGTACTTCATTTGTTAAACTCCAACTCTCCTTCCTGTTCTCTTTGTTCTCCCCAATGGTAGTAGCTGCAACGATGCATCTCGCAACCATTGTTTGAGGCTGATGCTTTTCAACTTTATTTGTTCCTTATTTGTCCTTAAATAATGCATACCATGTGCGTTGTACGTGCATGCTTGGTCCTTCTCCAGTGAGTGGCCAGCCTGGTCTGGAGTCTGCTCTGAGAGTGATGGTGTAGTGTGAAGGCAGCTAGTGCTTTTAGTTGCGAGTGTTATTTTTTGATACTGTGTAGATAAGAAGTAAGGCTGCTGAAGAATTCATAACATCAGTCCTTTACTATCCTGCTTGGCCTGGTTCTGGTTTGTGTCACCTTGTTTATTGTGTCACCCTGTCTGTTTGTCCTTCCCCACCTTTGGTCCCTCCAAGAAAAGCTTGGCTTTTCTGCTCCAGCAGCAGAGACCACAGACTGGCCATACTCTGCTTTTCTCCTTCAATGGCTGGTGGAGATCCTTCTATTCCCATCAAAATGTGCGCAGCACTGGAATAGCATGTCTGCTTGGGAACACTCAAGAGAAAAAACAGAGAGTACAGTTTCCAGTGCAAAGTTGTTGACCTTCACAGTGGGTTTAGGTCCCACAGGGTTTGAGGCTTGAACCTATGATGAAGACTGACTGCAGAGCTTAGGGTAGATGCATTTCTTGCTCCCAGTCTTCAGAAGTTGCCAGCCCTTGTGAATTCAAGAAAGGCTGCCCTGGATCATACCAAAAATCCATTTGGCTCATTAGGTTAACTCCAACAACCACTGCTGTGAGATAGAATAGAAGAAGCCTCCTTTTTTCTGACATCTGCTCCTGGCCTTAAGTGATTTGGAGCCAAGACATCGTTGTGTTTAATAATCCTTAAAGGTTTTTTTCCCCATTAATTGTCAAAGGCCAGTTTGACTTTTGTAAGCTTTCCACCACTGTAAAGTCCTGTGGCAGTTTCTTAACTATGGGCTGGGTGAAGAAGGCCTTCCCTGCCTGGTTTTACCTGTTTACCTGATAACCCCTGGTTCTTGTCTCAGAACAGATAACAAACAGTTGTTTTGTATTCACTTGCCCCATTCCTCAAATGAGTCCAAAGTGTTTGTGACACTTGCTTTATGTATTTTTATTTTTTTTCCAGGCTCAAGAATCTTAATGTATTTAGTTGTTCTACCTATTAAAACTTTTCTGTGCTTTTTTCATTCTGGTGACTTTTTATGTATTTTTCCCTTACATTTTATTAGTTTTTTGCGGTGCATGACTGAAGTGGTATTCCAAATGTGTGCCAGACAAATGTAAATCCACTAGGGCATAATGAAGGTTTAGCAACATTGTGGTACTAAGTTGGACTGTAATTTATTTATTTTTTATGTTGTCACCATCAAAGATTTAAATGGTATCACTGTCACTAATTGGCAATGGGGGAGTGCTGTTAAAACCTCTAACTAAATATTTAAAACCTCTTTGAAGAACTGTGTAAGAACGTCTGTGCTGGGGTGGTGCGTGTGGTGGGAGTGACTGGCATTAACGTCTTTGTAGGAGACTGAAGTTCTGTTAGAGATCTTTTAACATGTTATAAAGTCTTTTTACGGCACTGGTGACACAAAACATTGCTGATTAGCACACCTAGCTTTTAGCTATGGTCAAGTACGTTTGCTCGCCTAGTAACAGAAAAAAATAGTATGGGCATTGCATTAAGCTGAAAAATATAGTAGTTATAAAAGTGCTTTCATTTTATAATACGCTGTTAAATATGAAAGGACCTTGGTTTTGTAAATGCAATCTGATAGCATTTTGGATGTCCTAGATTTTTGAATTTTTGGGTTCTTGCCCAACACTCATGCTAATGGATTATTTTAGTCAATCTTTTATTTAATTCACTTTTATAATGTGTGAGGCTCTTCAGGACACCTGTGTCAGAGTCCAGAAAAGCCAAGAAGGCATTTCTAGTCTTTAGGAAACTCAGACAAAGTCTAGCAATGAGATCAGACAGCTTCCTGAAAATAGAAGAGCATCTAATATTTCACTTCAGAGAAGAATTCGTCTGAGGATTAAAAAGGTTATTAAATGGTTACAGTAAGCAATGAAGGATAAAAATGACTAGAAGTTTTTAGGTCCCACAAGATTGGTGCAACATTATCTTGGAAGGAAATCCCAACACTTTGTCACTTGAGCTGTTGAAAAGAGAAATGATGTGAGATGTCTGCTAGGATGCTCTCCTGAGTTTTTCTTAGGGTTATCTCCTTTTTTCCCCCACCTCATTTTCTTTCTCCTTTTTTTTTCCTTTCTCTTTTGAGGAGGGAAATTGCTTTCTTTTCTTTTTCCCTTCTTCAAACTTCCTCGCTGTTGAGGAGGGAGTAATCCCTATTAGTTTACAGGCTGCTGTACTGAGACAGGAGAAAAAACCTCTTGTTATTCCTGAATTTCTCGGGGATTCTGAATCCTCATGCTCTTATGTGTCTGCTTTGCAACAAAGTCCAGTGCCTGACTCATAATTTCTGACCACTGCTGTGAGTGTTATCTTGATGTAATTCTTAAGTTTCAAAGCTTCAAATAAGTTTACTGCTTGTTTTAAACTCTCTGATTACGTGCTATTTTTCTTCTGTTTGAAAGCGATACACACTCCATTGGAGTAACAGGAATAGAACGTGACATGGATTTACATTCTTTTACATATAGATATTAGTATTTCTGTCCATAAATACTGAATTTAACCTCTCAAGATAGTATATAAGGAATTTCTGCCTTGCCAGGAGAAAATTTACCTTTTTTTTTTTTGTCCTGGTAATTGTTGATACATTTTTCTATTAACCAGAAATCATAGCTCAAATACATGCTTTCAGCACGGTCAGCTACAACAAATACATTTTTTTCCTTCCACATCTAATCCCAAAGTCAACTCTGTCCCTAGTGGATATATAAAATTTACTATAATCATTTTGGGGAGGACAAGGTGGGTGGGATAAAAAAGGGCCTTGTGATTAAAGCCTTGGCCTCTAAAAATCGATTTGCAAGATTAACTACTTGCCATACACCTAAGAATCTTGAATTAATTCTATTAAAAAAAAATAGATTCTAGTGGTTAGATTTATAGTACAGTCTGCAAACAATTCCTGCATGTATTGGAAATATTCTGAAGTGAATAATTAATTATAGAATTTATTTCAGGTCTTTCTCATTTTTCTGGTGAATTTAGTAAAAATTAATTTGGTAGATGCTCAGAGTACTTTATTAAATGATACTTGTGGGTGACATGATGGAGAAAAAAGAATTTTCTGTTGTGCTCTGTTAAAATACAGTGTAGTTGTTAAATATTTAAAACGTTTTTGTAGAAAAAAGTGAAATTACATGTGAAATTATTTAACATATAAAACAGAAATGCAGAGCAACATCATGTTTTCATTATGTTTTTTTCTGTTTGGTTCAGAACCTACCTCTATCTGTCATGTCACTAAATTTTGCAAGAGTCAAAATTAGTCATAGTGAAAACTACTCCTTACTTTTGCTTAGCATTTAAAACATTTATAATAAAGTTCTGTATTCTAGAAATGCATACTTCATAACCCTTCCTTATTTTAAATGTCTGATCTGCACCACTTACAGTGGTTGACAGGATTAAGTCATGAGGTGTTTATTTTTGTCAGAGTTAGGTTGATGGTTGGACAAGATGATCTTCAAGGTCCCTTCCAACCTAGAAGATTCTATGATTCTATGACCTTCTACTGCAAATTTCTATTTGCTTCTTTGATCATAAGCCAGGTGAGCTCTGGTGTTTGTTTACTTCTTTATTGCAGGATTTTTCAAAAATACAATACAGAATGAAGGCTTAATCCACTGATTTAAAAATCTTATATAATTGTTAACAATGCAGTTGTATGAACCTTCCTCTTGTCTAGAAGACATCACTAACAAACTTTTGGAGGTCCTTGCAGGACAGTGTAAACATTGGTCTTGCACTGATCAGCTGATTATGCAGTTTAAAGCCCTTTGTAACCATCCCTATCCTTGAATTCTGATTTTATTCAGGATAAAACCAATATTATTGAATAGTTCTGTCCATGAACTTGACTTGAAGTAAGTCCTTGTGAAAAGCAGGCTCATCGCATAGTAATAATTCCTTCAGCCTTGTCCTTGAACTTTTTGAGCCCCCCCCGGCTGAATTTTCTTTGCTTGTTAATCTGCTAGTTGCTTAAGGCAGTATGTACTCTTGCTGGCTTCGATTGTTCTGTTCTTTGGTTTAACTGTAATGAAACCCTTTGAGATAAAGTGTATGAAGTACATATTTTGCATTCTTGTGTGTTTACCTACAGTACTGTCTGACCTTAACATTCAAAAATCACAAGTCAAATCCTCAAACTCTGGTTTTCTTTAAAAATCATAAGACATGAAAATTAATATATCGGTTCCCTTTCAGTGGTCCCTTGACTTAAGCCATTCTGAATGTGCGCTGTATTTTCCAATTCTTGGCACAGGAATATGTAAATACAAAAAAAGATTTGAGTTAATTTAGAGATTCTGAGATACAAGTATCCATAAGGACGGTAAGAAAACATCAAGTATTATAAGGTTTGCCATAGTATTTGGAAGACTATTTTATTATTGTACAGATGGCTATTATGTTGGGCAAATAACAGTAGATAACAGAATATAATACTAATAAACCATTTTACTTTTTATCAATTTACATAGTTGGTCATATTCTTTTATTTCTTTAATTTTTTTATTAGGAAGATTAGCAAGGTGCTAATATGTATTTTAAGTAGTCTCAAACTCTTCCTTTTAGCAAAGATTTAATGAGTTTTGTAGTTAATTGTCTAATGTTTAGTTATGTTTGAAAGAATGTTAACTGTTGTTTAAATGGATCCTATATTTAAACTCTTTGTTTCAGCAATTTGAGAGCAATTACCATTTATTTCTGAATTGTGTTAGAATAGAGGCCCTGCAAGCCTTATCCACATACTGTGGTGATATAAGAATCAGATGCTCACAATCTTTTGTTTAGCTGACTACTTACAAAAATTTCTCTAGAGGAAAAGAAATCAGGATAAACAGCTCTACAAAATTCTCAAAACTTACAACTAGCTACAGAATTCTGAGAACCTAAAGTATACCAGTTGAAAAAAAAAAGTCTCTTAGTTTAAAAATTCTTAAAATGCTGTTTTTGATGGGCAAAACTTCAGAAAAAAGAGTGAGGCCACAATTCAAAGCTCTTAATTTGTTATACTAGAAAGGAAAAAAAATAGTTCTGTATTAGTTCAGTCCAACAACTTGGCAGGAATTTAAATCTGAGTCCAAGGTTTCTGAAACCAGAGGCTTGGGAATGTTAGCAGGTTTCAGGGCTGGTAATGAGGGGGAAATACAGTGATTTCAGAGATAGCTGAAGTATAAATCATAGTCACAATGTTTAAAAGAGCTACAATGTTTAAAAGAAAACTGTAGAATCACATATGATAACAAACAGAAAGAGGTGTTGTTGTTGCGTATGTTCCTTGTTGCTAAGTAGTAGGGGAGTTTTTGGGAGTCAGTTAAAAAAATAATGGGTTTGTGGTTGTGATCAGGATGAGTTTTATGCCAAGAATAATTTGGCTGAATGAGGCAAATATTTTTGAGTCCTTTACCTACGACTTGGGTAGCTTATAAATGATTTCAGTGTGGTGTATCATTGTGGAAAGCTACACTTACTAGTACTTTGTGGTGGTGTGGTTTTTTTTTTTTTTACCTCTTTCTGGGATGCCAGTTAATTTCTTGCTGGAAAGTGTCTTGGGAGCTCTTATTGTGCGAGGCAGTTAAGCAGCAGCAAAATCCCTCTGTGACTTGTCAAATCATCTTCTCTCAGCATTACAGTGTATGAAATTAATGTGAAATTTCTCAACCGTCCTTCTGGAAATACCGTTCTTTTTATGATGATTCTGAGTTTATAAGATTTCGTTCTTAATATAGGCAGAATACAATTTTATGTCTAAGATGGTATTCTTTTGTTTCTACCCCGATTTTAATGAAAGTCATGGTCATTGAAGGGAGGAAGCTGCATTTTCCCTCCAGTGTTCCAGTGGGAAAACAAACATGACTGCTGTTCTTGCACCTGCTGCATTGAGGAAAGTGAGAGAGGCAACA
Source organism: Gallinago jamesoni (assembly GCA_025769975.1). NCBI lineage: Eukaryota > Metazoa > Chordata > Aves > Charadriiformes > Scolopacidae > Gallinago > Gallinago jamesoni. The sequence goes on from JAOQGH010000012.1 coordinate 35,130,952, forward strand.
TTTTAAAGAAAATAAACCATGTTTGCGCTTCTGTCATATATTGCACTGCTTAGGAGTAAGAAATGTTCTCATCCAGCTACATTTATGCAGCTGATACAGGAGAATTCTCTTTCCTATGTCTGTGGTCATTCTTTGTGTTACACTGGCTGCAGTTCTGAGAGACAGAAATTGGGCTGCTTGAAACTTCCTCATTTCCATCCCTGTTGTTTTTGTAGCTTGCCAAACTTGTTATTTGTTTTAAATTGGCAATGAAAAGCCATTTCTCCTTGCCTCCAGGAAATCTTTGTTTTAATGTAATTTGTTACTGTAAAACATGATAAGAAATGTACTAAAACTGTAGGAGTCTGAATCAAAACTGTTACTGAAAAATGAACTTATCTCACATGTTGTATTTTCTTTTGGTGTTCACAATAAGTGGTTGGGAGAAGGTGACACCTGCTAGAATTTTATAACAGTTTTGTTTACATGTAAGAATTAAAAACTCTGTTTTAAAACTGTAACTTCCATAAACTGAAATTTTTTTAGTATGCATGGTTGGTGTCTTTTCTCCAGTTTTTCCTTGATCAAATTTTCTTGAGATTCCTTACCAAAAGTATTTGCTATGCTCAACTTCTCACAATCTGTTTTCCTCCAGTTATTGCAAAGCTTGTTAGGGATGAGAAACCTGTTTGCACTTATATATCTTAAAGAAACAAGGTCTCAGAAATCAATGTAGGGGACAGAATAGTGATCAAGAAAATGTTTCTTAACAAATACTTTCAAAACAAATCTGGCAGTTTTTCAAATGAAAGGAAATAAGCACTTGATGCAAAAAGCTGTTTTTTAAAGAGGCATCATATAATTCCTTCACTTTTAATTCCATCCACATGTTACCTTTTTTGGGTTTTTTTTGTTGTTTCTGTTTTGCTGTTGTTTCCGGGGACTCTCTTCTCTGGCCTGCCTCTTAAATTTAAGTTCTAGTAGTTGAACTGTGTTGGTAGCTAAGAAGAATAAAAATATTAGTGTAATTTTATTTTTCTCTGTGCATAAAATTATTTTATTATAAGTGTTTCTTCTTCTTATAGCATGCATGTCCTTTCTGTATCACTTCATGTTTTGGAACCCTTTCTTTTCTTTTAAAAGGTAATAGCATAAAGTTACTGTCATTTTCTTTCAAACTTGTAAGCTTGTTCTATTTAGTTCAACGTGCAAGATTCATTGAATAAACTATTTTTGTTTTGGTGGATATAGTATTTTAAAGGGAAGACCAGTTTACCAGGAATACAAAATACCCTATTTAATGTAAGTATCATTGAATCAAAGTTGTGGTTTTAATGATTTTTGTTCATGATTCATAGGAATGTTTTTGATTCATAGGATTCATTGGAAGAGCCAGATGTGTGAATAAAACAGAATTCTACTTGCCTTTAAAATTGTCAATATAAACTTAAAAGCAGAAAGATTAAAAATATTCCTTATTTAATTTGAGACTAATTGAAAATAAAACTTACCCTTTTTATATATTTTGTAGCTTGGAGATGATTAACTACACAGGAAGAGAATATTGTGTTGCTGTGATGTTCCAAACAGGCCAATTGACTGTGATATCAGTTTGCTGTTCCGACAGGTTTGCAATGTTAAAAAACACACCAGAAGGGAAACACACCACACACCATTAAGGGAAAGTGTGTATAGAAAGGGAAAAGGGAAAGTCCGTACAGCATACCAGAGTTGCACATCTCTGGTGCTCTGGTTCTTCTACATCTCATTTTCCTTTACACTGTGAGACAAGAAATGGAACTAGCCCAAAGCTGCCTTATCTGTTCCTCTTCTCTCAGGGCCAGACGCAGATGTAGGATCCTTGCCATGAGCGAAAGTAGCTTCATGAGTTGTTACAAAGGCTCTGTATGTAAGTTCCCCAGTAAAATTCATTTCTATCTAGCCAGTGTCCTGTTGGAGAATAAACGGTGGGTTTAGGAAGCTGTTAAGCTGGTAGTTGGCAGCTGCTCTACAGTGGTGTACTGTAAAGCAAGCATGGTGGGGCAACAATCTCCGGCGTTTGAAGTGGATCAGGGACTTAAAAACCGGAATATAAATGTGTTTATTCTCAAACACACATCTGTTTCTTAAGTCTTCTGTTCAGAATGGCCTTTCTGCATCTCACCAATCATGCTATCTCCAGTGAGGGTGGGCAGGCAGAACAGTGCTTGAATGCAGGCTCTGAGAAGTGTGCAAAGAAGGCAAAGCTGAAGGACATCTAGGCACGTTATGAGCAACAGGACAAAATAAACCAATGGGCAAGTGCACACTGAATAGACACTACATGGGGACAATGATGTGCTGTGTCCCTTGGCCTCTTTTTCCTCAGTATGTGAAAGCATCTTGGCCACACCTGGAATCTCAATGCATGGGGATCTTGTCATATGTGTTGACAGAATTAGTTTATCTGATTTAAGTGTAAGCCGCCTTTCACCTATGGCGGAACTCTTCTGCACTAAGAGCTTACTCTGACGTTGTGGACTTGGGCGCTGGTAGTAATTTCCCACTGACAGTCTTCGTTACATTGAGTTTCTGAACATCTGTCACATCAACATTCTCATTTAAAGTCTGCCATTCCTGTTTTTGCATCTTGTTTGTCTGCATTGTTTAAGTGTCTCTGTTCTGTTTTAGCCTCGTTCGCTATTTAAGCACAGTCACTTTCTATCCTGTCTCTTATTTGAGTGTACAGTGTTGCTGTGATTCTTCCACAAAGGATTCATCATCTTAAACTGTGCGCTATTCAATCCTTAACGGCTTTTCTCAGCTATTAAAATTTCAAAGGTCACAGAAAAGTATTGAATTAAATTGCTGACACTGTTCCTTTTCAGTTTAGATGAAGCCTTCCTCCAGTACATGCTCACTCTGTTTCTTCTAGTTTTGGCAAATCTGCTTGGAATTATTCTTCCCAGAATTAGCCTCTCTAGGGAGATACAGGCTTCATATTCTTTTACTTACTCTCTTTCCCTTCCATTCACCTCTTTTACCTGTATAAAAAAGAAAACCCTTCTTAGTTCTGAAAATGATTGGAATGATTTGATGACTTCTTCATATGAGAGAGAGGAAGATTATTTTCTTCATTCTTGATGCCTTTTTCTCTTTTCAAGGAGTTCAAGCTGGCCTTTTGTTAACAGAAATTGCTTGCTGGTTGAATCCATTAACAAAGTTCTTGCATTGAACTTGAGATAACTGTGGTTGTCTCATGGCGGGTACTGGAATTAGTTCTTCATGCTCAGCAGGATGAGAAATGTGCTGTGTATGAGAGATGAAAATGAACAGAAAACTGTTTTGTGATTGTCCATAGTGTTTAGTAATATACTGGTGGGAACTGATAAAATCCAGTTGATTTGGAGGGTCCTTAGCAGGTCAATCTGAATCATTTGGAACTGGAGAATATTCTGCAGATGTGAAAATGACAGTTCTCAATGTTTGTCCCTAAAAGTTAGGACTACGAGAGAGAATTTCTCCCACAGCTCTGATGAGGATTCAGTCTTTATTGCTGCCATGTGTTTACGACTGATTGAATGAAAGTAAGATAAAAACTATTTGTATTATTTCCATGCTTTTTTAAAAAGTACTTTTTTTTTTTATTGTAGATCCAAGTTAGAACATAGAATTAAATACAAACTCCAGAAACTTAAGTAAGATGACCTTGTAAATCTGGTTGCTTAGAATGACAGAATCTCTGCCTGGAGGATTCACAGGAATTGTAGTTTTGTTTTCGAGTGAAAATTTTGTTACTCTTGACACTAGTTGGAGGCTTTGAACTCTGGTCTCAGTCAGGACCCTTGGGAGAAATCTCTTTTCCTTCCAAGGGAAATAATGGAGAATGGTTACTTCCTCAGAAGGTTGTTGGACTCATTTTCTGTCTAGAGTACTAGAAGTCACAGATAATTTGGAAGTAGAATCTAGAAAATACAGTCTGGACTGTAACTGCTTAGAGTACACAAATGGCAGTTTCTGGGGTACTGAGAAAAAGTTTGAAAACACTTTGGCAACATAGCTGTTGAACAACGTGGTAAAACAACTCTTTCTAACTTAATCTAAAATTATTTCTGTGACTTATAGGAATGTATACAGGTTTAGTATCAAAGTAATGAGAATACAACCCTAGAAGAAGTTGAATTGGTAAGTTTTCTCAGTTGGAAATTTACCCATTTTATTGCTTGCTCTGCAGCATTTTTCTTGGCTATTTTTCCTCCATAATCTGTGGGATTTTTTCCTCTGTATATTGGTCTTTTAAATACAACAAGGACAGTGTTACTAATCCCAAGAAGGTGCTACTGATGATCTTTTTAGCAGAAAACGGGGCTGGAAAGGACCTTGATGTTACCCTGTGTAGTGGGTTGAGCTTGGGCAGCAGCCAAGACCCACACAGCCACTCACTCGCCCTCCCCTCCCACGGCCAGAAGAGAGAGTAGGAACAGCAAAAGCAAGAAAACTCGTGATTTGAGATAAAAGACAATTTAAAAAGTGAAGGAAAGAGGAAAGAAAAACAAGTGATGCAAAGGAAATCACTCCCTCCTCCCATAAGCTGACCGATGACCAGCAAGTCTCTGAGCAACAGCTACCTTGGAAGATAAACTCCTCCTCTTCTGCTACCTGAGTTTAATTAGTGAGCATGATGTTATATGGTATGAAATATGCCTTTCACCAGTTCGGATCATTTGTTCTGGCTATATCCCTTCCCAGCTTCTTGTTCATCCCTAGCCTACTTTCTGGAACAGGGGCAGCGTGAGGGGATAAAAAAGCCTTGATGCTGTGCAAGCGCTACCCAGAAGCAGCCAAAACACTGCTGTGTTATTCACACTGCTCTGGTCACGAATCCAAAACACAGCTCCATACAGGCTGCTATGAAAAAAGTTAACTCCATCCCGGCCTGACCATGGTTTTCTCATGTCCCAGAGTGAATTCATCAGAGCAATACACTTCTTCCAAACAAACACACGTTTATTTATATTTATTTATTATATTTATTTATATTTATGTTTGGGTTTTCTCTGTGTGTATATTTCAGTTTGATACACTGATGTCTTTTAAGTAAACCACTTCTTGTGGTTTGATGAATGTAGGGAATATGATAGATTTGTGATTAAAAAACTTGCATAGAGCTAGTGTGGATTTGAAAAGTGATTGCCTTTAAATGCTTTAATGGCTCTTTAGAGTACTTAGTTTTTTCAGAATTATATACATTAATTAAAAATTGTGGATCAATCTGTGATAGAGATTGAATGATTGCAATGCTGGCACAGCACACAGGCCATCAAGGCTGATGCTGCAGTTGCTCTGCCTTTGAATTTCCCTGGCTGCCATCAATACCAGTTTCTCTCTCTTCTGTAACCATACATGCCTCTCCCCATGATTTTTCCAGTTGAGAATAGAGTGGTGTTAATAAAAAATCTCAAGGTTTTATCAGGCCTTTTCAGTCTTAACAAGAAAAAAAATGACAGGTCCTGGTCATTTGGAAAAGGGTGACAATTTATTCCTTTCAGTGCCAGAGAATTGAAATCTTCATGAGTTTTTCAAAGTACAAAGTTTAATTTCAGTAACAGGGAGAGACTTCGATAAATTCTAATTTTCATCTCACCATCTACCCAGTGCATCAAGCTTCCTTTTAGTTTCAGTAATTGTATGTCAGTCTTTTAGAAATGATCTAGTACATGTGGGTCAAAAAGTCTGATAAGATGATAATGTTTTAATAACATTTTAAAACAATTAATTGCTTTTGAACTATCAAAAACTCATCTTGAGTTCAGAGAGAAAGTACTGTGGCTTGTGATCCACGGTAATCCTGTATTTGGGAAAAAGAAACTTGTCTTTCACATAAAGACTGTTACACAGAAACTGTAGAGGTGTTACCGTAGTGGTTGTTCCATTGTTCAGACTGCTTTATTTCCTCTCTTACACAGGTGAGTAGCTTAGCAGGAGCTGGGTAGAGAAACAGGTCCTAGATTTTGTATCCCGTTCTTCTTTTTCTGTTTCAGAACTGGACCTTACATTAACTGCTCTTGAAAGCTGTCATGTTTTTTTCTTTTTATAAAATTTTTATTTAGATGGTTGACAATATAACTTAAAGGCTAAACTCTAAAGTTACTCTCTCTCTATAAACAAAATAAAAGATTTTTGATTCTCGTAGTTGTTCCGCAGTGTATGTGGGGGTTTTAAAAAATAAAGAAATGCTTACAGTAATGCTTAAATGCTTACAGAAAATGCAAAGCTTGACTTGAAGGGTTTTCCTGTCACTAACTACATTGGCAGAACTAGGTGCAATTTTATACATGAACGGTTTTGAATTAAATGAGAGATACACTAAGTGCCAAATTAGCATTAATTAAATTGGCATACATCTATTACTACTTTCTGTAGCCATCAGAATATTGCCAGCTAAAGTGCTCTTCGGTTGACATGTGAACATACACTGTACATTGTCTGATTAACATTTCTTTGAATATTTTTCAAAACAAGGCAGTGTTAGTTTTACTTCTGTGTTGCTACAGAGCTTGGTATGGGAGTGCCCTTAGTATCTCAGGCTCTTCTTGTGGTTTTATGCAACAGAAATGGAGGAACTGGAAAGAAAACCGTTTTGCTATAGAAGATCTTGCATGTTGGTTTACCGTTGAGTGTACTGACCTTGCACGCAGCAGCTGAAGAGGCAGCAAACAGGTCACCAGAAGCCTTGAGAACCAGAGAGCTGGGAAGGCAGCCGTGGAGTGAACTCTTACTGATGGAAAAACACATTCCCAAGCTTGGCATCCAAGCTCGCCACTGCCAAAAATATCTGTAAATGGTCTGTACTGAAACACATTAGGGAGAAAAGGTTAAAAAGAAGCACGGTATTAATACTACAAATAGGAGGAAGCAGTGCCAAGGTAGTGTTGGATTTATTCTCTGGCCAGTTTTCTTTCTAGCTGCAGTATGGTAGAAGGCCAAAGCATGTGTTGCAGACTGTGTTTGATTCACACCATATAGAAGCTGCGGAGAAGGGATGCTGTGCAAACATCTGCTGTCAAACAAGTTTTGGTCAACTGTTACTGAAATTCCAAATAGTTGGGGTTTTTGTTAGTGCATTGTTAGGGAAAGTTTATTAGTCCTATTAAAGCATATCAGTCCTATTGACCTTCTATCTTCAAACAGGGGTGAGAAACTGCTTATGTTTTAAGATTTAGGATTAGAAGAGTACTAGAATTGTTAATGCTGGAGCAATGATATTATACTATTAAAAACAATTGACTGAAGTGGGTATTTTTATCTTTTTTTCCTGGCAGTCTTACACTTCTTAGTTGTAATTGAACATCTAAAACTTGCCAAAGTTAATAGAATGTGGGAAGAACATACTTGTTCTTAATTGGCATCCATTTAGAAGTTGGAGAATGGAGGTGAAGAAAAACGACACTTTGCAGAACACAAATATTTCTGCTAGATTTTAACACTTGTATCTCTTACTGTGTTTTCAGTCCTTGAAATATAAAATAGCATTTCTTTAAAAAATTCTTTAAAGCTTAAGAAAAAGGTAATGCCTAATAGATGAAGGTAGACAGGAGATGCCAAATGTCGTAGAATGTCGAAGAGCCAATTTAATTTTTTTTTGGTGCAGCACTGAAATGAAGAATCCGAACTGTCCCGATACCGCACTTGGCACTCACTGGCGTGGAGCGCACTCACAGTAAACAGCTGTTACATAGCTCAGTGTTAAACACAATAGTGCAAGAGCCGTATCAGTAAAAGCAAAAAATCAACTTCCCGTGTTGTGTTGGAGAATTTTTGCATGTGCTGTTCTCAAGTGAAGATCTGACCAAAAAGGTAGTGTTTGCTGATTCTAATTAACGAGATAATCATCACGCTTTTCTGCATTGCCTCCACAGATGTGACTGACTAGCTGGCTTCCCCTCTGCCTGTTATACTTACCTAGGGAAAAAAACTTCTATGTAGATTTTGTGGTCAGCTGAACAGCACCGTTTCCTTGACTTGAAGTCAGAAATAGTAAGAAGACTGCAGATAAGTTTCAGTATTTTAATTTCAAAGAAAATGGCATGAGCAAAACCATCTCTCTAAATTGCTGGAGTATATAGTTTGAAGACACTTGAAATTAAAAATGTAACTTCCTATTTCATTTGAACTTGTATCAGACTGCTTGACATATTTAGGCAAGAGCAGCGTGTTAATAAAACACAGCAAAATAATAGAAAAATCACTCAAGCTTGAAGATAAATAGTTGACTGTTAAGTTGCTTGGTATAATTCATAAAAATAAGATACCAGAAATACACAGATGCTGATGTCTTATCCCTGGTATTCAGTAATAGGCTGGTTCAGAGCTGCGCCAGGGGAGGTTTGCACTGGGTATTAGGAAATAGTTGTTTACTGAGAGGGTGGTCAAATGCTGGAGCAGCCTTCCTAGGGATGTTGTGGGTGCCCAGAGCCGGACAGCGTTCAGGATGCATTTGGACAATGCCCTTCACAACAGGCTTTAACTTTTGGTCAGCCCTGAATTGGTCAGGCAGTTGGACTGGATGATTGTTGTAGGTCCCTTCCAACTGAACTTTTCTAATCTATTCTAAATGGAATGACCGCTTTCAGAATCTTTCTGTAAAAAGATTTACAGACACAGTAGCAGGCCTGGCAGCCAAGCGTCTGCCCTAATGCTGGCTGTTCTTGGCCACAGTAGAATAGTGCCTTTGGAAGGAGAAAACAAATTTGCAGTCGTTTTTAGTTGCAGAATCACTCAGCTAGCATGCATGTGTTCAGAACTACTGATTATTAATGCATGCGTAATTCAAGGAGTAAGAGTGAAAGTAGTTCATATATTGCCATTTATAACCTGCCTGCACAGCGCCATTCTAATGCTGGTGTGTTTTCCTTGCAAGGGAGTTGTGTGTGGGGAGGGCATATTATCTGTGTTCTATGAACATAATTTCTAAATACTGAGTTTCATTACACTGTTGTGTTGTTTTCAACTGAGAAGTGGCCCAAAGCTTAGGTTAGTTACATGTGAAACATTGCTGAAAAGTCACTGCTTCCTCCCTTTCTTCCCCCCTTTTCCTTATGAAGACTTATTTAGGCTGCCTTTGCCTCCAGTTCCATGGTCTCCTGGGTCAAACAGAATGGCTTTCCCGTCTTCATCAACTAGCACCAAAATCCAGTCTTGATATCTTAAAAAACCCCCAGAACACACAAAACGAATATGGCTTTTGTCACCTTCTTCACCAGTGCTCTTTGTTTTCCTCTGTTGCCCTCATCATGCTACTTGCTGTAGTGGTATAATACCACCTGGCTTTTTGCTTCTCCATGCATCATTTTCCCTTTATTTCACTTATAAAGTTCTACCACTCCCAGTGGTGTACCCTCAAGGACTCTTACCTGTCTAATTATGAATATTCCCTTCTCTCTGGGAATTTCATTGTGCACTGTTAGCACTGAAAGTATACCTGTACATGATCTGATACTGAAGGAACTGGTGGCTCAATATATGATAAAATTCCTGGTCTCGAATGACAAATTTAACCTTATTTCTTGTTTAGCAGTTTATGGAGTACAGAACAAAACTTATGGACTCTCGATTTATTTTTGTATGCTCTGGGACTGGCAGTTTGTAATTATTATGTTCAGGTGCCTCCCTTGGTTGCTGTCACAATGTACCATAGTAATTTTTTAACTGACATAGCTTTGCATCCATTTCTCTTTAAGCTTTGGAGGACAGTGTAGAGGTTATGTCTTTTCCTACTGCTGGACTTCAGGAATTAGCCAAATGTGTGCAAACATTTGTAATCTCTCACCCAGAGCAGAATAAATTTGCCGAGAGAATTCTGTAGTCAGTATGCTTGCAGTAGCTCTTAGTGTTTGCTTAGGTTTTATAGCATGGCTGCTAGAAATGTATGTAACTAACAGAAATTAGGTAATTACAAAGCAGCAGCTTGTACCAGTTGTAAATAATGATAGGCACAGAATGCACTAACATTAGCAGCTTATTTTCGTGATATGTTTATTTAAGTATACTATCTAGATTTTATAATTTAGTAAAGCTTAAAAAATATTTGTATTGGCTCTACTGACGTCTTTCTTGTATTTATTTCAGCGTATATATGGTTAAAACAGAACTGCAAATATGATTTGAAAATACTCTTACTGGATTAAACTAGTATTAAACTACATAATGGATAAGGCAGTGTTTTGAAAGCTACTCCTGCTATTCATATAGAATATCCTCCTTCACTGGGGAACTTGTAAATGGAGAATTCTAGTGTTATATATTACAAGCCATTAGTAATAAGGAAGTGAATTTGACAAGCTAACATACAGTGTAATGACAGAAAAATGGGTAGGAAATTGATTTTCAAGTTCCCAAGTTTAAATGAATGAATGTAAATCAATGTTGCCCATTGTTATTGAGGTCTGTAATACAAAACTTCCAAATTAATACAGATACTTAAATAACTTCATTAAAAATTAGAACTTGAAAATTATTTTTGAACTTGTGTTAATATTATAAGGTATATCAGGATACGTCTAACCATTGACATCATATTGTGAGATTCTTAGTAAAATATGGGGTTCAGGCACATTCCTCACTGCTTTATTAAGAAGCAGCAGGATTTGTTTTGTTTGTTCGAGCGTCAGTAGTCTCAGAAAATAATTTCTTTCTCTCCTGATCAAAGCAATTCCATGTTGAGAGTCGTCTGAGTTGCCCCAGTATCTCAAAGACTTCCACACCCTTTGATATCGAATCATTTTTTGTTTATCAGATCATTAGGATCTGTATCACTATAAAAAAAAAGACATAATTGCTTTCACGCACTAATTGTGGCTTCTGCCCTTGTACCAGCGTAGATAGGTAGTGTAATACTGAAAGTGGGATGTGTGAACTACTGGTTACTTAATAGGCATTGTTACTTCAGTTAGTTATATTTATCGGAGTACTTGACCGTGTTTGCTGCTGACGCAATCAGAAGTTTCAAAATAGCTAAATCTGTTGACATTTTGTGTAGACGAGTATGGGTTGGGAGAAGATCTCTCTGAAAAAGGTTATATAAATTAATTGTAATGCAGATGTCATAAGAATGACTATAAAATGCGTGGAAGTTAAAAGTGCTAGATTAGCGTTCACTTGATTCTCAAGTATTTCGGAAGTATTCTGAAGTGTTTCATGTGATCCTAAAGTGTGGACAGGTCTTGCATTCTGCTGCAGCCATCAAATCCTGTTGGACTGAGTTGTCCGAGCGAATTTTTTGCAAATGTAAACACATACTAAAAGGTAAGTCTGCATTTTTTTATGTTTCAAGAAATAAGGTTCCTGGTCAACAACAAATCTTCCTACTGATGTGGTTCTTAGTTGGTAAAGTTTTATGACCTCATATAAGAGTAGGTGAAAATAAAGTTCCTATTTTTCCCTACTGGTAAAGAAATCCCAGAACTTGCAACTTGTTACCAGAAGAGGTAATGACAACTGTTGACTTTACCACATTCAGGAAGTAATTTTTCTTTTTCTAGATTTTCAGAACACAATGTCTTCATTTGCAAATTAATTTTGAAGGGAAGAAAAAAACTGTTACTTATTGATATTTGGAAAGAAAAGTCGAGAGAGCATTTCATAGTGTAGTGATGTGAGTTTTAGTTTCAGGGTTTAATTTTTAGGAGTACTGAACACTTACAAGGGTTTTGTACATTTGTATGTACAAAGGAATAGGCAAAAATACATAGAAAATTTGTGAAAGCTATAGTCAATATAATTACTGCTATTAGTAGTCCTTGTTCCCAATGTGTGGAGTTAGCTCCCCCTCTCCCCAAACCCCACCAAAGATTAAAATCAGAAATAAGAATCCTTGATTATTTGTTAAGGGACACATGCTGAATTGTTGTTGAAGATGTCTGGAAACAAACAAGAACATGTAATTTGTTTTAATATATCTCATTAACTATCAACAGTGATCAAACCTCAGATGTACCATTTTCTGCCTTGAATAAGTAGCAGTGGCTCTTAAATGCATACAGGTAATTTATTCTGCAAAGCAAATGAGATAATCAGTTTTCAGTATTTTTTTTCTTAGCTGACTACAGTTATGTAAAACTCAAAGTAGCCCCATAATATCAGTAGTAAGACAAAACAGACTTTTAAAACTGCATTTGTAAATTAGAAATTTTAGTGTAAAACTGCAGTTGCATAAGCTGTCAAATAAGGCTGTTTCCAAAACTGCATTAACTTAATCATAAAAATACTCTGCTCCAAATATACGAGATGTAAGCCATGGCAGCATGGTAACTTTCTGAGCTTTCTGTAATCCAGAGAAACTTCTGATATTCCATAATCAGTTCTACAACCCAACGGGAATGGGATATGCTTTATTTATAGGATGATACACCGGGAGGATATTCTGAGGCTGATGAGAGATTTCTGATTACCATCTGCTGCAACTACTCAAGTTTCAGAGTGGATTAACTATGTATACCGAGACCGTAAGATCCTAAATCCAGCTGTAGGCTGTTTATCAGTTGTGGTAGACTATGTAAAATCTCCTTGGGCAGAGTGTCTGAGCCCTTGTCTTCAGCAAAAGGAACCTGGCACTTGGAAGTCACAGTTTCTCAGTCAAACCAAAGATTTTTGCTCCTTAAATGCTACTTTTCCATTTTGGAGAAGATGAAGTTTTTGAATGTCT
>JAOQGH010000012.1:35158248-35201037 GCA_025769975.1 Gallinago jamesoni
TTTTTTTTTTTTTTTTTTTTTTAATGTGGTTGGACTCGATGATCTCAAAGGTCCCTTCCAACCACTAAGATTCTGTGTGATTCTGTGTGAAAAACTGTTCTTTGAGCTAAAATTTTACTCACCTCTGGGAGACAGGGTGTTGTGAAAAGTGCCAGGGTCTTTTCTCTGCTTTGGATTCAGTTGTGTCTGCCACAAGGTTAATGGCATTTGGTCTGCAGTAGGATCATGTCTTCTTGGATGACTTGGGGATCCAAGGAGGTCTGAACTCTTGATCTATGCATCTGAAATTTATTCATTCTTTTTTTTTCTTACTGGCTTCCTGGTTTGGGAAAATTTGTGGAGATTAGTTGTCTTTAGATCTCCTCTTTTGTCAGATTTTGTTGAAATTAAGAAATAAATTCTAAAGTTAGGACGAGTGCTACATAAAGAGACACACATAGACGATGTGATCCCTAGGATTATTTTCCTAGGAAACCATCTAAAACATAATATATGGTTCATTGGTAGCCCTGGAAACTGCCTGCTTCTATCTCAATCACTTTTATCATCATGAAGCTTATTCTGCCATGATTTCCTTCTCATAAATCTGTAGCTTGCTTTTATAAAATAGTTTTTATTGTAACTAAATGCTATTGTAAGAAGTCTGCAAATACTGCGGTAGGGAAAAGAGTACAAGGTTCTATAGAAACTGGGGTATTTCTGCTGTATTTGAGTGCAGACCACTTAACAGAGGTTTCTGAAGGCTGAACTCCTTAAGATTCTGGAAATAAGGTGGACTTGTAGCAAGCTATCAACAGACTCCTTTAAAATAGTAAAAGTCTGGAGAAAACTGCTATACCTGGTAATTTTTATTTGTTTGTTTGTAGTTGTTTGGTAAAGAATACAGATGACTTACGGGGTTTGGTTTGTCAAAGCTATGAACATTTATGTGAATTTAAAATATAAAGAGTATATGGCCTATTGTTTATTGTTTATTAGGATAAACAAATACTTTCTACTATTTGATTTTTGTAGTCTCATATCTTTCTGTTACAGGCATCTTGTATTAAATATTTATGGTTCACTGTTCTTTTCTAAGTGCTTGTAACTGTTATGAATAATTAACTAAACAGAGTTAAGGGGGAGGAAGGGCATTGATGTAGCATTCAGAATGAGAATTTCCTATAATTGTTTGACAACTGTAAATTACATACATCTGAAAATCAAGAAGGAAAACATACCAGAAGCAGCAGTATGTGGTTAGCAAAGGCCCTTGGGTTCATGTCTTCTCTGCCTGTGTGACTACTGAGTGACGGTAACCTAATAAATATTTTTTGTCTAATTCGTAAGAATTGCTCTCCTTAAAAATAAACAATTATCACTGTTTAATTATCATTGCCATCTAAGTAGTGAGGCCAAAGTAGCAACTCAAAAAAGAATTTGCAAGATAATCTTTGTTTAGCAAGTAGTAAGTTTTTAAAAGTTCCAACTTTTGTAATTAATTTAATGCTGAATTATGCATGCGACCTCTTCATGACATTGAAGTGAATATTGGTAATGGTCACTCTCCTCCTTGACAAAAAGTAACTTTACCTCAAACCACAAAAGCAGAAAAATTCAGCTTGGGAAGTTCCATCTCTATCTTTGGAGTTATCTTACGAAATGTGCTAGTCCAATCACTGTTAGTCAAGAAGCAGATCTGAAGAGACCTTTCATCAATCAGTGGAATGAAGCAAATCAGTTGATGAATAGAAAGCTGCAGGGCAAAGTTAATGATAGTTTTTAGAATTAAAAAAAAAAAAAGTCTAACTTCTATTCCTCTTAAGCCTGAGTGTTTTACTTGGATAAAATTACCTTTAGGCAATAATTTTACTTTTGTGTTGCTCCTGGAAAACACTCAGCAACAGGAAAGGATACAAAAAGACATCAGGAACTTTCCAAGATAGCAAATGCCATTTGAGTTGAAATTTGGACAAAATACATGAATTGGCAGTACAGGTGGAAATGACCATTTTCCCACATCAGTGAATGTGAAATTGTGTGATTTAGTCATAAGCTTGTGCTGAGAGGTTGGGTGAGATGACCTGTATGGATGTGTGAAAAAGCCAGTCTTTTAAATTATATAACACATCCATGGTCAATCTGCTGCTCTTTTTTTGTGAGCAAGATCCCTTTGACAGTTAAGAGAATATCATGTAGTTGGCTTACCATAGTAGAGGAGAGACAATGCACTTTTCTGCTTTCTGACTAAATTAGTCATTTATAACAAACACAGTTATTTTTGTTTGTTGGCTGCGTTTGCAGCATTGAGAAATATGAATCTTGCCTGCATGGAGTAAGGTGTCCTTTTCCATATTATTATTGGGTTTTTTTAATTACATTTATGTAACTTCAGTTGCATGGCACCCTAAGACGTATACTCTAGAAACTTGTTTTTGTGAGGTGGTTTGTCCCCTTGTCTCCCTTAGCTGTGGGTGACACGCAGAACACAGGAATGTTGATATTCATAAAACTAAACTTAATACAATTAATTGCAGAAGGGCTTGTGCACCCCAACTCTCACTGACACGAACTTCCCTGTTGGCATTCAAAGTGTCCTTCAGCATGAGCCCTGAGAATGATTTATGATTGGACTCGATGATCTGAGAGGTCCCTTCCAATCTAGATAATTCTATGTTTCTATGATTCCTTACTTGTCTTCTGCAAATCAGATAGGACAGTGTCTGGGCCTGTTAGGTAAGGAAGTTGGTAAAAAAAAAAACCCAACCCAAACAAAACTAACCCTTATGCCTATGGGAAACTTTGGAAAAGCTGCTGGGAAGGCTTTACCAAGAGAAGTGGGAAATGGTAGGGAGGCTTGAGCTACTGCTCACACTTCCCTCTGCCTGGTCCTGCTGGTGGCTTCTCTTTCCTCTTTGGCGCTGAAGAGGAGCAGCACAGGGAGAGGTGAAGCAGCTTTCTGCAGAGCCTGTGCTGCATCTGAAATCCCAAAAATCTTAAATGTGGTTATTGTGTTATCTTTACCCACAAGCTGTCTTTTTGGTTTAAACTGTGAAGCCTGACAGCTGTGTTATGGAAGTTACTTATTTTGCCAATTCAGTCAAATTGTTGTTTATGCCTGAAACGAGAAATGGAAAAATGCTTTGCTTTCTACCAGTGGAACTGACATGCAGCGCTGAATACTTGAAAAAACCCTGAGATTCAACTTCAGAATGATTGCTGTAGTATTCTGCATATTAAATCTTGTTGACAGGTTTTGATTAAAATGTTTGTGAAAGTGTATCTTAGCTGTAACACTTAGGTATTTAAAACATTTTAAAGAAAATATTGAGGGTTTAAATGGTTGTGCTTGTATGCAGAAAGAGCGTCTTGCTGGGTTTAAGGTTCACAGTAAAGACTAAAAGGCTTCTTCACTCCTGAGCTGTACTGGAACCTGTTGAGCCAACTCTCTCGTTAGAATCCTCCAGTATTTTCTTGTGCCGTCAGCTTTGTTGTCTTTGTAATTCTTGAAGCCGGGAGCATATGTAACTATTATTCCTTTTTCTGATCATCGATGACTGAAAAAATAAATGCTTGTGACACGTGTGTTTCTCCATGGTAGTTAAAATACATCTGACCTATGGCAAATAGACTGGTTTCCTAGTACCTGAGAATTTTGGAGTCTAAACCACTTTCTACTTACTTATCTAGGATTATTAGCTCTTTCACATCACTAAGTAATTTTTAACAACTTTCTGTCAATGTAGTTTCCTCAGTTTAAGACTAAACAGTACATAGTAGCTGCTGGTTTTAATAAATAATTACTGTAGCTTATCCAAATTTGGTTAAAATGTTGCTTATGTGGATCTGGAATATACATGTTTTGCTGTTATTGAATTTGTGAAAAGTGGATACCTCTTTTGCTTCCACTGAAAATACAACCCAGAAGCCTGAACTGTAACTGACTCAATAAAATGAAAAACTTAAGAGGTTCACGCCAAGCATAACTCAGGCTTTGGCTCTCTTAGTGCTCACAGCAGTCTGGGCAGTTTCCTTAGATGCTTCTTGTTTATTTTCTTTTGAGATTAGACTTTTTCCCTGCTCATCTGTGTTGCAAATTAACCCCTGAAACCAAATGTTCCCTTATTTTACAATCATAAATATGCAGATGTACTTCCATATGAAAGAAAACCTCAGTGGTGTTTGGATGTCATCTTTAATATGGTATTTTAATACTCAGGTATAATATTATCAAGTTCTCTCATTATGGGTATTGCTTTGTAAACATAACTGCATTTCTGTGAGTTACAGTAGTTACTACCATAAGGCAAATGACTTGGCAGCATGAAACTGCAGAATGGAGAAGTCTTAGTTACTATAAAAAATTTTTAAAATTTAGGTCAACATCAAAAGTAGTATAAGTAGTTACAACTCCTTCATTTTCAGCTGAGTAAGCAATATCAGCTTGTTTACTTTACATATGTTTGAAAAACATACAGATTTGTGTCTGCTGAATTAATAGACGGAAACTCCACTTTGATTTCATATTTTGTTTTAAAAACTTTAATTAATTGAACCTCAAGAGATCGGGCATAACATTTTGCCATTAGATACTTGTCCCTAAGAAGAGATGGTTAAACTGTTTTGGTATGTAGTCTCTGTTATGGGTAAAACTGAGACTCAAAATTAAAAGACGTGTGTGGGTGTCCTGGGCATCTTGGTGGAAAAGGTGTCTGCCCCATGGCAGAGGTTCACAGAAATGTCCCCTGTGACATACCGTGAGAGCATTTGGATATTGAAGAACCTAAGGATACTTAAGACAGCAACATAAAAAACATATTTTAAAAGTGGTTTCTTTACTCTTTGTAAACTGATCAAATGTCAAAGTAAGATCTTCAGTAAGAAGTTTTACAAAGAAAGCCTTAGTCTAGACTTTATTTGCAAAACCATGTCCTGTTATTTCCCTGCTCATCGCACTCACCAAGTTAAATGAGTTAAATTGCCTGCTCTGAAAGCAACAAGGGCAACACGGGCTACCACTTTTCTCTGCTCTTTCTGATAGGTAGATCTCTCTCATATAATATACTCATAAATTTTCTCATGTCCTGTATTCTTGAAGTGAAGCAGAACAAAATGAGCCAAAGGAGTCCTGAGAACCTCAATTCTGTTATTTTATGTGTTGGTAGTTCTCTCTTATACCTTGTCTCTATGTTCAAAATGTTTATGAAATTGTCGATGTACATTCTGTGGGGTGGACTAAGATGAGAGATTTTGTTTTCCCCAATGACATGAAGTTCTCTTGTCAGGTCATATAAGAACTGATCTCATCAGAACAGTTTCAACTGCATTGATTTTAATTGAATTAATTTCTCGATAGAGAGTGATTCTGTTCTTTCCTCCCATTTTTAATCAATTCTGTTTCGAGTAGTTGTTTTAAACCAGCTCTGGTACTTACCCGATCACATGTCCATTTGTTTCAGCTGACTAAAATGGCAGAAAACTAATTCAGCCAAAAAGAGATTTTTCATTTCCTGAGGTAGTGAGGTAAATTAACTTACTGTGTGTCAGACAGGTGCTAATGGGGGCCTGAGGAGCTGAGGTGGGGAGAAGGGAGATGCAGCTCAGGCAGAGGAGGAAGAGACAGAACAGAAAATTAATGTTTTGAAGAGGATTTGAAGAGGGAGTTGGCTTAGCTGTATCATGAACCACACAATTAACTGATCTGAAATAATATAGAAAATTTTTATTTGAATATTGAACAAAGACTTGTTCCTGTGTCCATATTGCTTTAATAATAGAATTCTCTTAGTTAAAAAAGATTTAAAAAAAAAAAGAAAAATAATTGTTACTTGTGCAGCTCATCTTGGTATTTTTCTTTCCTCCTCACTGTTATTTATAACATTGTGTAACATTGTGTAACTGACTCTGGCTGGCGTCAACCCACCACACACTGAAAAAATACCTTTCTCTTAAAAAGATTTCTGCAAACAGCAGATATTACACAAATACCAGTTTAGAAACAATGTTTAAATACTGAGCTCAAATATAGTGATTCAGGACAAGTGGGAGGCCCTGTGTTTTCCAAACAGCTGATGTTTTGTCTTCCCCAGATGCCTATTATTTCAGTTGAGGACTCTGTCTTAAATACAACTGCTCAGTGCTGTGTACCCTTAAACGGGGACTACACTTCCATTCAGAAACTATTGTACATGATGTGATTCAATATGTGCCGTTTCTGAAGTGTTTGGGATTCTGTCAGCTGAACTGCTAATGACTTGGAGAGTTTTCTCTTGCTTTTTTTTTTTTTTCCCCACATGCTTTGCAAGCTTTGGGCAGCTGTGTTAAAGCATTATAGAGTATGTGCTTTGTAGTGAATTTGGGTCACTGTGTTAGAATCTCCTAGTAATGGCAACTTAAAAGGTGCCGAGCAGGAAGGATGTAGATCTTTGGCTGGCGGAGGGAGGCTGGGGGGTGGCTGCCAGCAGATTCTTCTGCTGCACTGTGGATTCCAGGAGAATTAGTCTGGGAGAGGAGGCACCAAGGTGTGGCAGGTGGAAATATTTGACACGGTTATGATTTAGTAGCGATTCAAAAGTTATTAGTGATTTGAGGCAGATCAAGAGGTTGAATTTTAGCAGCACTTAATGATTAACTGATTTAAAGGTTTACAAAGTGATTTAACAAAATAATTGATCAGCGTCTTAATTACAGATTGAAAGTAATTGCAAGATTCTCATTAACTTACTATAAGATATCCCAAATCAGTACACATATGGGCAAAAGCACAGATTTGAAATGAATACGTATATGTATAAGAAAAAGCATATTAGTACGTGCACACACACAGTTCTCTTATCTGCTGGGATCAAAGATCCCTTAGCAGCAGGCAGCTCTTAAATAATCAATGGGTACCCCTTTTGACTCCTGCACTTGGAAGAACACCCACATTTGTAAAAGCTAATCTGTGTATCGTAAACACACATGTGGAGAGGTGGGTGAAAGAGAGGCCAGCCTAAAGTTTAAAATTTCTCTTTTCCCGAGTTTAGAGTAAATACTCACATGCATTGTCATTTCTCAATGGGCTATAATTGAGATTTGAGAGAGGTTGACTCGCCCCTGGCCTTCTAATCCTCAAGGTGTCAGCCTGAGCAGCACCCCAACTCAGGGGAGATGCTGGACACAGCCCCCGTCCATTCAGAAGAGATCAAAGGGTCTTGCTGGAATCCCTATTTACAGGATCTGAGAAAATTGACTTCCTTCAGGTACTTTTCCACTCTGGCCCAGCGTGGACAACGGCATATTCTCGTTCTTTCCACCAGTTATGCAAGTCCAGAACTTGCTAGAGCTTGAGGTCCTGGTATCCCCCTCTCTGTGGCCATGATCCATATGTTGTCAGGAGTGATTGATCACAGTTACTATTTTCAAACGGTAGGAGTCATGGGAGGCAGGCACGCTAAGGGATTGCCATAGTGTTTTATTCTGTTACCCCCCACCTTTTCTGTCTTTCATGTTAAACCATTGTGTAACTTTCTGGTCCATTGTATTATCATCTGGCCCAGGTGGGGAGGAAATCACACCAAGTACCAAGTGGCCTAAAAGAGGGGTGTGTGTGTTGCACCACCACACAAGGACATAGACCTCCTGCTTTCGAGGATGTGGCTTCTAATAGTGAAATGCTAAATTTTGTGAAACAGAGATGAAATGTTGCTGATTTTAGTTACCTGTTATTTTCCTTCCTTTTTCTACTGACTCTTTCACAGAAAAAACTTGATTAGCGTCTTTTATAATGCTGCATGTTATGTTATGGAACGAGCTGGGAACTGTACATAGGCAATATATACATAATAATTAATTCCTCTTTTTTGTGTTTGCAAAAATCAGTGGTCCTGTTTATCATTACATAATTATCATTATCATTTTTTTAAAGAAAGGCCTAAATATTTTTGTGATAAAAATATTTATAAAGAGAAGGATAATACAATGCTGACATTGTATTTGTAACTCATTTGCTGATCCATGTCTGCTGCATATCTCTTTAATATCCCTAAACCACAGGTGAAACCTTGGAAAAGAACAAATTGGTGATATTACCGTATTTTTATTAAAATGCATTTAGAAATTGATTGCTTTAAAATACTGCCTTAAATGTCTTTGGTTTTTTTCCTTTGAATAGACTTAACTATATATAGACATACCTGAATGCTTTTTTAAGTATAAAGAAAATCTCTAAAATTCAGAGTTTTTGTTTTGCAGGATTCTGAAGAAAAATGCTTAGGAATCTAAATTAAATAAACAAAGCTTCTTTTTTTTTTTTTAACTAACCACTTCCTGAAATAGGCTTATGTTATACATCATTTTGTTAAGCTGGGTGATTTTGCAATTGCTGCTGTACTGTGTTTGATGAAGACAGGCAGTTTTCATACTCAGAAAGGCTACTTAAGTATCACATGGGCTATAAAAGCAAGTCATCAATGAGTTGTACAGTGTCAGAAGAGTAGTTCACTCTGTTCATCATGAAGATCATTAGACTGTCCTCATCATAAAGTAGTGAATTGCATTGCAACTGTTGGCTACAGAAGTACATCAAATTACTTTTAAAACAGCGTTTATGCTGTAAGACATTAAATTATAGTGTGATTTAAAAAAAATAAACCTAACTTAGGAATAGCCTGTGTTCTCACCTACTCACCAGTAATTGCTCAGAGTGTTGCCACCACACTGACCCTCAGATTCATAAACATATCACTTAATTCAGAATTTACATGCAAAAAAAAATTGATTTCTTGAAAAGCTTTTGAGATGCTGTACATGATTGCAGTCTTGTTACTACACGTATGTACAGACATTGCCATCTTTTTTAGTTTGTATGGCTCAGCATCTATCTTGTTTCTAAGCCTGGCATTCTTGGGACTGTGGCTCCTGTAGCCCGTCTGCCATCATTGCCACAAGGTGTGAGTTTCTTCACACGTTGTCCACCTTCAGCCATTTACAATCAAAAAGGCTGCAGTGAGGTGTTTGGGTTGAGGCAAGGTGTCTTGTGCCCTATGTATTTATGTATTATGTAGTTGCTGGGTTGGCAGAGCACTCACCCACTCATTGAGTGATTGGGCTCTAGTCCTCCTGCCTGGGGATCTCCAAACCTTCAGCTCCTTGGGTGCTTAACTGCATGCTCTCAAGACTAGGATAGAGCTACCTTCCACGCTTCTGATGAACCTCAGGTATATAAACACAAATGGAAATGTGTGGTTCGAGCATAAACAAGAAGCAGCCGGAGAGAACTTGGGGAGGTGGGTGTTACTCTGAGAGGGCAAAATTCAGTATTCACGTCCGTGATGCATGGACTCTTCCTGCATTTTGCATTCAGGGTCACCAAGTGAAATGTTTATGGAGTAATGGCATCAGGGACTTTCACTTCCCAGACGAGTGTTCTAAAAATGTGTCATTCTGCCACTTCTTGTTACTGTTGTCTTTTCTTTGTAAAGTCCTCTGTCCCAGAAAGAGTGATCGGAATGCAGATAGAGACTTGAACCTTCAAATCCTGGTTAGCATAACTACTGCATCAAGGCTGCAGATAGCTGCTCTAGTCCTGGAGAGAGGTAGGATCACTGACACCCATCTCTGAAGTCTGCACTGGCACATGGAACGACTGTCTTTCACAGTAGTAATCTGGTGGCAGCCACTCACTTCCCACCTCGGGGGGGGGGGGGATGGGGGAGGGGGCAGAGAGCCCTTGCCAGAGGCTGTAAGTTTCTTCCCAAAGTGTTCTAGATTCCACTGTACTAGGCAGTACCTAAACTTCTTGGTAATGCTGGGATTGAATGTTTTCTGAAGTACTGCTTTCCTCATGGTGTCTTCTGGGGCATGATTCATTTGGGCATTGGGAAAGTTCACTCTCTGCACAGTTTAATTTAGCAGATGTTTACAAACCTTGCACTATTCATTGTTTCCTCTGTCATTCTGAGCTATTATGTTATCAAATCTCTGAACTCCACCACTGTCCCTATCACTACTTGTGGTAATTGGAACTGCTCTTTAAGTAATGTTATCATAAAGTTGCATATATTAGAAGCTTTGCTGTTCAGGAATGATGTGCGTATCTCAGTGTCCGATTCAAGATTCTTCGTCTCCAGAATTCTGCTTGTAAATAGTGCTGTCTTAGTCACACAACCATTTATTTGTCTGTACCTTGAGAGGAATAAAAAAAATATGTTATCATGGAGATATTTTTCCCTGTTTGCTCTATTAAGCCATTTTCTCCAGCTGTCTCTGTCTCTTAAGTGCCATAGATGTCAGCTGGGATTATTTCTGTTTTTTAAACTGTTGCTTTGCTTTAAACAGTTGCTTTGCTTTCTGTTGCTACTATCTCCTGGATAAACCAGTTTGTGTTGTCACTTGGAGGAGATATTAGCAAAGTTTCACAATGGTTTTATCTGTGGTCTGGTCTGTTTCTCAAAACTTTTTGCAGGCGACCTTGGATGTGGCGCATACAGTTTTAGGAAATGTATTGATGAGGTTTCAATGATAAAAGTATTCTGAAGAACAGGCAGTCTTTAGGGGAAGTTCTGAGTTATGGTAACAGTACCTTCTGTAATCTGAAGAATGACATGGTCTTCATTGTGTGAAAGATCCTAGAACAAACAACTCTGGAAGTTGTTTCAGCACAAAAATTATAGCTCCTGCCGTGGACAGTCTCATTTTGGCCATCTTGAACAGCATCAAGAACACGTAAGTCTCCTGAATGCTGAGAAGTCACTCCCGCGTTCATTCAGATACATCAGATTTCTCATTTTGATTCGAGACAGGCTTAAAGCCATGAGACCCTGACTTAGTTCATGATTGCCACCCCACCTTCAGGGTGAAGTTGAAGTCCTCTACATCATATCGCAGAATATGCCTGCCTCCTTCTCCATGCCAGACTATATCTCTGAGGATCACAAACCTGTCTCATACAGTTTGTGCACACTCTGTGCAATTACATTCTCAGCTTCTGAGTGACAGTTTCTCTTCTGTTCTTTTCAGTCACTTATTTGGTGGATAATTCTAGCCCGTATCTTTGGGAAAATGTCCTTTAAGTTCTTCTGTTTATGCAGCTTGATGGTGGCTGCCGTGTCTCTTTCGGGATGGGGACTTGCACAGGCAATCTGGTAGCTGAGGATCATTGATCTCTGGAGAAGCCAAAGCTTAATCAAGGGTGTTCTGGAGTTCAGAGCTGTGAGGAACTCTTTAATTTTTAATTTTAAGACTTGTCTTGATGGTCGTCACATTCAGACAGTGATGTCCACTGCCTACAGGCTTTCTGTGAATAAGCCAAGCGGTGAGATTTGCTTTACCCTGCAGAAATGCAGAATACTGTTGAACTGGCTTCAAATTCATCTGGTAGGCAAGCAGAATAGTCTTGCAGGTGTGGTTGACTGAATTATTCCCCTGATCCGCATGTGTAAACTCTAATTCATTCTTTAGGTAACTACAGTTGGGAATGGGGTTGCCTTGAGATGAAGCTATTTACGTCAGATGACATCAAGAAATGGCATCTTTTTTTTCTTCCCTTGCCATTCAGTGTCTTGGATCAGACACAATCCTGATGATAGAGAGAGGCATAGACCTTTCTTCTGTTGGGTAAATACTGGTCATGATCAGGCAAGGTTGTACTTCCTGTACTTGTCAGTTCTGGGGTCAGGAGGTTATCTGTCAGCTGTCTCTCACTGAAGAGTTCAAGATATATATTCCCTTCCTAGATCTGTGACTGAGAAATCTCGAGCATTAAGGAGTTCCAGCATTCTTCATTCCAAGCCCTAAGATACTGGAGAGGAATGTCATTGCTTGTTTCTGTGTGGCTGTCCCTTGCCGCCTTTTCAGGTTAGATGTAGATAGACAAGTAGCCAGACAAGAAGCTCGGCTTAAAATAGAACAAAAAACTTTGTAAACAAAAGTCAAATGTGCAGTTTATTATTTTTTTAAAATTAAATAAATTTGCTTTTGTTTGAAAGCAATCCTCATGCCAAAACTACAGTAATGAGATTCCAAGAGTCAGCCCTGTGCAGTATCCATTGCAGATGTTTGATCTGGAGTGAGAAATAAACCAGTCCTCTGCAGGGTTATTCACTTTTACTGGTCTCTTGAGAACTTGCATAAAGCAAATTTTGCTGTCATTAAAGGTGCAAGCATCATATGGTTGATTGATTTTCTCACACATGGAACGGCAAATATTAAGTCTGCTTACTTTACTAATCTTTGTTTTCAAAGGCTTTTCAGATGCTTATAAATAAAATTACAAGCCCAGAATTCTACGTTTTTAATTTAATGAAATTAAACATAGAGTACATATGCCCTGAACTGGAAATGCATTCTGTAATGAATGCTTTTGATTTGAACATCTGTTCAGTGTTGCAGTCGTTAAAAGTTTTCTTTCTCTTTCCTTTCTGCCGTACAAGCAATGCTGATTTGTACTGGAACATACTTCAAATGGAAAACTATTAGAGAGAACATTCTTTTTGTATAAAGCTGGAAAAGTAAATTTTTGAGCAGTGCTGGAATATAAGAAGAACACTTCTAAATAGGATATTTAACATACAAAGATTATATCATGAAAGTATTATTTTGGACTAAAGCTAGCTTATCAAGACACACAATGCTTTTAAAAAAATGTGAAACAGCATTTTTTTCAACCTCAGAAAATGCAGATAACGAAAGCTTCCAGTTTTCTTAAATTCAGTTCTTTCTCATGAAATTGATTATACTTTTGTGATCCGTTACTGATTTAATTGCAGTAGTTTGAATTAATACAAACAGCAAACAGCTAGCTAAATTACATTTTTTTTCTTTTTCTTTTTGTTAAATGGCCATGGCCTGTGGATTTTATGTAGTTACATGTGTATTAAGGTGTTCATGAGGACCCTGTTGGGATTGTATTCTGTACTGACAAAGTTTAGCAAGTATCTGTAGGAGAGGATAAGGACTTGGAGGAAAGCTTACTTGGCCCAACTTGGCCACTTGCTTCTAAGCCTTGGCCGTGGAACCCATTATTTCTGGAAGTAGTTTATTAGTGATAAAATAAAATGCATTTATGTAGCATTATTATTTCATTATAATTCAAAACTTGCTTTGTTTCCTTTTTTTTTCATACAAAATATTAAAAAAACGACCCTAGAAGATTACTTACACAGGCAAGAACAAACATTAAGCCATTATCAGTATTTTCTTTTATTCCAATATTAATTTCTGTCCTACTGGTCATCAAACATGCTGGGCATTTTTGAATTACTTAATGACCTTCCAGCTGTAAGTTAAAACCTATTTCAATGTTGAGCAAAGTTGTACTGATCCGTGGTTTTTTTTTTCCCCCCCTTTATCAGGATGGTACGAAACAGAAGCGAGAACGGAAGAAGACTGTGTCGTTCAGCAGTATGCCAACTGAGAAGAAGATCAGCAGCGCAAGTGACTGTATAAATGCCATGGTTGAAGGCTCTGAGCTCAAAAAGATTCGATCCAACTCGAGGGTGTATCACCGATATTTTCTTTTAGATGCAGATATGCAGTCTCTACGCTGGGAACCTTCAAAAAAGGATTCAGAAAAAGCAAAGATTGATATTAAATCGATCAAGGAAGTAAGAACAGGAAAAAATACAGATATTTTTCGCAGCAATGGAATATACGACCAGATATCAGAAGACTGTGCATTTTCAATTATATATGGAGAAAACTACGAGTCACTAGATCTTGTTGCTAACTCAGCAGACATTGCAAATATTTGGGTTACTGGCTTAAGATACCTGATTTCTTATGGAAAGCATACTCTAGATATGATAGAAAGTACTCAAGATAATATGCGGACTTCATGGCTTTCACAAATGTTCAGTGAATCAGATGTAGATAATTTGGGACATATACCCCTGTGTAATGCTGTACAGTTTATAAAAGACTTAAATCCCGGTTTAAAAACTAATAAAATTGAACTAAAATTCAAGGAGTTACATAGATCCAAGGAAAAAACTGGTACTGAAGTAACAAAAGAAGAATTTATTGAAGTTTTTCATGAGCTTTGTACCAGACCTGAAATCTATTTCCTATTGGTTCAGTTTTCAAGCAATAAAGAATTCCTAGATACCAAGGACCTCATGATGTTTTTAGAAGCAGAACAGGGTATGGCACTTGTCACGGAAGAAATAAGCCTTGAAATTATTCAGAAATACGAGCCAGCCAAAGAGGGCCAGGAAAAGGGTTGTCTTTCTATAGATGGGTTTACGAATTACCTTACTTCACCAGACTGCCACATATTTGATCCAGAACATAAAAAAGTTTGTCAAGATATGAAACAACCTTTATCTCATTATTTTATAAATTCATCTCATAATACGTACTTGATAGAGGATCAGTTTCGAGGGCCTTCTGACATCACAGGTTACATTCGCGCTCTTAAAATGGGTTGTCGAAGTGTTGAACTGGATGTATGGGATGGTCCGGATAATGAGCCTGTGATTTACACAGGGCATACAATGACATCACAGATTGTCTTCCGTAGTGTGATTGACATTATTAACAAATACGCATTTTTTGCTTCCGAATACCCTCTTATTTTGTGTTTAGAAAATCATTGTTCGATTAAGCAGCAGAAAGTGATGGTACAACACATGAAGAAGATTTTGGGGGACAAACTACACACACAGTCTCCAAACATTGAAGAGTCTTATCTTCCATCACCGGAGTCACTTAAAGGGAAAATACTAATTAAAGCAAAGAAGCTTTCCTCTAATTGTTCTGGACTAGAGGGAGATGTTACAGATGAAGACGAAGGAGCAGAAATGTCACAGAGAGTGGGGAAAGAAGGGGTGGAACAGCAAAACTCGATGACGGGGAAACGATTTCAGCTCTGCAAAGAACTCTCTGAGTTGGTAAGCATATGTAAATCAGTTCAGTTCAAAGAGTTTCAAGTTTCATTTCAGCTCCAGAAGTACTGGGAAGTGTGCTCGTTTAATGAAGTGCTTGCGAGCAAATACGCCAATGAAAACCCAGGAGACTTTGTAAATTATAACAAACGTTTTCTTGCCAGAGTTTTCCCCAGTCCTATGCGGATTGACTCGAGTAATATGAATCCCCAGGACTTTTGGAAATGTGGTTGTCAGATAGTAGCGATGAACTTTCAAACGCCTGGCTTAATGATGGATCTTAACATCGGTTGGTTTCGACAAAATGGGAACTGTGGCTATGTCCTTCGTCCTGCTATCATGAGAGAAGAAGTATCCTTCTTCAGCGCGAATACGAAAGACACCGTGCCTGGAGTTTCACCTCAGCTGCTTCATATTAAAATCATTAGTGGGCAAAACTTTCCTAAACCCAAAGGATCAGGTGCCAAAGGTGATGTTGTGGATCCTTATGTCTATGTTGAAATACATGGAATCCCTGCCGACTGTGCAGAGCAAAGGACGAAAACTATGCATCAGAATGGCGATAATCCTATTTTTGATGAAAGTTTTGAATTTCAAATAAATTTGCCAGAACTAGCTATGGTGCGTTTTGTAGTACTGGATGATGATTACATTGGGGATGAGTTTATTGGGCAATACACTATTCCCTTTGAGTGTCTACAAACTGGTTATCGGCACGTTCCTCTGCAGTCTTTAACTGGTGACATTTTAGCACATGCTTCCTTGTTCGTGCATGTGGCCATTACTAATCGAAGGGGTGGTGGGAAACCTCATAAGCGGGGCCTCTCTGTGAGGAAGGGCAAGAAATCAAGGGAATATGCTTCTATGAGAACATTATGGATTAAAGCAATAGATGAAGTATTCAAGAATGCTCTCCAACCTATTCGGGATGCCACGGATTTGAGAGAAAACATGCAGGTACAGTTCTGATGAATTTATCAGTTCTGAAGTGTATTTGTGTATTACAATGCATATGGTATACATGTTGTTTAGAGTCTTACTGTGTTTTTTGAGTTGATTGAGTCTAATGCTGAACAGCTTTAAAAATAGCTTATGTCAGAGGAACCTTTTAGGTGATACCGTCTACTGAGGTAACCTTGGATGAAGATGCATATTTTGTTGAATGTGAGCTGGAAATATGATTCTAGTGTTGGTACTCAAGCCTGTTGATTTTTTTCTGTCTTTGCAGGAATGTTAGATATGCACTAGAAGAAAGTACAGGAATATTTTAGTTTTAGAAAGTTAAGTTAAATAGAAGTGCAGGAGGAAATATAGGTGATAGGAAAAGGAGACTTTGCTGCTTACTAAAAAACTTCTTGTATCTGAAAGTATGTTTAGAATACCTTTTATTTTTCCCTCATTCCCAACAAAAGGCAGCACTTTCAGGAAGACTGTTTGCTTTCCATGATTCTTCCTACCAACTGTATGTTAGAAATACATGGAATTATTGCTGAGGTATTAGAAGATATCCTCTAAAAGAAATTACCTTACCTTGAAGGTTGTGTATAGTAAACACATTGAATTTCAGGAAAAAGTACAGGCTGAAGTTTTTGTGGAACCTGAGAGATCCCACTTCAAAAATTTATTTTTTAGAGATCCTAAGGAAGATCCCACGTAAATAAATCCTTTTAGACATAAATTACAGTGAGCTGTAAAGTTTATTTAATAAAGTGTATAAACTTCTGATGGAATACTAGCAGTGATCAATAAAATTCAGCATAGTCATTTCAAATGAAGTGACCTATTAAATCCTCTCACTCTTATGTAGCGTTAAGGGGAAACTGATTAAAGGAAGTGTCTCAGACTTGATTGCAGATTTTAAAGTCACATCAGTGTAGATAAATTTTCTTCATGAATAATCTTATGCTGGAGAGATTTTAGTAGTAGTACAGATTTAAAACTAATTTTTCTTCATATGAAAGAAGAAATTAGTACAGCATTATGAATCTTTCCCATTCCACTTAGCATATAGAACTCCTATATGAAAAGATTACTAAAAATGTGGAGGTGATATTTTGACTTACAAGTGTTTTACATTATGGGCTACATATAAAGTGAACTTTACTGATAGTTAATCCGTTGAGTGCTAGAATTCTGTCATATAAAGGATACTGTACTGTAAGATGCCTTTCAGGGCAGAACTGAACCTGAGATTTGAGGACACGGTGAAAACATACAATTTTTTTAGCTACTTTAAACTCTTCACTGTGCATGCTGCATTATTTTCCAGAACTGATGTAATTGAAAACAGGCTCTACAGTATGGTTTCTTTGTACATGAGTATTTTACATATTTTATTCTGTCAGTTTGAAAGTTGTGCTATCAACTAAATTCATCATTATCATCTCTCAATATGCTAACAAGAAGATATTTTATGTTTTAGGTACCTGAGGGAATATTAGTTTTGTGTAGCTTTACCGACAGATTATATAATGTGCACAATTTAAACTCTGCTTAACTAAGGGGTTTACAGCTAATAAAAGTGAATAAACCACTCAAAATAAATACCAACTTAAGTCAGGGAATGTGAGATTTGTTTAATTTCTGTATCATTGACATTTTGTGTTCTAAATTGTTATGATTTTTATGATACAGAAATAAATAATGTCCCCACAAGCCAGATTATAAAGAACACAGTTTTTTGTTTAAAATATAAGGTAGAAAAGGAGAAAAAAAGAAAGTGTGCAGTAGTGAGTTTAATGATTTCTCTAAATCTGTATACACATAAGTAGCCTTTTTTCTTCCTTGTAAGGTACTACATTACCATGATAAAAGCCGATGTCATAAATTGTTGTTACATATTCATCACTGATAAAAGTATAACATGAGTGATTAAATTGGATGTGATGTTGCATGTCTAAATTTCTTGACAGTATGAGGGATAGTCTCTGGGTATAGGGTTGGAAGTCCAAAGGCAAGAGTCATAGCCATATTTCTGTCCTCCCTGCTGTTAGTTAATATATATGTTCCCTGGGTCCTTGTTTACCTCTCTGTAAGATTGTTCATAATGGCTTTTCCATGATGTTTATTTCAAACAAAATCTGTTTCAATGGACTTCCCCCTGTTTGTCTTTTCAACTATGTAATTACTATGTTATTTAAAGGTATAGTCCAGATATTAGAAGCAGTTTCTGTTTCCTGGACATTTATGAGATGCTACTAAACTTTTGTTAGAGTGAAAGTACACTGTAAGTGACTGGACTAGATGTAACTTAATATTCACATAAATTAGAATTAATATGCTATGTGTAGATATTTTGAAGCCTACTTTGGGTATTGTGTCCCATTAAAAGGCAGCAAAATATTTCATGTTTGATCCCTGTTTGCATTAAGTCTCCCTAAGAAAATTGTCAACAAATGAGTCTTTCCATGCCAGCAAAATGGAAAGTGGTTTTGCTTAAAATGAAACTCTGTGTCCTAAAACTAGTCGGATACCCTGCTTGGGTAAGACCTGAGAGGAAGGAGAACTGAGCACGTTTGTAACTCAAATATACCATGTTTTTGTTTTTGTTTCCTACAGGAACACAAACTCCAGACCTGCCAGAGATCACCAGCTCCCACTTGGTACAAAAATCCTAAATTCATTACAGTGAGAATATTCCCATCATGGAATTTCAGTGGCTACTTGGAGTCACATTGTATTTCTAATACTGGAAATTTTCTTCAAGTTTAAACGTATGGTTTTATATTTTACCACATTGGATATAAAATACAACTTGTAATAAATTTTAGGGAAAGGTGCAAAATTGATATTTATCTTAAAATACCTTTAAAATTCACTTAAGTGTGATGCTGTGATAGGAATGATATCAGTAGTGGAGTGCTGGGTTTGTGAATCACACCAAATGGGAGCCAGCAGATCCACAGCACGTCTGGACTATAGTTCAGGTATGCTTGAAGTTACAAATGGGCTGAATTCCTCCTTCCACTTCACTTTGCTTATTTGGGATATTCAGCACCAAATATTTTGTTTCTGTTAGTGGCATTTAAAAAATTACTTTGAAATGTCATTTAGAAATTTTACAAAATATATAGGCAGTATGGTTTAGAATTATTTTATTTACATGATTAATTTTAATAGTGATAGAGACCAGACATACTTGTTCTAAGTAGATTGTTTTGGTTTTTTTCCTGTGGCAAGTATTAAATTCTGTTTGAAATTTTAACATTTTTGGTAAAATATGTGAGTAATACTGGTTGCTTTGGAAAGTTCTTCAGGGAAAAGCTGCGGCAATTCCACGTTGTAGCTCAGTTGTAATAGTGAAGTATTTTACCCTGGAAGAATGAGACATTAAAATTCATATTTAACTGTAAAGGAAACTCTTTCTTTCCTTTTTGCAGAATGCAGTAGTTTCATTCAAAGAATTATGTGGCCTCTCTCCTGTAGCAAATCTTATGCAGTGCATTTTGGCAGTGTCTACGCGCTTGGTTGGGCCTGATAATACACCCTTGGTAGTACTGAATCTCAATGATCAGTATCCGACTATGGAGCTCCAAGGGATTGTTCCAGAGGTCTTGAAAAAGATTGTAACAGCATATGACATGGTGAGTAGTCCTTTGTGGTTATTTTATATGCTATTTGAAAGACTTTCTTTTTATAATATACAGTAGCAGGCCTGTTTTGAAAGGTCATTTTAACCTGTGACTTCCTATTTCGTGCTTCATTACATCTGCTTGAAAGTCATTCCCATGAATGTACAGCAATTGATAGTGTTTTCATATTAGGTAAAACAGAGAGATTAATATACCGCATGCAAATATGTAAGTGCTTGTATACTTCAGAAGGCAAAGTGTTACAATCAAGAGGATTTAACGTGAAGAGGATGTATTAATTTACCTGTTTTGCAGTAACTTGAAACTTCTTGCATATCTATCTCTCACATTAATTTGCTACTTTACATTTTCCAGTTTGGGGACCTTGATTTCTTTTGGCTTTGACTTAACATAGAATAGAAAAAAATCAGGAACTGATTTTAGGAACCTTATAAGCACCTTGAAGTGTTAAATTCTACGCATTCTTTTTCATTTTCCTTTGCTATACCTTTCTTATAGATCTCATTTGATTAGGCATTTTTACATCTGAGAAACTGTAATGCTATCTTCAGCTTTATACTTCAGTACATATGTAAGTTGCATCTTTAGAGAGTGGAAATGAAACATTTTGCAAGAAGGAAGGAAGAATTAATACACTGAGGAATACTGGTTTGCATCCGCCTTGCATTAATTTAAAATATGTAAAAAAGATCCTGATGAGTGTGATTTGAATTGTTCTCCTTAATTCCACTGAAGTAATTTGGCACAGAGTAATTGAGCCTTTATCTATTTATTTAATGATTTATTTAATTGGATGTATCATCTGACAACAAGTAAGTGTTTCTAGGATAATTTTGCGTTAATTCTCTGTGCTAAAATGAGAAGTCTCACCTGGCAAGATCAAGTCACTGTTTTAAAAACAGCCCTTGCTATTTAAAGAAAGAAAATGAAGGTAAAGAAACCAGTAGCCCAGTTTCATAAAGATATATATGTGTACACACACACATATACATATTATAAACTGCTTTCTAAAGAAGTGGTGACTTCAGAATAACGCTATACCAAAGTCCATAAAGCACTCATTGGTAATTAACAATTTAGGTAGAGTTTATGTAGTTCAATGATGATGTAAATGCAACAGAATTTGATTGGAAAGGTAGTATGGTTTCAAGAAGATAGTGGTATATCCTCTCAGTGACGGCTTATAGGCCATCACTGTAATTAGGAAGCAAACAAGCTTGATCGTTGGGATTACACCTGCAACATGTACGTAATGAAGTTCTGTCTTGTTGATGGAGATGTCTCTGCCTACAGTTTGTTCTGATGTGGTGATGGTGCTCCTTAGTTATTAAGCTATTCCAGATACTTAGAATCTTTTTTGTAGGTCTGGATCAAGCTTTTTGTTTGAGTGTCACTTAGATGGAGGTGACTCATGACTCCAGAAATCTTTGCAATCCAAATTTGGTTTACTCTTTGTCTCTCGCATATGTTTTTTTCCCCTGCATCCTGTAGTCTACACATGATTTGAATATTTTGTACTTCGGAAAACTATACTTTAGTTTCATATATAAGCATAACATAATGTTTATTTAGTGGCATGTTCAAAGCATTTTTCCATAGCCTCTTCCCTAAAGGGTAAAGACTAAGTTTCATACAAAGACAAAGAGCATGACAGTGCTTCTAGCCCTAAATGATACTGAAAATAAATAAAAATTAAGGTTATTTTCATCAAATAAAGTGTACAAGTTAAAATAATGAGATGTGTTTCAATTTGTGAAACTTTGGTCTTGCCAATACTCTGTCCAGTTGCACAAAAGGTTTTAAGCAATTAAAATCTGGAAGGTATTCTGGAAAATTAAGTCAGCCATGGGAGCCATACTGATTGCTCTTGTTTCTGAAAGCACATAATGAAACAGTGGGAGACATCCGTATCATCCTTTCCTCAAGGGGAGGAGAAGAGATGTGATGTTATTTAGCTTATATGTGAAAATTGCAATAATGGCAGATTTTTAGAGTCTGATACTGTCATGAATGCTGTTCTTTTTGTGTGCTTTTGGTGTAAATTAGTATAGTGAGCCTTCCAAATGATGTATTTTATCTCAATGGTTGGCTTTGGCTTGGGGATTTTTTTGACATGATTAATTAACAGGTGGGTGTAAAAGCCCTATGCAGAATAAAGAAAGAGTAGATGTACTGTCAAAGTAATGATTACTTACTTGTCTTACTTTCTGCTGGCTTAGGCCTCAATGTAGGTGAAAATTGCATTTTAACTATGTTCCTCCAATGTTTCAAGTACTGTAATTACGAAATCGTGTTGATAACAGAGATTGCATTAAATCTTTATTAAATAAATCTTAGTTGGCACTATAAATGCACAGACTGTTACTACCTTGTGTGCATTCTCAATGTGGCACACGTAATGATATCCTCCAATTACTGCCGTTTCAAGATCACGCTATTTTTGGCTAATGAGTGGATTCTTATTTGTCAGAAATCCTCTCCTTTCTATAAAATGATAATAAACACAGAAAGCAGTATTCAGCCAAGATTTTTAATTATTCAGAATTTCTTTACGTTGGGAGTGCTTAAAAAGGACTTGTTGCTCCGTAAAGTGAGAAGCGTTGTGGGACCTTTACAGTGGGACAGTTGGTGCACGTAGAAGTGCGATCCTGCCGGGGCACATGGAAAGGTGAGAATATCTTCAGTGTAGCACACATTGTTTTAAAGAAACAGTAAGCCAAATGATAATAAGTTAATCAGCATATCATTAGATACCTGGAGGTTTTACATGTAAACAAATAGTACATAATGCTTTCTGAAATTGTCAGCATTCACCACTATATTAATGGAGGAGCTATGAGTAGTAAAAGCTGGTAGTATTCATGGGTTAAAATACTGTATTTTTGAGTTTAATGAGTGATTTGTCACTGGCGTTATTGGAACCAGAAGTTTTCACAGGAAATAAAAGATCTTTTGCATTTATCCATTTTACAGGAGTCGGGGTGTCTTTTCAGAATAATGAAACCCAAATATAATTAGGAATTTTTGAGAAGGACAGAAGTTGAGTATTTTTCTCTAGCTTCTCCATGCTCCTTAGTATTTTTCACCCTAACATCTTTTCATTGTTTAACAATGTTTTATTTTTCCCTCTTGTTCATGAACTTCAGCTTCCTTTATGTGATACTTCAGCATGCACTCTGTTGGTGTCATCACACCCCTCACTGATCAGTGCTGCAGACTGAAGCTTGGAGTTAAGGCAAGTGCCTCTTCCACACCATTGCATGTTTTTTTCAAAATGTCATATGACCTTTAAGATAAACAGTAAGCAAAAACTAAAAAGTTACGCTATGGCAAGAGAAAAAAAAAAAAAAGTCTTGTTTTAAGTCTGCAGCATTATTCAGTGATGAGCGTAATA
Organism: Gallinago jamesoni; assembly: GCA_025769975.1. NCBI lineage: Eukaryota > Metazoa > Chordata > Aves > Charadriiformes > Scolopacidae > Gallinago > Gallinago jamesoni. The sequence goes on from JAOQGH010000012.1 coordinate 35,181,075, forward strand.
GGACTGCAAAGATATGCTAGAGGATCATACAAATGAAGACAGATATTTTTGAGATCTTTACTGTCTCTGTCTGCCCTTAGGGGAGGATGAAGTGTCCCATTTTATGAACATAAGTTTTTCTAAACTTTGCAAGCAGGTGCTTACTTTGAAGAGGAAAGCTAACAGAAAAGGCAGTAAACTCTACTTGTGTGAAAGAAGAAAAAAGTAATGCTGCTGCAATAATTTGGTTTAAATGTTATTAAATCCTAATTAGATAATGCTGAGAGATCCATTTTTTCACAGTTTCTGGTGTTTGTTTTTTTTTAAATGTTGAGGTTATATTGTAATTCAAAATGTCTGCAGACTACAGTTTTAGTCAACTGAAATCAAATAAGATTAACAGATTTACAGTGATGTGTTTATTGGTGGTGGGGGTTGTGAGATGATGGAAATGAGAGATATTAAAAGATTGCAAAGCTAGTAAACTGGAAAACACAATATGATTGGTGATCACTAGCTCTCTAGTAAGTTTAAATCCAGTTATGTTGTCGGTGGCTCATTTCAACTACTGACTCAATACAGCAGATTGCATATGCAGTCATGTGGAAGATAACTTCATGTTCTGGAGTCGGAAATTTGGACAATGACATAAACTGAATACGATAGCCTGTATTTTGAACTTGAACATGTCCATCCTGTTGGGAAGTAGATTGATACTGTATCTTGAAGTGTTATAGAAGGGACCGGTACTAGTCGGGCTTATTGAAGGACTTTCTAGAAAGGACTGTCAAGTTTTTGGTAAAATGTTAATAGTTCTCTCTGCCCTTAAACTCACCTTGATATCAATGCAGACTAATTAGGTGCAGCGATTCTATATTGGGCATGTTGGATAGAAGCTTGTAAGTGTGAAGGAAGCAAAGAATACATCCATTGTCTCTTTCACAGGGCCTAAAAAAGAATGATTAATGTATCTGGTATGAGTCATGCTTGGTTCATAAAATCTGTCTTAGTTACCTTGTATTGATGTAGGTCCTTGATCATGGTTATTGTGCAAATACAGTAAGAGGGATGTCAGTCATTCTGCTGTGGTTATAGAATAGTATCTTGAGAAAACAAGTAGATGAAGACTTTTCTATTTCATCTCAGTTTACTGATGTGCCAGAGTTATTCAGCTGAGAGGCCTTTGTTCCACAAATCACACTTTGAGGTTGCAAATTTCAGGGGTAGCCAAAAAATACGAGATCCAGTGCTGGTAATTCCCATTTTATCTCCTAAAATGGAGTGAGTGAACAGGTTTCTTTAACTCTTGCTTAACTTTCTTTTGATCTGAATACTCAATTTCTGATTGTTGCAGAGAAGACTGAGTTCAAGATGGTCACGAATCTCCTGTAATCAAACTCAGTCTTTGGATCTCATGTGTTTTTAAAACATGTGATAGCATCTGACCACTATCTGCTTTGTGCACCTGAAGAAAATACAGATTTTTCTACCTGGTACCTTTTCTGAGGAATAAGTGACTGGTCTAGACTGTGACAGCTATGTTCTGTTTCCTAGTTGGTTCAGAATGTTGTTCTTGAGCCCATGTCTCCTGGAGTCCAGCTCCCTGGGTATAAAAGGCACTTCAGGAAAACAAAAAGGAGGAGGTGTTGTTCAGAAGAAGGCATCTTCCAAAAAGCTGAAGTTATGTGCAAATGAGGAAGATAGAATAGATATTTAACCCTTCCATGTTTAAATAAAAAATACAAGAAAGCCAACAGTGAACAACAACCTGCACAGACTTAAAAATAACAGTAACTTGTTTTCTGAAAATACTAGAAACAGGAAGCCTGTCAAAGAGTGTGTATGACCAGAAAGAAAGCCTCGGGAAAAGAAACAAAGCCACAATACTAAATTACTTTTTGCTTCCGTGTACTGGTGGAGATTAAAGTTTCACATTAAATGCTTCTTTATGAAGGACTCATTGGAGAATTCATCTCTAACTGAAATGCCGATAGAAGTTATTACACAGGAAAGGTGAATTAACTGAGAAAAAAATTACCAGAAAGAGGTGATATTCATTAAGGTTCTGAAAGATCTCAAGTTGGTGTATCCCGACTGCTAACTGTTACGTGTGTTCTCTGACATAAACCGACTATAAAGTTGCTAGTGTGGTGCCAGGGTTTTAAGAGGTTTCCAGGGAAGATCAAGAAATTGCAGATCAGACAGGCTGATATCTGTACTGTGAAAATGGTCAGGAACTGTTTTGAAGAAAAAAATTAGAGGAAAGACGGAGAAACATGTGTTGGGAAAGAGTCAATACAGCTTTTATAAAGTGAAGGGCTCATTAATCACTTAGAGTTCTTTGAAGTCAAGATGCATGTAGACATGGAAGATTAGTCTGGTTGGATTTCCCAAAAAACATTTGACAAAGTCCCTTTTCAAATGCTTATATTGAAAAGAAGTTGCTACTAAATTTTTAGCCTTTTAAAATTCTTAGCTCTTCTCTGATAGGTGGAGTAAATGTTGAATTTAACCTGATGTTTCAACAGGAAAAGAACTGTTAAGACAGTTGCTTGTGTTGATTTTTGTATTAGGTGTGTTCTTCCAGTAAGTGCATTAGAGACAGTAGGTATAGCTCCAACAACTTTGATCTAGCTAACACAGCTAAGTACTCTTGAAGATATATGACTTAATGATGCCCTTAGATTTGCAAAGATCATCAAGGTGTGAGGTATGTGGGTGCTTAGACTTTAAAGAACTTTCTCAATCTTGGTGGTGGATTGTTATAATGTGTGTTAAAACAGTAACTTTCAGTTGGCAATGTAAATGTAATATTTAAATACTGGTAACACACAGTTTCTCACTATTTCCGTTATTGCCTCTGGCTTTGTACAGTATGTTTACTTTCATTATCAGGTCTCTGCAGAGTTAGAACTGTATTTCTTTAGGTAATAAATAGATGGAGTTCAGTGGTGAAGAGATCTAAAGGAAGACACACATCATGTACTGCAATTTAATGTTTCAGATAGCTCAGGTAGTGCTTTTTGACATGTTGAATAAATGAGGGTAGCTGTAGGTCCTGGTTTTTGAGATGAATTTAAATAGTTACTGATTGTGTAGTTGTTAATCTGTCACAAAGCCTGATGGAAAACATAGTATTGATGGAAAATATAGTGAATACCTTGCGCAGCTTCTTCAAAAAGACTTATGTTGCTTATTATCAATTTTTGTTTTTCTGTTTTATAACAGGACAGTCATTCTAAATTAAAGGTTGCAATTACACTTTCAAAAACAGAGCTGCAGATGATAACCTCAGTTTATGTTGGGCTTTTTAGTCCACAAGGGCAGAAACAAACATCTGATTTTGGATGTTCAGGCTGCAGTGCCAAAGGTTATAAAGTATTAGCTGGTTTACATTGATTGAAAAGCTCTGATAATGACAGCTCAATGCATCTGGAAAGTCAAGATTTCTTCATTTTTTGTTAAGAGTGTGAACGGTGAAGGTTTTGTGTCCTCTCACTAATTCCATTATGACTAATGGCTGACTCACAGTATTCGTAAGAGCATAAAATAATACAGCTACTTAGGAAGAGGAGTTCATTTAGCTTACAGTCCTGTTTCTAATGTAGTCCAATGCAGTGTTTATGGAAAAGCACAAAAATAGGTCAGATGCATAGCAGCTTCTCTTAAATGTACTGCATATTCCCAATAGCTCTCTTTTTCTTAAAGAATAAATTCTTAATCTTCTGTTTGTCTTTTTGATTTCTGCTGTCTGAAAAATTTGTTGTTATTAGAACTGTTACTTACGGTTTTAGCTTCAAAAATAACACTTATTTTTTTCAGAAGGATCATAAAAAATTCTGCTTCTTTTTACAGATACAGGATATTTTCTTTTCATATTCCTTTTTCCTTATTGTCCCCTTTTTACATAAAGTTTTCATTCTATCAGATTTAGTTTAAAAATGATGAAAATCATTTTGCTCTAACAGCCAGAGTGTCAGGAAAGCAAGGAGAAATGGCTGTTAGATTTAAAGGAGTTTAATGTCATTGTGTGCATAGTTTAGAAGAGAGCTGCTGATTGTTTTATTTATTTTGTCTTCAACCTAGTCTTTCTCTAATGTAATCATAGAATCATATACTTTACTATATGATATCATATTCTATTACATAGAATCAAAATACTCCTAAGGAATTAAGAAAGAACGTAAGATTTTTAATGGAGAATTTGTGGACTGTTTGTTTTTTGGAAATTTTCTTGAACTGTGGGAAATGTAATTCATTTGGGGATACTGCAGAATTAGGAGCAGATGACATCCTATTTTTTCCTTGGACCTACAAAAATTAGTTTAAGTAAGAGGATTTAATTTCTCATGCTCCTGCACTGCATCATGTGCATCATGGCATAATCTCGGCTTGCTTCTTTCTGAAAAATGATGATTGACCACGCTGAAAGCATTGCAGTCAATGTCTCAGTGTCCAAATGGAAGCCAGTGATGAGTGTTGTTCTTCAGGGGTCTTAAGCCAGAAAGAGCAGGTCTAAAAATTTCTTCTGACTGGAAATGCCAGCTTTGCAAAAATCCATATTTACATACAATCGCTGAGGTTGGAAGGCACCTCTGGAGATCATCTAGTCCAATTGCCTTGCTCAAAGCACAGTCAGGTAGAGCAGGCTACCCAGGACCATGTCCAGCTGGGTGTTGAATATCACCAAGGACGGAGATTCCACAACCTCTCTGGGCAACCTCTTCCAGTGTTTGACCACTCAAGATCCCCACTGAGCTTTCTGTGCTCCAGGGTGGAGAGTTCCAGCTTTCTCAGCCTCCCCTCATATCAAAGAGACTCCAGACCCTTAACTCCCTTTGTGGCCCTGCGCTGGACAGTAAGTATGTACTTTCCTGTACTGGAAAGCCCCAAACTGGACTGAAGATTCCAACTGTCACCTCATCCATGCTGCCTAGAGGAAAAGGTTCATCTCCCTCACTCTTCTGGCAATGCACTTCCTTAGCTATGTTTAGGACACCCAGGTCCTTTTCACTGAAGCTGCTTTCCTGCCAGTCGGCTTCCAGCCTGCACTGGTGTGTGCATTGGATAATTCTTCTCCAGGTACAGGACTTGGCACTTCCCTTTGCTGGGGGGCTTTGCTTCCCCTTCCCATGGGGTTCCTGTCAGCCCACTTCTCCAGCTTGTCAAAGTCCATCTGAGTGGCAGCACAATTACCTGCTGTATCCAGCCTCCTCCAAGTTCTGGATCATCTGTCAGCTTGCTGAGGATGCGCTCTACCCCATCATCCAGGTGATAAAAGATGTGTGAACAGCAGTAGCTCCAGTATCAAGCCGTGGAGCACACCACTGTCCACACAGGTGGATTTCATGCTGCTGCTTTGAGCCTGGCGGGTCAGCTAGTTTTCAGTCCACCTCACTGCAACTTATCTGGCCTCTACTTACTTCCTTGGTTTGTCTATGAGGATGCTATGAGAGACAGTGTTAAAAGCCTCAATAAAGTTGAAATAAAAAACATCCACTGCTTTCCACTCCTCCTCAAAACCTGTCACCTCATTGTAGAAGCTGCCTGGTTGGTTAAGCCCAATTTCCCCTTTGTCAATCCATGCTGGCATTTCCCAATCACCTTCTTGTCCTTCATGTGTTTGGAAATGGTTTCCAGAAGGATTTACACCACCACCATCCCAGGGACTGAAGTGAGACTGGCTTGTCTGTAGTTCCTTGGTCCTCCCTCTCACTATTCTTGTAGGTAGGAGTGAAATTTGCTTTCTTCCAGTGCTCGGGAACATCCTCTGATTGCACTGACTTTTCAGATATTTCAAAGAGTTGCCTCGCAGTGACCTCAATCTGTCCCCTCAGGACTGGCAGGTACATCCCACATGTATGTCTCTGCATTTGATGAAATTCTTGTTAAACAAGACTCACTGTACCTATTGCCAATCAATATCTGCTTCACATAACATGAATTGCTCAAGTAATGGACTGGCTGTTGTCTTTCTGTGTTAATTTCTAAAATTTCTCTGGGATGTTTGCAGGTTTTTTCCTGTCATCAGTTGTCAGTAGTAGTCATCAGAAAGTTGTAATCTATTCAGCTATCTTTATTCAGTTATCTTTTCCGTGCAACTTAGCAAGGTATTCTTCATATATTTAGAGCTATGCTGAGAGGTCTTCTGGAAGACCTTAAGTTGAGCTTGGGACAGAGAAGAGTATATTGTCTCTTCTGGTAAGACATTCGTTTGCAATCTCTTCAACATATTTCTTTGCTGTATATCACTCCTGTTTGAACTTGAGGACCCTTTACTCTTGGAAACTGAGTAGCCCTGATCTAGTGGTGCTGGCTGTCTCAAGGGTGGTAAGCATAAGGTATTTATCACTGCTTATTGAGTTTTGAACTGAGCTTCATAACATGAACATGAGTCACCTGCTTATTAGAAGTCCACATCTGTTGTTTATGGTGGTGCTGGTTAAAAGCTGGACATTTCAGAATGCTTTCAGTGTGGTGTCCACACTGTTAGAACAGTTCATTTGAGTTCTGAGGTTTAATACGGCTTTACAGTCTAATTTTTCAATCATTTCCTTCCTTATCGCTATAACATCGTTGTTCTCCAGTGGAAAATCAAAGGCAGTATATATAGTTTAAAACAACTCTATGCAACTTCAGATCAAGCTGACCATGGCAGTTGTCACTGAAAAGACTCAGAACAATTCTTTTGCTTGTTCCGTTGCCATAACAAAAATGCCTTCGGGTGCATTGACATTGAGTACTGGACTGCTTGGATACAGTTTATACATACATTTAATTAGAACTGACCAGATTTTGTTTGAGTTCCCAGTACATATAATGGTTCTTGAGAATGGAAGTGTTCATATGCTGTCCCTATCAGAGTTGTTTTTCTTGCTGTTATTGCTTGGGGCAATGGTAGCTACTTACTCTCTGGGTAACAAACGTCTTTTGAAATGGTGCAGATATTAGCAGTTAATGTATAGTAGTTTGGGATGCCCTGTGTTTGGTTTCCTTTTTTATGAAGTGCTGTTTGCTCTTGGTGCTATTTGTACTATTATGGACTTAATAAAATGGCTGGGAAATGCAAATTACTTTTTTATTACTGCTGGTAAGAGTACCGTTTTGGCCACCAAATACTGAACTGTTTTCAGAAATGGTTTAGTTTGTGGCTTCAGAAGTGTATCTAGTGTGCGGAGATCTGAGAGGAAAGGAGAATGCGAGCAGCATTTTGTGGTGAGAGCTATTTTAATAAAGATTTGATTGATATCTACTGTAAGCGTGGTTTCAGTTTTACTGTTGGAATGTAGGTCTAGCAGTATTAGCAATAGATATTCACAGATTTCAGAAGTTCAATATACAATGTGCTTTACTGCTTAAAATAAAGATCATCCTTGGTGTTGCAACTCTGTCAGTGGAGGTATTTTCTCTCACTGAGTTTCATCAGGCAGACTCAGTTTATGGTTGGCTGGTTTTTCCATTTTAAAATGCAGCTCTGTCTCTCTTGGTGTGCTACTAACCACTTCCATGTGCAGAGTAATTAATAAATCCTGGGGTTTTTTTAAGATTTCTTTCTCAGGGTGTGTATTCTTGGTTAAATGTGATGTTTAAAATATTTATGGTTGGGTTCAATCTACATCTTGGCATTTGCTTTTGGTGGCATAAACAGGATATTCTGTCTTCTACCAGGAGACCTGTGTTCATGAGCCTAGTGGAAATAGATCCTTACTTGTTCAAATTCAGCTGAAATGGAACGAATGGTCTCAAATACACGCGTGAGCACTTGCATACATGAATAGACATAGAAGATGTTAGTTCTTAGAACGTATCTCTTTCATAAAGAAACAAAATAGACTTAGAGAATTGTAGAATCATCTTGGTTGTAAAGGACCTTTAAGATCATCAAGTCCAGCCTGTTAACCTAACAGTGCTAAAACCATCACTAATCCATGTCTTTAAGCACCACCAGTGCTTAAAGCTTAAACTTTACTTAAGCTTAAAGCTTAAACTCTACCCATCTTTTAAATACCTCCGGGGTGGCCACTCAACCACTTCCCTGGGGTGCAGGGAAGGGTGTTGCTCTGCAATATAAATAAGCCTAAAGAGACCTGTATATTCTGGTTTTTTAACAAAAAAAGTTTTTTTAACTGTCTTACTGATACATGTGATTTTGCTGAGAAAGACTATAGATATATTTTTTAAGTAGATGACTTTTTCACTTGGTTTGTAAAGACACAGTCATGTAAGTAGTGAGTGGTACCAATATTGTCAACACAGTTCCATCAGTTTGAAGGGAAGGATTATTTGGATTTCTAACCGTTGTCATCATGCTTTTTAAGGCAGGGACAATATACAATAATACAGGTCTCTAATCCTCACTGAGAACTCTGGACTAATAATTTTGTGTTTATTTCTAAATCCTCTTAAGAATAATTTAATTTTTTTTACATCTTTCTTGACATTTATCCTTTTGTTAGAATTACTGACAGTTTTTCTGATAACTAGGCAAAATGGTTGCTTGATTTAACAAATAGAGTTTGATGAGTGAATCAGGCTGTCAGCCTGGGCTCTGCAAAAATATGGTGACTTCAAGGCTCATGAAGTATACCATTTTGCATTTCCCATTTTCCATTGACCAAAAAATTAGGACGATAGTCCAGTACGTAGTGAGTACCAGAGCAGTTTTGTGGTCATACTAAGATTGGAGTGGCGTAGGGGGGTGGGAATTGAACTGGGAGTTGAAGAAATTCCAGCAGTTGTTAAATATTCTGTATTGAAAATATATTTGTTGGATGTTTTGAACCTTCCAGAAAAAAAGAGATGTAGGTTAGAGAAGGGAATTAATATTGTAAAAGACTTGCTAGAAAGTATAACTACTAAACTTCATGTAATAGCTGTTCTTTTCTTAGAACAGACACGGGTAATTTGCAATAAATTTTTAATGATCAGCTGGGAACTGGTTGTTCCCTATTAAGTTTGTTTGCATTTCTCTTTCCAGTTTTGTCACTGATAATATTCTCAAAGTTAGCTGTGGTTAGCAAATACCTATTATTGATTGGCTTGATCAGTATAGACTAGTCTAAGATATACTAGCCTCTGCTTGATCTTTCTCCTCAATTTCCACAACTAATTTGCCTTCAGACTTTCATTTCTCATTCTGCTGCAGACATACTGTTTTTCACACTGACGTTCCTGCTTACTCATCATTTTCTACTTTGCTTTTATACCAAGCTCACACGAACATGGAAGTATCATTTGGATCAGGCTAATTTTCTGTTTAAATGTAACCATTTATACTCAGTTGTGCCATATGCTGTGTCTACCAGAAGTCTTTCAGTTTCTGTTAATATCTACATGAATGTTTCTGTGATGTTACAGTTTTGGCTTGAACACCAGAAAGAATTTATATGTTCAAACACTCCATAAGAATCATTTAACAAATAGCTGAATACACATTAGAAGGTGACTTCATAGTGAAGCGCAGTATAAGAATGTAATTATAATGAACTATTACTTTATTAATTAAACACAACTAAAAGGTGACACATACTCATGCACACAGTATCCTGCTTCCTTATTTCTTTAGTGAAGGACATCTACAGAGTTGGGGTATAGCAAAATAGATTGGATGGTGAGGGCAGTCAACCTCTGAATTATTGCTAGCTCAGCCAATTTTGCTTAGTGGTGCTGTTAATCCTAAATCTGTATTTAATCTTAAATACAGCTTTGTATGCATTTTAGAGACCGAAGATAAAGAAGGTAACCATTACTAGCTTTGGTAATATAAAAATTGATACTAGAATAATTTCTGTCACATGAAATGCATTGACTTTTTTCTTCAAAAGTTGCTTTTGATCTGAAAGTATTTAGGCAAAGTGGCTTTCCATACCAAAACTGTGAAATATTAAATCTGCACATTATTATAAATTCTTCTTCAATGTTAGCCTTGCCATGATGAAAGAGAACTAACACAGCGACTAGTTTCGTTTCCTTTCATCTGCAGAACAACTTTCTTAGTCAATACAGAAAGTAAATGAATTCTCTTATTTATGAAAATCAGTGCTGTATCTCAGAGTAGGTTTTCTAATCTGCTGAGACTTGTTCTCTGCTATTTCTAAATTATCAGATGTGCAAGTAGAATGTATTGTGTGAAGGAAACAGAGTGGATAGAGATGTTCTGTGTCTGGAATAGGACCTAACTGAGGTGACTTAGAAATGTATCAGTATACACATGGGATCAGGAACACAAAATAGACTAACATAGGGCAGTTGCAGTATTTCTTACAGTTCCTCCAGAACAAATACCCTGAATGGGCACCACAGTTGGTCTCTATGCTATGAACTCCAGTCAAAAGGGTTCTCAGATGAAAGGATTCTCATTAACAGAGAATCCCACTGTAGTCTTTGTTACTATGTGTTAGCATCTTAACAAAACAAGAGCCATACATGCTCAGCATTTCACTTTTCAAGGTGATTTCCAGTGCAACAAAAACTCAGTGGAGGATGTTTACAGCATCCTTTCAGCTAGTTAGCAAAATTGCATCAGTTATTGGAAGTATATTTGTGACTGAAGTCAACTGTGTTTCGGTTACTTTAATTTAAGTGCATTACAGAAGCAAATGTGTTACATGACACACATGTTGAAGCAGGTAACATCCTTGCCTCTCAAGCAAGTTTATACTGGCTTCATTTCAATTTCTGAATACTGTTTTAAAGACCGAATAGTAATGAAATGAAGTGAAATGCAGACTTCTCCTTGACACATCAGTCAGTTTGCAGTGCTCCCTGTAGAAGGCTATCTGGGTGAAATACTGTATTCTCTTATTAAAGTATGCTTCTCTTTAAAATAGTTGTCTTCAATTTATTACACCTAATTATTAATTGGCATAATTGTATTTATAGGCAGCTCTTGCTTGAATTAATATTGGTATTTGTATTCAAAGAACAACCCAATTAAAAATGAGTAAGCTAAAGTATTTCACTTGCAGCTTTAGCAACCTGACCAAGTTACTATTTTTTCCTCATTTATTGTAATTTGCATTTATTCTTTTAAAAACGGACTTAATGTAAATCCAGGTAAGTTGATACTTTGAACTTAAATACAGGTTAATCAGGATGTGAAGACTAAATTAAATTATCCAGTACGATGACCTCTGCATACTCTGAAATAGCTTGTTCACATGCGGTTTATATGTAGTGTAAACATGGAATTGTGTTTTGCATAATTTTCTCTATTCTCTCATTTTAAATTGTAATTATAGAAACAGAACTAGAGTTATTTTTAAATGCTGTGTAATTTAAATAAACCAGAATTTTGTGTAGCTGGAAATAATAGAAGACTGTAGAACAGTTTACATCTGTGCAGGTGTTCTTCCTCCTCACTTGCTTGCACACTTGCCATCATTAAAAATCTGAGGCTTACTTGCTGGCTTCTCCAAATTGATTTATTCTTCAGAGCAATGTTCAGAAAAACAGCCTCAATGTCACTCAGTTGGAGAAGGCCCCTTCTAATTCTTGTGAGGAAGGACTACCATAGCCATGCCTCCTCAAGTATCATTTCTTAGAGCCTTAGAGAGGTTTGGGTTTTTTTCTGTAACATGGAAGATTCCTGCTCATAACAGCAACTGTGGTCTCCAAAGGAAAAGAAAGTTCTACGTGAACACCCACACAAGTAACATGTCAAACTGTGGTAATTGTTTCAGTGATGAGAAATCTGTCTGCTTGAGTGGATACCAGAGGTGTCACAGTGGGTAAGGTGTGAAGCAAAGTTGTCACTTCTCAGTACATACCCTCAGCTGAAAAATCTGCATGGTTCCATCTTAATCAGTGTGCTTTCAGCTGAGCTTCCATGAAAGGCTTTTTGTTTAGAAAGATCAGGTAAAGGAATAATGTATTTTTCCTTATACTCCAGTACTAGCCTCGGGTGATTAGTTTTCCCCCATAGTGTTGTCTCGTACATATGTACAGGTCAAGCCATAGAAAGAGAAAATGTGGAGGAACAAAACTGGAAAAGCAATGGGATGATCCCTAGGGAAGAAGCAGCCCTGGGTGGTGAGTGGTCATCATCCTGAGTGTCAGAGTGAGCGAGGAAGAGGAAACCTGCATTCAGGTTATCTTACCCAAGGCACTGAAAGTGAATTACCTGGTAAATAGTTCCACTACTGTGGTATAATTTCCACTTGCTTTGATAGGCAATGGACTATGGAGTAGACATTTTATTTCAGTGTTCACAGATCCCAACCCAAAACCATCGTATTTTTTTTTATGTCTTAGTGTCACATTTAGAGCACTTACCTACCTGGTCATGACCAGGAAAATGAATGTATTCATTATGTTAACAACAAATACTAGATCATTGTTTTGAGTTGAAATTTTAGCATCTTTTACAGGTTAAAAGTTTTCAGTAAAAATTGAATTTTACTCATATTTCTTTATATTTTAATTTATTTTCTCTACAGATGATTCAAACCATCAGGACTCTAGTTGAAAATACAGATAGCTTATATGAGAGGATAGTACAGTGTCAGAAAACGGGTAAGTACTAGCTGTTTTTAAAAAATGTTATTAAGAACTTTTAAAATTTTTCTTTATTTCTCATAACTTTTGAGGTTTTTTTATTCAACTTTAACAAAAAAAACCACCCAACCTTAAGAACCAACAACAAAAAACCAAACAAAAAGAAAGAGATTATTGTAATTCAGGCATGTACAATAACAGTAAAAGGGACATTTCAAATCATAGAAATCAAATATCCATAGACTTTGGAAATCATCAGCATTTTATATTTGGACAGTAGCTTGTCAATATAGTCACTTGCACAAATGTAGACATAGGATTGCAGGTGAAGGGAAGAAGGTGAATGATCTTTCTTCACAACGAAATCTTTTAAACATTTACTCCAATCTTCTCTACTATGTGAGAATTTTTCCTCTTCTGTTGTGGTAGGCTTAATGTCTTCAAGAGCCTTGGTGAAGTACCTTGCTTTTTGATAGTTACATGACAGTAGTTCAGATACTCCATCCCTGCATTCTTCTACATCTGTTGGGTGGATCTACTGTTTTGTTACTATTTTATCTATTCAGAGTAAAACTGGTTTTGCAAACAATTACATGTATCTTCTGTGGCAGGCTTTTAATTTTTTAACTTCTTGCATCATCTCCTATTTTTGTGGTGTTAGTGTGCCATATTTTTTTAGCTTCATCAGCTTCTCAAACAGTTAAAAAAGCTAATTGCCTATTTTACCTCATATTATAGAAGTGCTGCCCTGCAGAAAAGATTGTTTTGTACTGGCTTATATGGATTCCAGTATGTCTGATTTTCTTGAGTCTTACAACCTTATTTTACATGAAGTGCAGCTGGGTCCAAGAATCCTTTTTTTAAGAATGCTAAAGACTTAAAGCCCATGCTAAATAGCGGAGATTTTGATCTCATTTAAATGAGAAACCTCTAGCATGGTGACATAAGCCTAAGTATGGATTATGTAATAGATCCTGCTATTTAGGGCAGCTTTAGCCTTGCAGGGTCAAGGTACTTTTTAAAATGAATGAGCTGAATTAAATTACCTTTTAATATCAATGGTTTTAGAAGATTTTCTTATGACTAATTGATCTCATGATCTCAGTAGATGCTACTGTATTTAATTCTGAGTAACAGATTATACATTTTCTGGCGTAGTTTCTTGATAAGGAAAAAACAAAATTATGCCCTTGCCTGGGCTTTTTTGTTCAGTGGTTCAAAGAGTGAAAAAACTGCTAAAATAAGAAGAAATACTCAAGCTGCCAATACTCAAGCTGCTAACCTCCTTTACAATTCAGAACTAATTTTAAAATAAATGCACCATTATTTCTTACTTAGGTTGATGGCCTAATAGGTTGGTCTAATAGGATGGCCTAATAGGATGGCCTTAGGTTGAATAAGCAAAGATACAATTCTTGAGATGGCTCTTTTCAGAATTCAGGTTCTTTGCTATTAATATTCTCTAAGAACATTTAACGGTAAACTTCTCTCCTCATTTTGATTCTTTAAATTTAAGCCCTATGAAAAAGCTTCTCTGTTTTCTTTCTATCAGTATCTTAATTTCAGCTCGACATTCTGATTTTAATGAAATAGTTATTGAAAGTGTTTTAGATACATTAACTAATGAAAAGATACGGGAACGTACTATTGTTTTAGTTCCCACTACTCATTCTTAGCAGAATTAAGAAAAAAATTCTGCATAGCTTCAAAATGATTGTAGTGCCATTTGTTTTGTTGCTATTAAGCCAGGTAAAGATCCTGCAAGACAATGGAATGTAGGTGCTAAAGGGAATCTAAAGATAATCCGGTCCATCCCCTTAATCCGTTAAAGACCTAAACGCTCCTATATCTTCTCTGGAGTAAAGAATTTGAATGTCCAGGTCACCTTGCCCCATTCCTAGTCTCCTTTGTACCCAACTCACATTATTCTTGTACTTCTCCTTAGAATCTTCCATTGCATTTTTTCTCTTTATAATTTAAATTCTGCCTGAGCTCATCACCAGTTAAAAGAGAGAACCACGGTTTAGGAATTTGTTTGGTGTTCAACTGTAGGAGCTCAAAAAGACATGTGATATTCCAAGTATTCATTAGATAATCAGGGGGGCAAATAATGAGTGAACAGTTTGCTGGTGGCAAAAAATTATTGAATGTAATCAAACCTAGATATGACTGTGAAACAGTACAGGAGGATCTTGTGACACTGAGAATGATAAAATGATGTGTGAAATGTAACATCTGTAAGGGTAAACTAATGTATGTAGGGGAAAAAGTGGCCATAACAATACCTACAAGAAATGGTCTCTAAGGTTTCCGTTTTAATTCAGGAAATGAAGGTATTGTGTATGCTCTAACAGTGTCAATTACTGCTAGTATCATGCATAAATATGCATTCCAGCTTTTTTTGTTCTGTATGATCATTTGTGCAGCCAGAACTCTCGTTCTGGCTCTTGTCTTCTGGGATCTCAGCTGTACTGTCCTTTTCTCTGTTTGACCACTCTAGTTTTGCTTTACGTACATCATTTTCCTGGCTGTTGTTTTGATGTCTGTCCTTAGATTAATTTCTCTACTTTTCTTCATTGGACATCAGAACCAAGCTGCTTTTGCTTTTCTTGTGTTTGCTCATTTGGTAGCAAGAGTTTCCACTGCCTGATAGATTGTCAGCTATCGTCATGCTTTCTATCATCTTGTCCCATGGGCTCCATGGGTAAACATCCACCAGGCTACTTCCTTTGAATTGGATTTTTAAAATTATCCCGCAAATAGAGCTGGATTGACACATGTCCTCCTACCGCCTTAACTAAAATAGTTTTCATTGCTTCCTTGTACTCCCCACTCTTTTCTTTATCCATCTGTTACCTTTTTTCCCTCATACTTAGATTCTAAGTTGTTGGAACAGGGACTGTCTTATTTATTCCATCTGTACAGTGACTAAACCTGCAGGGACTTGGTGTATTAAATACTAAATACTGCAAGTAGTAAAAGACATAAAATCAGTACATTTTTTAACATGAACTCCAGAGCAGTCCTTCAGCAGGGTCAGAAACAGGATACAGTTTCAAGAAAGGGAATATCCAAACATTCTGGTTGCTGTCAAAGGTAAACGCAGTGCACAATATCCATTGGGGAGAAGTCACGTCTTGGCTGCACGCAGAGAAGGATTATGATGGTGGCCATACAAGCTCTGCAAATACTTCTTGTTGTTGAAAATTAAAGTAATAAAATCAATTTTGTCCTAATAGCTATAATTCTTGGTTCCCCTGTTACTGCTTCACCTTTCAGTGAAACTACATATTCTCAGAGCTGTTTCTTTTAGTGTTTATTCCTGTTACTTACAGTCTAAATTGGTTTTAGACTAGGGTCCACCAAAACAAAGCATCTAATATGCAGAAAAATTAGTACTCTGTGTTATAGGCTATGTACAGATCAGATAATTCATTAAAAGAGGGGAAGAAATTGATAAAATCAATGTCTAAATGTTAATGATCACACTTGCTGATCTCAGGGCAAACAAACTAGCACAGACTTTGATATTGTTCTCCTGAGTTTGCCCTTTCACATGATGCATTGTTTTTTCCTACTGTTAATGCAATTCTAGCCCAGTAAAAGATCAGCTTGCGTTAATGATAACTGTCTAGAGCTACATGTTCAACTTTCAGCAACCTCAGTAAGCAAAAATGATTGGAAAATTGGATTATGTACTGGAAATCAGAATAAAGTTATAAGAGGCTAAAATAGAATTCTTGATTTTAAATAGCCTTTCCCAGTACAGAGATATTTACAAAATTGATCTGTTATATCCGCATGTACTTCAAATTTTTTAGCAGTTGCCTTCTACCTACTAAAATGAGGCGTAATATTATATTTCTTAAAATATAGAAAAGTATACTAGAGCGCACAAATACAGCAGATATTTTATGCACCAAGATCAGCTCAAAGGCTACACTGTTATCTTAACTATGGTCTAATCCAAAATAATAGGAAAGGATGAGGAGTCTGTTTATTCCCCCATGGGTAACTGTATCTACATGTGACAACAAAACTAGTACAACAGCTGCTGACTGAGACTAACCAACTGTTCCAACCTATCCATAGGTGAGGTTAAAAAAGATCAGAATTAATTAAAGTGTTACAATCAGAATGCTTGAAAGACAAATTTTGTAATTTGTGTTATTAGGTAATGTGCTGAAAAGTTGAATAAGCTTTCAGATATATATTTCCCCCTCACTTTTTAAACAATAGTAACAAACAATAACAATTACAGGTTGGGGAAATGGCTCTGGGTTTAACTAATTGTGTTAATCAGGTGACTTGAAAGAAAAAGGTACCCAACTGGTCTGGACCAGGAGATGATATTAAAGAAAGGAGAAATTACATTTCCGTGGAAGCAAAAGAGCTAATAGTTACTATTGCCAGTAAAACAGCGTGGGCTTAGCAGGATGTGAAGACTGGGAGAAATTATAATGTGCCATAAATCAATGTCTTTATTAAGACTTCTTTCTAGCATTCAATAAAATCAGGATCTTTTTTCCTTAGACTTTCATTGGCCTCTCTTGAGGATCAAGGCTGATAAATAAAAAATGAATACAGCAGTCTGTGAAAAAAATCCTCTCCCTCATAGCTCTGTGTTTCTGCCCTTTATAGACAGTATTCATTCATTCACACACATGGTAGTGGCTTAAATTCACCCACATTCAGAAATGTGGTCTATCTTCATGGAAGACTGTCCTTGGGGATGAAAGTTTTCCCTACATTGGAGGTGAAATACCAAAAGTCTTCTTTTCAGAGCAAATGTTTTAATATGTGACAGCTTGGTTTTCTGTGTATTTTGTAGGATTGCTCTTCTGGAGGTACAAAAGAAGTGTTGATGTTGGGGGTTTATGTGTTTTGTAGCTTGATGCAGGTTTTGGTGTCTAGAAGATTATGTTACATAGGAGTGTTCTTGAAGGAGTTTGAGGAAGGTGGAGCTGGTCACTCAACTCCTGGAAGTAACTGAGTTTTAATTAAATCAAGGCCAGATGTCCTCTTTATAACTTCATAATAGCATAAGGTTGGTGCTGGAAGTACTTTGAATCTCTTCTGACAGTGGTTCTTGAAGAAGTTTATGACCATCTGACATCAGAAGTGGTTCCCCAGCATTAAAGAAAGTATCTTATATTGAAAACTGAATTACTGTGATTGCGTACGGAACCGGATGAGTCTGGATGGGAAGACTAAATACCAATTTAGTCCTTGGAGGGAGGATGGCTTTTGGCAGACTGCAATGCCACTGCTGTTTGGGATGTTACAACAAGAAGGTTATCTCAGGCATAGCATTTGCCTTCTAAAGAATTAAAGAGCAGCAGGTCCCAAAATATATTTAAGTAGAGACAGTACAAGGATGGCTGTGGCTGGGTGAAATATTTCCACTTACTACGGAGATACTGCACATTACCAAAGAAGTTGAAATAATTAAACACTACTGAAAAACTAATTTAGTTAATATATTATTTCATCAAGTATTAATCTAAATATTTTGAATGCAAATAATTCAGACCTGGAGCTTTTTGAAGCTAAAGCACAGCACACTCGGAATCTGCAATGGAATTCTGATTCTCTAGTTATGATGTAAAATGTTTTGGGTGACCTCAGTGGGAAGCAGGTGCTTGGAAGTTCTTGAGGATCTAATCCTTGTCCCTGTTATGACTCAGTTTTTGCACTTAGTAGTGATCATTAGGTAATACAGAGGTGCTCCACATATTAATTTTTTAAGGTTCATTTTGAATCTTTGTGTGAAAAGTGTTCTGTAAGCAAAGTAGGTGAGACTTTACAGGTATAGTGACTTCCGATGCTTCTCTAACAAGATTTATTTGATATATTATTGATATGATCTAGTAGCCACATGGCTTTCCCATTCACTTTTCTGATAAACTTTCTTTTAAGAGGAAATTGATTGTAAGGTTGAAATACCTAAGTGTTTAGGGAATGTAATCTGCTCTAAAAATATTAAGAAACATATTTAATGCTGTAAAAAGTTAAACCCTTGCTTTCAACGATGTGGTCAAGTGTAGCAGTTGTGTGCAGATTAAATATTTATATGTGGAAATGAGTACTTGCAGCTTAAATTCTTTCCTAGAATTCTTTCCTCTGTTACCATTTAACCTACACAGTATAGGAAGAAATATTTTAATGTATAAAGTGCTTTCTTGGATTTATTTTTTTGTAAAGAACAAATCTGTGTATGCAAAGTGTTCACAGAAGCTTTATGAGCATTCATGTGAGATGAATGTACATAGTAATTGAGCTGCAATATGTAGTAACCTAATCAAGAGCTGTATGGTATTTTCTTTCCATTTTAAAAATATTTAATGTTTATTTCATTTTTATTATGTATGTATTACTATTTTAATAAGTGTTTTGTTTGCTTTTAAATCAAAATTCTCTACCAAGAATGACATAAAATATATTTGGCTTGACTGAAGTTGCAGTATTATCACTGTGTATTTTATATAGGTATAGACAAATGTTGTTTGCCGTGCATTTCATATATACTCAGTATATGTATTTATTGCCAAAGTTTTACCATTGTGCTACTTCATGGATAAAGTTCTTTGTTAAGAGAAAGAATCTATAACAGAAGGGCCCACCTGCTGTGTAGTCATGTCTCAGGTTGTAAATCATACTCTTGGCAAGACAGCTTTCATCAAAGAAAACAAATGAGTATGTCAAGTAGAAGTTTGACTTTAGAAATACAGTATAGCAAGTGTTGTGCTTGCTCTTTTGCTAAGAATTCCTTGAAAAATTAGTATCTCGACTCTCAGTTAAAGAAAAAGTGTGAATTTTTTTCCTATAAACTGAAGTTGTGTACCTGGACTTTGTGATAGTAACTCTGAAAAAAAAAAAAATATAATAATTACAGAGTCCTAAACAGTCTGAACTCCAATTCTCCTTTTCTCAGTCTCTTTTCACATCTTGATTTTAATAAAAGTGTACTTATCATCAGTTTTCCAACAAAGATAAAAAGGAAAAATATAAACACATGCAGCTCAGTAACTTAAGGCTATGTGTGTAATGTATATATGCTTTATATGCTTCGGTTAGTTTAAAAATAGCAGAATCACTTATGCTACCTTATATCTCACATTTTAATCAATACCTTAAATATATTACCTTGGACTTACAGTGGAAGCCCAGAAGTGGGAGAAATTACTAAGTGAATTTCAGGAGGTGTCATTTCTACTTAGTTATTAAGGATAGTGAATTTTATACAGGTTATTTCGTTTTGAAGAAATTAAGACACTGTTTTTTCCTAGCTAAATACAGTTGGAGGTGAGTAACTTTTAATAGTATCTACAATGTTGTTTCTGAATATATCCCCAAATAAAGCTTTTCCCTGAAGATACACAGGCACTACAAAGCCAATATATCCAATATGTAGAAATACATCTTCCTTGTTTTTTGTTCAAGCATTTTTTCAAGCATCAGCAAAACAATAACATCCATATTATAAGCT